>JASKMD010000015.1:1755438-1773905 GCA_030144725.1 Haematococcus lacustris
AAGGCAATTAGCGATACACTTAGCGAGCCTGGACACTTAGGTTGACAGCGAGGCCGACGCGCCGCCAGAACCAAGTCAGGCTTAGTGGAACATGCAGGCCAACGGTGAAGCCCACTGGGCTCACAACCACAATAACACATGGCACGCCAAGAAGTGGTAAATGCACACCGTGATGAGGGTGTGTCCGCTGCGGGTTTAGAGGCGGGCGCGTCCGAAGTGGTGGAGGCGCGGCTCTACGACCAACTTGTGCTTTGGGTGGAGGCCTGCAGCAAAAGGGCGCTGCTCGCCAGCTTGCTGTTGAGCCTCATGGTGCGCGACTGCTTCCACACGCGTCACTGTACTTGCGGATGGCCAGGAGGTCTTGGAGGAAACCCCTACTGAGGACGCGGTCATCCCGAACTTGGCGGAGCGCAACCTGTACCTGCAGCTTGGCCGCGGTCTGCCCCCTCTTCCGGAATGCATACTCGACCTAGCGCAGCTGTGGCGGATGTGTTGGCCGCGTACCCGGGCCTCCGCGCCCAGCTCAACGCTGTACCTCGCTATCAGCACGACGCCAACACCGTGGACGATGTGGGCAAGAAGCTGGAGACTAGCATTGCCAACAGCCTAACCCTGCTGCTCCCGCGAAGGGTTGAGCAGGCGGTGGCTTTGGCTGGAGCCAGGGTCATCGCTGGCTCACACGAGCACCAGCGCGGCTTTAGGCTGCCCTTGGATGACAGTGTCAAGCAGGGTGCAAGGTCAAGCAGAGTCTTTCAGGTGAGAGACCTCAAGTGCATTTGCGGTGAAGGTTGAGACTAGACCAGCTTAAACTGTGACCTTCACCGTTTAGACTAGACATGGCTTGACGTAACACGTGGTTCAGCTGTGACACGCCTAGTAAAATGTTCGCATGGGTCAGTTTGGGTCACACAGGCCATCTCAGGACATCGCGTTTGCACCAGCCCGCTCTATAGCTCAAGCCGTGTCTGTGTCGCTGGCCTCTAGTACGGCCGCGATGGTGGTGGGCGAAGATGTTTACCCGCGGATGAGCCTATAGGTCTCTATCACTCGGCATCGCAAATAATGTTCCAGCGACGCGCTCGACTGGACAGTCACGTGAGGCTGCACGGTGCTGCGATAGGCATTCTGACCCGTACGACCTTACAACTTCAGGCCAGGCACAACCATTAGCGGGATACAGCGCAAAAGTACGATTGCAACGCATCAGGCGCAACTGCTATCCGTGGACTATGGGCTCCGTTCGTCAAAATTTGAAATTTCCTCAGGGCGTGTCACAGTCAGGGGGTATTTCCAATGCGGGGGAATTTTTCGGAGGGTAACGGGGGAATGAGGGGAAAAGCGCAGCGGGGGAATTTTTATTCTCCCTCTAACCGCCGTCCAACTGCCGTTCCCCTGCGAGTCCGTTTGCGCCGTTGGGGAATTCCCCCAGGGGAATGGCGGTGGTTGGTCCCTAACCGCCCTCCCCTCCTCGCTTTTTGCTACCCCAGCCAAACCCCGCGGTAGCAGAAAAAGTGCTCGGGGGAAAGAATGACGGGGTACTACGATGATTTCGACGATGACTGGCAGCCCGATGGCACTCAGCCCGATTGCATGCTGCTCGATGGCACGCAGCCCGATGGCACGCAGCCCGATGGCACGCAGCCCGATGGCTCGCAGCCAGGAGGCTCACGAGGAGATCGTGACCATGACTTGCTGACGATTGTAGCAGCCCATACGATTGCGTCGGAGCTCCTCAAGCCAGGTGTTCCCAACTAACAGAAAAAGACAGGAAACCGACCCTTGGCAGTAGAACGGCTGTAACTCTGCACTCACTTCGCCAAATGTTATGCTAGATGATTCGCATTGTAGCCAACCCAGCCAGCTACCTCTCACCCATCCAGAATAATTAGGAAGGCAGTAGGTCGTGCTCAGCAAAGCATCAAAGTTAGTGATTCAAATTTGAGCCGCTGCGGGGCATGCAGTCATCGCTGCGACCGCCCACGTCGCTTAGGCTGCTCTCAATGAGCATGCGCGTCGGCAGCAGCAGTCGGATCGGAAAGCGGTTGCGGGAATGTGGCAATGAGCCCATCTCCCCCCCATACCTTGAGGGCAATGCCACAGCTCGACCATTTGGACTTACAGCATGCTACTTACTAGGCTAAGCTCATCTAGGACATTGTAACAAACGCTCATACTCAGATACGCCATAAGCTCACTTTGGCCTGTGACCCCCAACTCCCTTAGCCGATTTCAGGGCCAGGGCCATGCAGTCAGTCAACCAACACCACACCATGACCGAATCTGGACTCGTCTCCTCTGAGAGTTATACTCCCCTACATGCCATCCACCTGCGTGCAAAGTTTCATAGCTCAACTGCCACCCCACAGCCCCGTGGCCCTAGTTCTGCTTGGAGAACATGATGCAACTTTGAAGATGTCAAACTGATAGAGGCCTGGGCTGTTTAACGTGCGGTTTGTTCTAGTAAATGCGCCAAGGGGTCAAGAACAAACATTTCGTAGCCATTTTTCTGTGGGTGCAGCGGGTGCAACACAGTGGAGGACACAGTGGAGGAGGGGGGGTGTAACCCGGTGATACCTTAGTGTGCGCCGACCCATATGGTGTATTCGGCGGAAGCGAGTACGATTATATGTTTCATTCACCCCATCTAGGTACCCTGCACGCCCGGCAGGCATCGCGATGGGTGTTTGCCGGACATTCCATGTGTGCACAACCCGCTCACTGCGCCAGATAGATGGCGCCACAGGGATGTGGCTCACCGTCCCAAGGATACCCGTCTCGCCGCTGTGATTTGTTCGCGGGCACATGTGGCAGTACGCGAGCAAAGACTCCAATGGCTTGCGCTGATGGTCAAATGACACGCATTGACATGCAGCTACCAATGTGACAAACGCTATCGAAAACGATGAAGTATCGAGAGAGTACTTGCATGACCCATGTTGGGAACACCTGACCTCAAGAGGAGGGATAATTTCAAGCCTTTCTGGGACCTTGTTCAACAAGAATGCATAGCCCGTGACAGCTCCTTTGCCCTGAGTCCAGCTCAATGCAAGGACAAGTACAAGTACGCCAAGAAGGGCATCTCCAGTGTGCTTGCCTACCACAAGGGCACAGGTAAGCATGGGCGTTGCCATGGACACTGTCTAGCACACCCTTGCGCATTGCACATCACCGCACATCTTTGCACATCATTGCACTTAGTTGCACACCCTTGGTTCTGCTTGTCAGGTGTGGGAAGCTTCTGGGACTTGACAAAAGCGGACCAAAAGAAGATTGTGGGCAGTGGCAAGATCCCGTCACAAGAGGTAACCACATCCCTAGCCCAGCCCATGTCCAGCCCATGTGTCCAGCCCATGTCCGGCCCATGTGTCCAGCCTATGCGTCCAGCCCATGTCCGGCCCATGTGTCCAGCCTATGTCCAGCCCATGTGTGTTTTGCATCTGTACAATGCGTTAAAGCGGTCTACGGACAAGACCATCAACCCGGATGCCACCCTTTCTCTGGGGGTAGCCAAGGTAGGGGCACATTGCTTCTTCATCTTGTGATCTTGTTCCTCAGTCATTCTTTACACACTGGCATGGTGAAGGAGGTGGATCTTGTTCTCCTAGTCATCCTTTACATGTTGTGCTGATGCATGCAGGAGATGCGGTTGCATGGGGAGGAGGTGGAGAGGGTGGACCTGTCTGTAGACAAGGAAACCGAAGAGGAGGCCATGCAAGCAAGGCAAGCGCGAGAGATGGGCGTGACGTTCCTTGTGAGTGCAGGAACACTATGCTTAGCTTACTACGCTCACTACCCATGGGCACTTTACTAACATGCTACCAACTGCATGTAGGAGTACAAAGAGTCGGCACCACAAGCGACTGGCCGCCACCGTTCTGTCGCTCCCTTCCAACTGTTGAAGTGCAGGACGGGCTCCAAGGCTCGTGGTACACCTGGTGCACCTAGTGCACCAGGTGCAGGCTCTTCCCGCCTTGCCTTGGCTGTATCAGCATCCGCTGCTGTCAATGCAGCAACTGCTGAGCATGGAGCAGCAGTCACTCAGTTGACTGAGTTGCAGAAGCTTGTGAATGACACCTTCAAGCTAGTGCAAGATTCCAAAGGTAGGGAAGTCAGAAGAGCAATGCAACTGGGCACTTGTACCACCACCTCTCAATCCAACTGCCCACAGCTCACCTAGCCTGCCCACAACTCACCTAGCTTGCTGGCTGGCTGCACTCCCGCCAGGTGGAAGCGCAAGGTGATGCCGGCGCAACAGCACCGCGGCTGCGTGCTCATGCTCTACATGCAATGCTACCACGACCAGCTCGTGACAGACCTAGGACACTCGCCGTACAGGAAGGTGGGTGCATTCGGTGCCTATGGTTGCTGGCCGCCTAGGGAGCCAGTGACTACAGCTGCCAGGGTATAGGGTAAAGGATAGGATACCTCCAGGATATCCTAGCAGTAGACAGCACGTAGTACACTCGCAGAAAAGTTCATGAGAAAAGTTGAATTTTTTGACAAAGTGGCTTGATAGATTGTATTTTTTAGCGGTTCTAAGAATGGGGGTGTAAACCTAAAATCGAGGAAAAATCGGGCTGAGGAGATACGAGAAAACCAGTACTGGTCCACCCCCAACCAGTACTGGTTGCCTCCCAACCGTTGCTGGTTTACCCCCAACCAGTACTGGTTTATTCCCAACCAGTACTGGTTTATTCCCAACCAGTACTGGTTTATTCCCAACCAGTACTGGTTTATTCCTAACCAGTACTGGTTTATTCCCAACCAGTACTGGTTTATTCCCAACCAGTACTGGTTTACCCCCAACCAGTACTGGTTTATTCCTAACCAGTACTGGTTGGTGGTCAGCCAGTACTGGTTCACACCAAACCAGTACTGGTTCACACCCCCCCCAAAACAAAAAAATTACAAAAATTTAACCAGTACTGGTTCACCCTAGCCAGTACTGGTTCACCCCCAACCAGTACTGGTTCACACCAAACCAGTACTGGTTGGTGGTCAGCCAGTACTGGTTCACACCAAACCAGTACTGGTTCACACCCCCCCCCCAAAATAAAAAAATTACAAAAATTTAACCAGTACTGGTTCACCCCAGCCAGTACTGGCTAACCTCCAACCAATATTGGCTGACACCCAACCAGTACTGGCTGACCCCCAACTTGTACTGGCTGACACCCAACTAGGAGGGCAGCGACAACACACACTATCTAGTACAGTGTGACCCTCATCCATTACTGTGTGACCCCTCAAGTGCTGAAGGGCTGGGTGAAGGGTTGAAGGAAGGGGCTTGCTTAGAAACATTTACCAAGTTGGAGATTATTATACGTTAGGCTAGAGCCATTGGATGTACTTACACGTGACACTGAGCTACTGATGTTGCAAGGTATACAGAGTACATATCACCATGAGGACAACATGCTATAACCACATGCACATGCTATGACCCACTCCTGGTTATCACAATGTTACATAGTAATGTCATTGAGATTACTTTGTACATGTGTTTGTTATCACTTTCATTACCACTATCACTACAACATTGCATATTACATTGCTTCGCATGCCATGCAGCATGCTATGTAGCATCAACCAGGACACTCCATCCGTCCTCTATCTCATCCCCTTATAATGCAAGGCGACCTCAATGTGATGAAGGTAGTCGTCCAAGCTCCAGCCCCTGCAAAGTAACACGGAGTCTGGCTGGCTGGCTGTGACCAGTACTGGCTGGCTGGTTGTGACCAGTACTGGCTGGCTGGCTGTGACCAGTACTGGCTGGCTGTGACCAGTAGTGGCTGGCTGACCAGTACTGGCTGGCTGACCAGTACTGGCTGGCTGGCTGTGACCAGTACTGGCTGGCTGGCTGTGACCAGTACTGGCTGGCTGACCAGTACTGGCTGGCTGGCTGTGACCAGTACTGGCTGGCTGACCAGTACTGGCTGGCTGGCTGTGACCAGTACGGGCTGGCTGACCAGTACTGGCTGGCTGGCTGTGACCAGTACTGGCTGGCTGACCAGTACTGGCTGGCTGGCTGTGACCAGTACTGGCTGGCTGGCTGTGACCAGTACTGGCTGGCTGGCTGTGACCAGTACTGGCTGGCTGACCAGTACTGGCTGGCTGGCTGTGACCAGTACTGGCTGGCTGACCAGTACTGGCTGGCTGACCGTGACCAGTACTGGCTGGCTGACTGTGACCAGTACTGGCTGGCTGACCAGTACTGGCTGGCTGGCTGTGACCAGTACTGGCTGGCTGACTGTGACCAGTACTGGCTGGCTGACCAGTACTGGCTGGCTGGCTGTGACCAGTACTGGCTGGCTGACTGTGACCAGTACTGGCTGGCTGACCAGTACTGGCTGGCTGGCTGTGACCAGTACTGGCTGGCTGTGACCAGTACTGGCTGGCTGACCGGTACTGGCTGGGGTAGTAACAACAGGGGGGCAGGGGGGCAGGGGGGCTGCAGCAGCAGACAGTAGGCAGCAGATAGTAGGCGCAATGTTGGAGCAAGGCATGCTAGGTTCAGCCAGCCCATCAGGGGTTGAGCTAACTGTATCTCAAGTGTGACTTTTGTTTTAGGCTCCGCTCAGTGACGTAGTGCTTTACTGTGTTTGTCCGGTGAAGCGCTGCCTCTTAGCGAGGGCCTCTTTCTCTTTCGGGTTATGGGCCCACGGCACGGGTGCCGATGGTAAAATCAGAGGCAGACGTCAGCGCTCCAGCCGAGCAGCCACAGATGGCAGTCCTTATGCCACAGCCGTTGCCCCTGAATGAAGCCACTTCGTTTGTCGAATGGCGACATGGGGCGATGGGCCAGTTGAGGCTGGCCGGGCTGTGGAAGGCCATTGTTGGCGAGGACACGGACCCAGTTCGCTGTGAGCGTGCGTATGCATGGCTGCTGTGCAACTGCAAGTCGCACTACTTGCGACTTGTAGTGGCAGCCGAGACTGCAGCTGCAGCCTGGAAAGCCCTGCTGGCGGACCAGCAGCCGGACAGCTATCAGCTGTGGGAGCAGCTCAACAGCTTGCAGATGCAGCCCGGTGAGACTGTGGGGCAAGTGCACAGCAGGCTGCTGGAGATTGTGTGGCAGCTGGCAGCGGTCAAGGAGCAAGTCAGCGAGCCCCAGCAGGTCATGGCCTTGTTGAAGGCCATGCCTCCCCTGCCGCAGTATGAGAATGCAAGGGACTTCATCACATTCGGGTCTCTGCGCTCCCCACCTTCCCTCACCGAAGTCAAGCGCATGCTGCAGATTGCAGAATCCCGTGCGCAGCAGGCTGGAGTGTCAGCCCAGCTGGCTGCAGTGCGTCTCCGGGGCAAGGGTGGGGGTGGTGGGGGTGGCAGCAGCAGCAGCGGTGGCAGCAGCAGCCGCACGCAGCCGGCTGCCGTGCCGGCAGCCTCCTCCTCATCCTCAACCGCACCGCCACGCCCACGGGCAGCCGCCAACGTCAAGTGCTTCAAATGTGGCAAGCGTGGCCACTACGCACGAGACTGCCTAGACCCCGCACGAGATGGTGGTATGGCGGGGCGTGGGGCTGGTGGTGAGGGTGGTGGTGCAAGCGGGGGTGGTGCGGGTGGTTGGGCTGGTGCGGGCAACAGCAACAGTGGGTCATCAGGGTTGTCGAGCGTCACCCTCGCTGCTGTGCATGCGGGCACACTCAGCCATGTGATTGGCGCAGCCCCCCCCTTGCCTGCCTGCATGCCTGCTGAGGCAGGTGTGGGAGTGGGTGGGGCTGAGGTGCACAGCTGCAGCGCAGAAGGGGGCAGTGTGGTCAGCTGTGGGGACATGACCTGCTGTTGGAGCCATGCAATAGGGCTCTCCCCTATGCTGCCCTGTGTGGTCGACAAGCATGCCTCTCTTGCCCCTGAGCCAGCTGCAGAGCCAGCCTTGCTAGCTGTTGCCTCTACCCAGCAGCTGGACAGCAGCATGAGGGTGTGGGTAGCAGATTCTGGGGCTAGTCACCACATCACCCCTGAGCGCTCCTTGCTGCATGGGTATCAAGGGTTTGCGCAGCCAGTCCCTATGGGGCTGGGCAAGAGCTCAGTGCAGCTGTATGCCTATGGGAAGGGCAGGGTGCGGCTGGCAGTGGATGGGGTGGGGATGGAGCTGCAGGATGTGTTGTGGGCTCCTGAGGCCAGCACCAACTATTTCTCCACCCTCGCAGCAGCTCAGAGGGGCTGGGAGATCAGGCAAACAGCTGACACCATCACCATGGTGTCCAGCAAGGGGGAGCTGGTCAAGGGCAGGGTGGTTGGGAGGCAGTATCAGCTCAGCGGTAGCGCGCAGCCTGATGTGGTGGCATGTATGCCGCCCGCCTCAGCGCAAGCTGTGTCTGCGGTTACACCGCAATTGCTGCATGAGAGGCTGGGCCACCTTAGTTACCGGGCCATTGGTGACATGATCAGCAAGGGAATGGTGGAAGGGGTGGAACTCAGCGCGGGGCAGTGCAAAGCAGCAGGTAGTGGGGTGTGTCCTGGCTGTGCAGCGGGCAAGCTGCACCGGCGAGTAGCCGACACGCTGCCCTCCCTTGCTGCCCGGGTTGCGGCACCCTGCGACCTTGTGCACACTGATGTGTGCGGTCCCCTCCGCATTCCCAATACTGCTGGCTACTGCTTTGTGCTCACCTTCCTTGATGAGCACAGTGGGCTGTCACTCATCGCCCTTCTCAAGGCCAAGTCAGAGGTGCCAGCAGCCATCAGGGATGCAGTCGAGTGGTTTGAGACACAGGGGGGCCGCAAGGTCAAGGTGTTGCGCAGCGACCGGGGAACTGAGTATGTCAACCAGGCTGTCAGGGAGTTCCTCAGCAGGAAAGGTATCATCCACCAGCAGACCGCCCCGTACAGCCCGCAGCAGAATGGCAGTGCAGAACGCCTAAACCGCACGCTGTTTGAGAAGGGTCGGTGCCTGCTGTACAGCAGTGGGCTCTCAGTCAACTTCTGGCCCTATGCCTTGCGCTTTGCCAACTATGTGCGCAACCTGTCCCCGGTGCGAGGCAAGGCAGGCACTCCCTGGGAGCTGTTCGGGGGGGTGCGGCCTGACCTGTCAGCGTTGCGGGTGTTCGGGGCACGGGCGTATGCCCACGTGCCCGAGCACATGCGCAGCAAGTTGGGCAGCAAAGCGGTACAGGGGGTGTTTGTGGGATGTGAGCTGAGCAGCAAGGCTTACCAGGTGCTGCTACCTGGTGGCAAGCTCTTGATCACCAAGGACGTGGTGTTCAATGAGCTAGACCGGGGGCCGCCCACCCGGGAGGCAGATCTGGCCATGCTCTCGCCACAGCCTGAGCCAGAGCTGGGGGTGCTGGTGCCGCATGCTGTGCATGTGCCGGTTGAGGTGCAGTTGCATGCACCGCCAGCAGCTGTACCAGCTCCGCTAGAGGGCGCCCCAGCACCACCAGGTGGTGCAACCAGCAGCGCAGAGGCTGACAGCGGCAGCAACGCAGGGGATGGCAGCGGTGCAGCTGGCAGCGGTGCAGCTGGTAACAGTGGGGGCACAGAGGCTGATGGCAGCGGTGCAGCTGGCAGCAGTGGGGGCACAGGGGCTGGTGGCAGCGGCAGTAGCGCAGCGGGTGCAGCAGGTGGGGAAGGTAGTGGTGCTGCAAACCTCCTGCGCCAATCCAGCCGGCTGCGGGGTATTCAGCCTGAGTTCGCTGGTGTCAGATCTGTGGCTGTGGCAGAGCTTCCTGCAGAGGGGCCAGCTACCATTAAGGAGGCTTTGGCTGTGCCGCAGTCAGAGCAGTGGTCATTGGCTGCTGATGAGGAGATGCAGTCGTTGCTGAGCTATGGCACCTGGGAGCTGGTTGAGCTGCCCGAGGGGTGCCGTCCTCTTGATAACCGCTGGGTGTTTTCAGTCAAGCGGGATGGGCGGGGCAGCATAGTGCGGTTCAAGGCAAGGCTGGTGGTCAAGGGGTTTCTGCAGCGGGAGGGCATTGACTTCCATGAGCTGCATGCCCCGGTCAGCAAGCATGCCACGGTGCGGGCCCTGCTAGCTGTAGCAGCAGCTGAGGACATGGAGCTAGAGCATTTGGATGTCAAGACAGCCTTTCTCAATGGCAAGCTCGAAGAGGTCATCTACATGCACCAGCCTGCCGGGTATGAGGATGGCTCGGGGCGGGTCTGCCGCCTCCACCGTGCTCTCTATGGCCTGCGCCAGGCCCCGCGTGCCTGGCATGCGCGTCTCAAGGAGGAGCTGGAGCAGCTGGGTTTCACAGCCTCAGCTGCAGACAGCTGCCTGTTCATTATGATGCGGGGCAGCAGCAAGGTGTTGTTGGCAGTCTATGTCGACGACTGCCTGCTAGCAGTCAGCAAGGGGGACATGGGGACGCTCGAGTGGGTCAAGCAGCAGCTGGCAGCTGTGTTTGATATCCATCAGCTGGGGCCTGTGGAGCAGTTTCTGGGCATGCGCATCAGCCGGGACCGTGCTGCCCGTCAGCTGGTGTTGAGCCAGGAGCAATACGCTCTGTCCGTGGTAGACCGCTATGGCCTGGCTGACAGCAGACCCCGGGCTGTGCCACTGAGCACGGCTGAGCAGCTGCAACGGGAAGGGGTGCAGCAGCAGTCAGAGGGGGGTCACAGCTTTGCAGAAGTGATCGGCAGTCTGCAGCACTTGGCTGTGGTGTCACGGCCAGACATTGCACATGCTGTGGGGGTGCTCGCCAAGTTCATGTCTGCTCCTACCAAGGAGCACTGGCGGGTTCTGCGCGGGGTGCTGCGCTATGTGGCTGACACAGCAGCCATGGGGCTGATGTATGGGGCCTCAGCCGGGCTGGTGGGGTTCTGTGACGCCGACTTTGCCGGTGACACAGATACCCGCCGCAGCACCACGGGGCATGTGTTTATGCTGCATGGGGGTGCAGTGTCCTGGTCTAGCCGTCGGCAGCCCACAGTCGCAGCAAGCACCACCGAGTCTGAGTATATGGCATGCTCAGCAGCAGGGAAGGAGGGTCTGTGGCTGCGGGGTGTGTTGGCTGATCTGTCTCTGGGCTCTGCTGTGGTGCAGCCTGTCACCATCATGTGTGACAATGAGGCTGCTCTCACTCTGGTCAAGCATCCTATTGCATCTGCTCGTTCTAAGCACATTGATGTCCTTCATCATTTTGTGCGTGAGCGGGTGGCGCGTGGTGAGCTGGTCTTCAAGTTCTGTGGCTCTGCAGCCAATGTGGCTGATGTGTTCACCAAGGCTCTGCCTTCTGTCAAGTTTGAGTTTTGCAAGGCTGGTATGGGAATGGTGAAGCTGTGACGTAGGGCTGAGACCCAGTAGCTTTGATGTTTAGTCTAAGTTGTGAGGTCTGATGGCCTGGCCTGAGGGGGTGTGTTGGAGCAAGGCATGCTAGGTTCAGCCAGCCCATCAGGGGTTGAGCTAACTGTATCTCAAGTGTGACTTTTGTTTTAGGCTCCGCTCAGTGACGTAGTGCTTTACTGTGTTTGTCCGGTGAAGCGCTGCTTCTTAGCGAGGGCCTCTTTCTCTTTCACGCAACCAGCGCTGGTGCCCCCCCATTCAGCAGCAGGGTTACAGCAGCAGCAGCAGCAGCAGGGGGGCAAGGTGGTAGGGGGGCAGCAGCAGCAGCAGCTGTAGGGGGGCAGCAACAGCAGTAGGGGGGCAGCAGCAACAGCAGCAGCAGGGGGGCAGGGGGGCAGCAGCAGCAGTGGGTGGTGTGGGGAGGGGTGATTGGGGTGGAGTGGCACTCACCTAGCAATGCGGGCAGAGGGGCCACGCCATGGTACACGTGTCATGCTCTCACTGAAAGCAGGCAAGAGCTAGGTTTGGATCAGCAAGCACATTAGCAGCAGCAGTAGCAAGCAGCAAGAGCACGCTATTGAGTGGCGCCGGCAGCAGAGTGGAGAGACCTACTGCCTGCATGCTGCTCATTACTTGCCTTTCGCCTTTCGCACTTGCTGCCTGGTTGGGGAGGGTTGCTGCTCCTTGCCACCCCTCATGTGAGAGGGGGCAGTGCAGCGTGGGAGGAGGGTGGGAGGGAGCGAGGGTTGCAATGGGGAGGGGAGGGGGTGGGGAGGGGAGCAGTGGTGGGGTACACAGCTGTATCTCCAGGTGAGTGTGATGGTGTAGTTGGAGGTGGTGGTCGGGGGGCTGGGCTAGGCGGGGACGGGGGTAGGGACAAGGGAGGGCAATTGTGTTGATGATCTGTATACGGGGGATAGAGAAGGGGAGGGGCAGGGAGCAGGGCGAAAGGGGGAGCTTGTGTGTTGGCGGGGGAAGGAGCGGGAGCGGGGGCGGGGGCGGGGATGGGGGAAGCGTGTCGATGAACTGGGAGGGGGTGGTTGTATAAGGAAAAGGAAGGCTGGGCGGGGGCCGATTTCAGGGCCAGGGCCATGCAGTCAGTCAACCAACACCACACCATGACCGAATCTGGACTCGTCTCCTCTGAGAGTTATACTCCCCTACATGCCATCCACCTGCGTGCAAAGTTTCATAGCTCAACTGCCACCCCACAGCCCCGTGGCCCTAGTTCTGCTTGGAGAACATGATGCAACTTTGAAGATGTCAAACTGATAGAGGCCTGGGCTGTTTAACGTGCGGTTTGTTCTAGTAAATGCGCCAAGGGGTCAAGAACAAACATTTCGTAGCCATTTTTCTGTGGGTGCAGCGGGTGCAACACAGTGGAGGACACAGTGGAGGAGGGGGGGTGTAACCCGGTGATACCTTAGTGTGCGCCGACCCATATGGTGTATTCGGCGGAAGCGAGTACGATTATATGTTTCATTCACCCCATCTAGGTGCCCTGCACGCCCGGCAGGCATCGCGATGGGTGTTTGCCGGACATTCCATGTGTGCACAACCCGCTCACTGCGCCAGATAGATGGCGCCACAGGGATGTGGCTCACCGTCCCAAGGATACCCGTCTCGCCGCTGTGATTTGTTCGCGGGCACATGTGGCAGTACGCGAGCAAAGACTCCAATGGCTTGCGCTGATGGTCAAATGACACGCATTGACATGCAGCTACCAATGTGACAAACGCTATCGAAAACGATGAAGTATCGAGAGAGTACTTGCATGACCCATGTTGGGAACACCTGACCTCAAGAGGAGGGATAATTTCAAGCCTTTCTGGGACCTTGTTCAACAAGAATGCATAGCCCGTGACAGCTCCTTTGCCCTGAGTCCAGCTCAATGCAAGGACAAGTACAAGTACGCCAAGAAGGGCATCTCCAGTGTGCTTGCCTACCACAAGGGCACAGGTAAGCATGGGCGTTGCCATGGACACTGTCTAGCACACCCTTGCGCATTGCACATCACCGCACATCTTTGCACATCATTGCACTTAGTTGCACACCCTTGGTTCTGCTTGTCAGGTGTGGGAAGCTTCTGGGACTTGACAAAAGCGGACCAAAAGAAGATTGTGGGCAGTGGCAAGATCCCGTCACAAGAGGTAACCACATCCCTAGCCCAGCCCATGTCCAGCCCATGTGTCCAGCCCATGTCCGGCCCATGTGTCCAGCCTATGCGTCCAGCCCATGTCCGGCCCATGTGTCCAGCCTATGTCCAGCCCATGTGTGTTTTGCATCTGTACAATGCGTTAAAGCGGTCTACGGACAAGACCATCAACCCGGATGCCACCCTTTCTCTGGGGGTAGCCAAGGTAGGGGCACATTGCTTCTTCATCTTGTGATCTTGTTCCTCAGTCATTCTTTACACACTGGCATGGTGAAGGAGGTGGATCTTGTTCTCCTAGTCATCCTTTACATGTTGTGCTGATGCATGCAGGAGATGCGGTTGCATGGGGAGGAGGTGGAGAGGGTGGACCTGTCTGTAGACAAGGAAACCGAAGAGGAGGCCATGCAAGCAAGGCAAGCGCGAGAGATGGGCGTGACGTTCCTTGTGAGTGCAGGAACACTATGCTTAGCTTACTACGCTCACTACCCATGGGCACTTTACTAACATGCTACCAACTGCATGTAGGAGTACAAAGAGTCGGCACCACAAGCGACTGGCCGCCACCGTTCTGTCGCTCCCTTCCAACTGTTGAAGTGCAGGACGGGCTCCAAGGCTCGTGGTACACCTGGTGCACCTAGTGCACCAGGTGCAGGCTCTTCCCGCCTTGCCTTGGCTGTATCAGCATCCGCTGCTGTCAATGCAGCAACTGCTGAGCATGGAGCAGCAGTCACTCAGTTGACTGAGTTGCAGAAGCTTGTGAATGACACCTTCAAGCTAGTGCAAGATTCCAAAGGTAGGGAAGTCAGAAGAGCAATGCAACTGGGCACTTGTACCACCACCTCTCAATCCAACTGCCCACAGCTCACCTAGCCTGCCCACAACTCACCTAGCTTGCTGGCTGGCTGCACTCCCGCCAGGTGGAAGCGCAAGGTGATGCCGGCGCAACAGCACCGCGGCTGCGTGCTCATGCTCTACATGCAATGCTACCACGACCAGCTCGTGACAGACCTAGGACACTCGCCGTACAGGAAGGTGGGTGCATTCGGTGCCTATGGTTGCTGGCCGCCTAGGGAGCCAGTGACTACAGCTGCCAGGGTATAGGGTAAAGGATAGGATACCTCCAGGATATCCTAGCAGTAGACAGCACGTAGTACACTCGCAGAAAAGTTCATGAGAAAAGTTGAATTTTTTGACAAAGTGGCTTGATAGATTGTATTTTTTAGCGGTTCTAAGAATGGGGGTGTAAACCTAAAATCGAGGAAAAATCGGGCTGAGGAGATACGAGAAAACCAGTACTGGTCCACCCCCAACCAGTACTGGTTGCCTCCCAACCGTTGCTGGTTTACCCCCAACCAGTACTGGTTTATTCCCAACCAGTACTGGTTTATTCCCAACCAGTACTGGTTTATTCCCAACCAGTACTGGTTTATTCCTAACCAGTACTGGTTTATTCCCAACCAGTACTGGTTTATTCCCAACCAGTACTGGTTTACCCCCAACCAGTACTGGTTTATTCCCAACCAGTACTGGTTTATTCCCAACCAGTACTGGTTTATTCCCAACCAGTACTGGTTTATTCCCAACCAGTACTGGTTTATTCCCAACCAGTACTGGTTCACACCAAACCAGTACTGGTTCACACCCCCCCCAAAACAAAAAAATTACAAAAATTTAACCAGTACTGGTTCACCCTAGCCAGTACTGGTTCACCCCCAACCAGTACTGGTTCACACCAAACCAGTACTGGTTGGTGGTCAGCCAGTACTGGTTCACACCAAACCAGTACTGGTTCACACCCCCCCCCCAAAATAAAAAAATTACAAAAATTTAACCAGTACTGGTTCACCCCAGCCAGTACTGGCTAACCTCCAACCAATATTGGCTGACACCCAACCAGTACTGGCTGACCCCCAACTTGTACTGGCTGACACCCAACTAGGAGGGCAGCGACAACACACACTATCTAGTACAGTGTGACCCTCATCCATTACTGTGTGACCCCTCAAGTGCTGAAGGGCTGGGTGAAGGGTTGAAGGAAGGGGCTTGCTTAGAAACATTTACCAAGTTGGAGATTATTATACGTTAGGCTAGAGCCATTGGATGTACTTACACGTGACACTGAGCTACTGATGTTGCAAGGTATACAGAGTACATATCACCATGAGGACAACATGCTATAACCACATGCACATGCTATGACCCACTCCTGGTTATCACAATGTTACATAGTAATGTCATTGAGATTACTTTGTACATGTGTTTGTTATCACTTTCATTACCACTATCACTACAACATTGCATATTACATTGCTTCGCATGCCATGCAGCATGCTATGTAGCATCAACCAGGACACTCCATCCGTCCTCTATCTCATCCCCTTATAATGCAAGGCGACCTCAATGTGATGAAGGTAGTCGTCCAAGCTCCAGCCCCTGCAAAGTAACACGGAGTCTGGCTGGCTGGCTGTGACCAGTACTGGCTGGCTGGTTGTGACCAGTACTGGCTGGCTGGCTGTGACCAGTACTGGCTGGCTGTGACCAGTAGTGGCTGGCTGACCAGTACTGGCTGGCTGACCAGTACTGGCTGGCTGGCTGTGACCAGTACTGGCTGGCTGGCTGTGACCAGTACTGGCTGGCTGACCAGTACTGGCTGGCTGGCTGTGACCAGTACTGGCTGGCTGACCAGTACTGGCTGGCTGGCTGTGACCAGTACGGGCTGGCTGACCAGTACTGGCTGGCTGGCTGTGACCAGTACTGGCTGGCTGACCAGTACTGGCTGGCTGGCTGTGACCAGTACTGGCTGGCTGGCTGTGACCAGTACTGGCTGGCTGGCTGTGACCAGTACTGGCTGGCTGACCAGTACTGGCTGGCTGGCTGTGACCAGTACTGGCTGGCTGACCAGTACTGGCTGGCTGACCGTGACCAGTACTGGCTGGCTGACTGTGACCAGTACTGGCTGGCTGACCAGTACTGGCTGGCTGGCTGTGACCAGTACTGGCTGGCTGACTGTGACCAGTACTGGCTGGCTGACCAGTACTGGCTGGCTGGCTGTGACCAGTACTGGCTGGCTGACTGTGACCAGTACTGGCTGGCTGACCAGTACTGGCTGGCTGGCTGTGACCAGTACTGGCTGGCTGTGACCAGTACTGGCTGGCTGACCGGTACTGGCTGGGGTAGTAACAACAGGGGGGCAGGGGGGCAGGGGGGCTGCAGCAGCAGACAGTAGGCAGCAGATAGTAGGCGCAACCAGCGCTGGTGCCCCCCCATTCAGCAGCAGGGTTACAGCAGCAGCAGCAGCAGCAGGGGGGCAAGGTGGTAGGGGGGGCAGCAGCAGCAGCAGCTGTAGGGGGGCAGCAACAGCAGTAGGGGGGGCAGCAGCAGCAGTAGGGGGGCAGCAGCAACAGCAGCAGCAGGGGGGCAGGGGGGCAGCAGCAGCAGTGGGTGGTGTGGGGAGGGGTGATTGGGGTGGAGTGGCACTCACCTAGCAATGCGGGCAGAGGGGCCACGCCATGGTACACGTGTCATGCTCTCACTGAAAGCAGGCAAGAGCTAGGTTTGGATCAGCAAGCACATTAGCAGCAGCAGTAGCAAGCAGCAAGAGCACGCTATTGAGTGGCGCCGGCAGCAGAGTGGAGAGACCTACTGCCTGCATGCTGCTCATTACTTGCCTTTCGCCTTTCGCACTTGCTGCCTGGTTGGGGAGGGTTTGCTGCTCCTTGCCACCCCTCATGTGAGAGGGGGCAGTGCAGCGTGGGAGGAGGGTGGGAGGGAGCGAGGGTTGCAATGGGGAAGGGGAGGGGGGGTGGGGAGGGGAGCAGTGGTGGGGTACACAGCTGTATCTCCAGGTGAGTGTGATGGTGTAGTTGGAGGTGGTGGTCGGGGGGGCTGGGCTAGGCGGGGACGGGGGGTAGGGACAAGGGAGGGCAATTGTGTTGATGATCTGTATACGGGGGATAGAGAAGGGGAGGGGCAGGGAGCAGGGCGAAAGGGGGAGCTTGTGTGTTGGCGGGGGAAGGAGCGGGAGCGGGGGCGGGGGCGGGGATGGGGGAAGCGTGTCGATGAACTGGGAGGGGGTGGTTGTATAAGGAAAAGGAAGGCTGGGCGGGGGTAGGGGCAGGGGAGGGAGCGGGTCGGGGGGTAGGGGGATGACGGGGTCGGGGGCAGGGGGCGGGGAGGGGGAAATGTGTTGATTGAGTGTGTATCGGGGAAAGGGAAGGGGAAGGGAGTTGCCCATCAGACCTGCAGCCAAGGGGCGCGCACGTCAGGTAGGGAGATCAGGCTAGGGCACTGAGTGTTAGCCACTTACCGGTAGCCACCAGCCACCACTCAATAGCAGGGAGCAGGGAGCGAAAGGGTCAGGAAGAAGAGGGGGAAGGGGGAGCTTGTGTGTATGGGGAGGGTTGGAAGGTGGTGGTACCCTTCCCAGCCTTGCTCTTGGCTGCTGGGAAGGGTAGGGAGGGGAGGGCAGGTGGGGTACCAGGGAGGGGGTGGTGGTGGTGGTGGGAAGAGGGTGGGTGGGGAAGAGGTGACGGGGAGGGGGGAAGCGGGGGGTTGGGGAGAAGTATAAGTGGGATTGGTGGGATAGGGTAGGGAAGGGTGAAGGAGGCAGGGGGCAGGAGTATAGGCGTCAGACCTGCAGCAAGCGAGGAGCGTACTTACAGTGAGGCTAGCAAAACATCTTAGGAAGCTAGTTGTCGCGTAGTGCATGACGGAGGCTAGGTTCAGGAGCGGGGCCACTCACCACTTGCTCCCTGATCCTCCATGCTCCTCCATGCTTCATCCTCGTTGGCTCTTACCTTGGTCTTACCTTTGTAGTAGGACGGGCTGCAATGGAGAGGGTACGGGTGATGAAAGCGGGGGAGGGGAGGGAGAGAGGGTAAGGGAGGGAAGTGCGGGGGAGGGAGGGAGGAAGGGGAGTGAAAAGGGGAAGGAGGGTAAAGGGATGTGGACCTGCGGCAAGGGAGTGACAGCTTGTCAAAGGAGGAGCAATGAATGGTGGGTACAAGATGCACTCACCGAGTTTGATGCACAAGGGGCAGGGAAGATGGGCTCGGAGATGGTGGATACATGTCAAAGGCAAAAAGATGGGTC
>JASKMD010000015.1:1774405-1779405 GCA_030144725.1 Haematococcus lacustris
GATTCCTAAGCGGGGTACCTCGTGCGGGGTTCTTCGTGCGGGGTACTTCGTACAAGGTACTTCGTGAGGGGTACTTCGTGCGGGTACTTCGTGCGGGGTACTACGTGCGGGGTACTTCGTGTGGGGTACTTCGTGCGGGGTACTTCGTGCGGGGTACTATGTGCGGGGTACTTCCCGTGCAGTGACAAAACTGGCTCGGCTTACAGCCATATTCTGTCCCCGTGCGGTGACAAAACTGGCTCGGCTTACAGCCATATTCTGTCCCCGTGCGGTGACAAAACTGGCTCGGCTTACAGCCATATTCTGTTTCCGTGCGGTGACAAAACTGGCTTGGCTTACAGCCATATTCTGTCCCCGTGCGGTGACAAAACTGGCTCGGCTTACAGCCATATTCTGTCCCCGTGCGGGGACAAAACTGGCTCGGCTTACAGCCATATTCTGTCCCCGTGCGGTGACAAAACTGGCTCGGCTTACAGCCATATTCTGTCCCCGTGCGGTGACAAAACTGGCTCGGCTTACAGCCATATTCTGTCCCCGTGCAGTGACAAAACTGGCTCGGCTTACACGCATATTCTGTCCCCGTGCAGTGACAAAAATGGCTCGGCTTACAGGCATATTCTGACCCCGTGCGGTGACAAAAATGGCTCGGCTTACAGCCATATTCTGACCCCGTGCGGTGACAAAACTGGCTCGGCTTACAGCCATATTCTGTCCCCGTGCGGTGACAAAACTGGCTCGGCTTACAGCCATATTCTGTCCCCGTGCAGTGACAAAACTGGCTCGGCTTACACGCATATTCTGTCATTGTGGAGTGACAAGGCTGGCTCGGCTCCTTGGCATATCTTGTCACTGTGGAGAACCAAGCCATGTGCACAATCAATAGGCGCATCTTGCCACGTGGACCTTGTGACGAACCGATGCATCGTCACTTGCAAGGATTTGATCTGCAATTAAACATCACAATTGCAATTGCCATGTGCAATACTTGAAAGCATAAGATCTGCAGTGAAGCACCTAAGGTGTACACTCACTCACCATGCTGTGGCAGTGGCAACTTCTGACTGCAGTGGCATTGGGGTGGCAGCCAAAGGCTAGCATGGTAGTTCCAATTGGCACTTGCCATACAAGGTGTTGCATTTGGCACTTGGCAGTTTGGGGGGTAAGGTACAAGATGGGGAGGGTAAGGAACAAGGTGTTGCAATAGGCTTCCAAGGTGTCGCATTTGGCAGTTTGGGGGGTAAGGTACAAGATGGGGAGGGTAAGGTACAAGGTGTTGCAATTGGCGTTCAAGGTGTTGCGATTGGCATTTGGCAGTTTGGGAGGGTAAGGTACAAGATGGGGAGGGTAAGGTACAAGGTGTTGCAATTGGCGTTCAAGGTGTTGCAATTGGCATTTGGCAATTGGGGAGGGTAAGGTACAAGGTGTTGCAATTGGCGTTCAAGGTGTTGCCATTGGCATTTGGCAATTTGGGAGGGTAAGGTACAAGGTGTTGCAATTGGCATACAAGGTGTTGCATTTGGCGTACAAGGTGTTGCGATTGGCATTTGGCAGTTTGGGAGGGTAAGGTACAAGATGGGGAGGGTAAGGTACAAGGTGTTGCAATTGGCATTCAAGGTGTTGCAATTGGCATTTGGCAATTTGGGAGGGTAAGGTACAAGGTGTTGCAATTGGCTTCCAAGGTGTTGCAAATGGCATTTGGCAGTTTGGGGGGTAAGGTACAAGATGGGGAGGGTAAGGTACAAGGTGTTGCAATTGGCTTCCAAAGTGTTGCAATTGGCATCTGGCAGTTTGGGGGTAAAGGTACACGATGGGGAGGGTAAGGTACAAGGTGTTGCAATTGGCGTTCAAGGTGTTGCAATTGGCATTTGGCAATTTGGGAGGGTAAGGTACAAGGTGTTGCAATTGGCATACAAGGTGTTGCAATTGGCATTTGGCAGTTTGGGGGGTAAGGTACAAGATGGGGAGGGTAAGGTACAAGGTGTTGCAATTGGCGTTCAAGGTGTTGCAATTGGCATTTGGCAATTTGTGAGGGTAAGGTACAAGGTGTTGCAATTGGCATACAAGGTGTTGCAATTGGCGTTCAAGGTGTTGCAATTGGCATTTGGCAATTTGGGAGGGTAAGGTACAAGGTGTTGCAATTGGCTTCCAAGGTGTTGCAATTGGCATTTGGCAGTTTGGGGGGTAAGGTACAAGATGGGGAGGGTAAGGTACAAGGTGTTGCAATTGGCTTCCAAAGTGTTGCAATTGGCATCTGGCAGTTTGGGGGTAAAGGTACACGATGGGGAGGGTAAGGTACAAGGTGTTGCAATTGGCGTTCAAGGTGTTGCAATTGGCATTTGGCAGTTTGGGGGGTAAGGTACAAGATGGGGAGGGTAAGGTACAAGATTGGAGGGTAAGGTACAAGATGGGAGGGTAGGGTACAAGTTTGGGGGGTAAGGTACAAGATGGGGAGGGTAAGGTACAAGATTGGAGGGTAAGGTACAAGATGGGGGGGTAGGGTACAAGTTTGGGGGGTAAGGTACAAGATGGGGAGGGTAAGGTACAAGATTGGAGGGTAAGGTACAAGATGGGGGGGTAGGGTACAAGTTTGGGGGGTAAGGTACAAGATGGGGAGGGTAAGGTACAAGATGGGGAGGGTAAGGTACAAGATGGGGAGGGTAAGGTACAAGATGGGGAGGGTAAGGTACAAGATTGGGGGGTAAGGTACAAGATGGGGGGTTGGGTACAAGATGGGGAGGGTAAGGTACAAGATTGGGGGGTAAGGTACAAGATGGGGAGGGTAAGGTACAAGATTGGGGGGTAAGGTACAAGATGGGGGGTAGATTACAAGATGGGGAGGGTAAGGTACAAGATTGGGGGGTAGGGTACAAGATGGGGGGGTAGGGTACAAGTTTGGGGGGTAAGGTACAAGACGGGAGGTAAGGTAGGGTTGTGGCGTGTGGTGGGCTGGTTGAACTCCACCTGCCTCACCGGCCTGCGTGGTGGGGCAAAGCGCATGGGGTTGCGTCATGGCAGGCCAGTCATGCGTGGCTGGAGCATGCGCTGCTGGAGTGTGGTGGGCTGGTTGTGCTCGGCCTGCCTCACCAGTCTGCGTAGTGGGGCGAAGAGCATGGGGTTGCGTCATGGCAGGCCAGTCATGCGTGGCTGGAGCATGCGCTGATGGAGTGTGGTGGGCTGGTTGTGCTCCGCATGCCTCACCGGTCTGCGTGGTGGGGCGAAGCGCATGGGGTTGCGTCATGGCAGGTCAGTCATGCGTGGCTAGAGCATGCGTTGTTGGCGTGTGGTGGGCTGGTTGTTCTCCGCCTGCCTCACCGGCCTGCGTGGTAAGGCAAAGCGCATGGGGTTGCGTCATGGTAGGCTAGTGCAAGGTGTACAATGTGTTGCAATTGGTGTACAAGATGTTGCGATTGGTACACAAGGTGTTGCAATTGGCATACGAGTTGTTGCAACCGGTGTACAAGGTGTCGCAATTGGCGTACAATGTGTTGCAATTGGTATACAAGGTGTTGCAATTGGCGTACAAGGCCGGCCTAACCTGAAGGCTGGCCAAGAGGCTGTCTCACTTGTTGTGTCTTTTGTGAGTGTTGTGGTTTAGAGGCCTGCATGCACAAGCACACAACAAATAGTTACGGCCCTTCGTCACCACATAAAAATGCGTGGCAACCTAATCGACTCACCATGCAGCCCTACCCCGCGCCTAGCTCAGCTCCACGCCAACCATTCTGTTGTCCTTCAGCTTGGTCGTCACCTACTTGCCTCGCGTGGTCAGAAATTCTGCGTGGAGGGGCAACAAATTACGACGACTAACCATGTCTTAGGCGTGGGATAGAGCCGTTTGCTTAGGCGAGCCCTATGTAAACCTTGCTATGCGTGCTATTCGAGGCAGGCATTGTGCCTTCCAAGGACAGATATTAGGCATTCCGAGCAACTAAATTGCAACGCGAGGCTCGCACCGCTCATCAGCATGGCGTGAAGGTCGCTCTAAGTTGCGCGAGTTCACAAGGCATCGATGTTTAGTCGCGAGTAGTGTCGAGCGTCCCGCTCGTAGTTGTTGTGTGCGCAAACTAGAGTTGAACTCGTTGTTTAACCGGTTGTCAACAACAATTGTCCAACCCAATTATTCCCATGTCACTTCATGCTTGCAAGAAATCCAATTCTAGTCCAACCCTAACTTCTCAAGCTTACATTAGGTAGTCCTACCGCGATGCCCTTGCACTCATGTGAGGTTCAGCTTAGTCAAACGGTTCAAGTAAGAGCTAGGCATATTCTGTCACTGTGCAGTGACAGATTTGGCTCGGCTCCTAGGCATATTCTGTCACTGTGCAGTAACAGATTTGGCTCGGCTCCTAGGCATATTCTGTCCCCGTGCAGTGACAAAAATGGCTCGGCTTACAACCATATTCTGTCCCCGTGCGGTGACAAAACTGGCTCGGCTTATAGCCATATTCTGTCCCCGTGCGGTGACAAAACTGGCTCGGCTTACAGCCATATTCTGTCCCCGTGCGGTGACAAAACTGGCTCGGCTTACAGCCATATTCTGTCCCCGTGCGGTAACAAAACTGGCTCGGCTTACAGCCATATTCTGTCCCCGTGCGGTGACAAAACTGGCTCGGCTTACAGCCATATTCTGTCCCCGTGCGGTGACAAAACTGGCTCGGCTTACAGCCATATTCTGTCCCCGTGCGGTGACAAAACTGGCTCGGCTTACAGCCATATTCTGTCCCCGTGCGGTGACAAAACTGGCTCGGCTTACAGCCATATTCTGTCCCCGTGCGGGGACAAAACTGGCTCGGCTTACAGCCATATTCTGTCCCCGTGCGGTGACAAAACTGGCTCGGCTTACAGCCATATTCTGTCCCCGTGCGGTGACAAAACTGGCTCGGCTTACAGCCATATTCTGTCCCCGTGCGGTGACAAAACTGGCTCGGCTTACAGCCATATTCTGTCCCCGTGCGGTGACAAAACTGGCTCGGCTTACAGCCATATTCTGTCCCCGTGCG
>JASKMD010000015.1:1784405-1875263 GCA_030144725.1 Haematococcus lacustris
CAGTACCAACACAATGGCCCAAACGTCGCGGCGTCCGAACAGAGTCGACCCTGTGGCTATAGCAAGCAACGGCAACTTTTTCCGGTTCGGTCAGCGGTGCACGGCAATCCGCAAAGAGTGCCACGAGCCATCCCTCGCGACTTGCGAAACTCTGATGCTCAACATCGACTCAGAATCCATTTTCAGTAGCCTCTCCCCTCGCCTCCTGACGGCACTGCGTGGACGGCGACTTCCCCTGGCGCTCCAACTGATCGTGACGACTCCACTTAAGCCGCACATATTCCGGGATACGGTGGAAGGGGTGCTTGGCCTCCTTGGCTACTGTGAGGCTGTTCACAGCGTGGAAATCAGATTCATCTACAAGCAGCAGGCCATGGAGGAGGCGCCCACCTATGCGCAGCTGCCAGTGGGGGCATGGTTAGCGGAGAGGATGATGGCCAACTTCCCCCAGTGCCTGTCACTCCGTCTACGAGGTCTCCAATGCGCGCATCCAGAGCTGGCGGAGCTCCTTAGCCACAGCCAGTTTATGGGCCGCCTCCAGCAGCTGGACATTCAGCAGCTTCACATCCAGCATGGCAGTGTGTTGGACGGTCACTACGAGTGGGTAAAGGCATATTTGAGGCTCACAACGTTGTCAACCGTGTACCTGGGTCCCGTGCCCACCTCCTTACAAACCTGCCCCAGCAGACTCGTGAAGCTCAGCGTGACAGAGATGTACCTCACAGCAATCAGTCTGATGCCAGAATCCATCGAGAGCTTCCACATCTCTCACCTTCATGTCGCCCTACCAGAGCCTCATCAGCAGGCCTTGACCAACGGGGTGACAGCCCTCAGCTCAGGGCGCTTCACCACGCTGGAGATTGAGAGTGTGAGCCTGTACTTCACCAGCCTTGAAGGAGGAGGGCATGCTTCATTGGCAGCCCTGAAGCCACTGGTAGGACGGTTTGGTAGGGCAGAGGTGGAGCTTGGGGTGACAGCACCAAATGATGAATATGAGGTTGAATTAGTCATTCATAATTTGGTGCCACTCTTGCAAGGGTGTGCTGGGGTGGTGTTCATAGGGTTAGCAAGGCCACTTTCTAGCTGGTGCATGCATCGTTTGAAAGGTATCATGGCCCAGGGCGCCACTGTGGAGGTAGAAGCATGAATGTAGAGGTAGAGGCGAAGGTCATCGAGGGCGGAGCCTGTGGTGTTGGTCTTGAAGCGGCGGGGTCTCTGGCCCAGGAGCGATTTCGCCTTACGTCTGGGCAAGTTGGTCGGAGACTTGGGCACTTGCCCAGCTGTCCACACAGTGCATCTCAAGGGAGAGCTTGTGGCATATGATGTCATACGCAACACGGAGCTCCAGTCCTGGCAGGATTTGCTGTCCACCAGCCTACCCAACTGCACAGCCCTCAAGGTCAGTTCTGAAGCAATCAACATCCAGGATGTGACCAGGCTCCTGTCCCACCCAGCCATAGCTCAGCGGCTGACCCATCAGGACATCACCACATCCAGCTGGACGGGCGACAATAACAGCGGCCTGTCAGCCTTTGTCAAGTCCAGCCTTAACCTTCGTTCCCTCCATATCCCAACTCTGGACGACCTGGAGGACTCCCTTGCTGAGCAGGTCAGCATGTGGGACACGTTGCATGTGGACACCATGCACTGGGCCACACTCAGCAAGCTGCCAGCCCAGAATGGTTCGGTGTCTATACACATCAAGCGCCTGGATGGGTCCTGGGGTGGCGAGGACGAATCCATGGAGGGCTTTTACGCTGCCCATGTTTCACACCAGCTGGTGGTTGATGAGTTGCGCATGAGTGTGGGGAGCTACCCTCCCCAGGTAGTAGCTGCCTTGCATCCCTTGCAAGGGTGCTTCAATAAGGTGCAATTGGAGTGTGGCAGCAGCGTCTACCATTCTCCAGTGGCTGCTAGTGATTTGGAAGCCTTGGCAGGTTTCGGTGGCATGTGCACCTGGTTGAATATTGAGTTTGCCCACATCACCTCATCTGTTCAAGGCTGTGGAACTGTGGAAGGCCATCCTTGTAGGCTTACCCAGCCTACGCAACGTGTGGCTTAAAAAGTGCGTGGGGTGCCATTATGATGATGTGGCTTTGCACATGCAGCAAGTGGTGGAGGGGGAGGCGTGCAATCAGGTGACCATCTACATCGACATTACGTACATAGGGGGGGGGGGGCGTATCATGGAGGATGTGGGTCCTTTGCGTGTGGAGTGGCGGGCTTAGATTATATCAGGCGGCTGCACAATCATGATCCCATATGCAGCAACATAGTACAGGCCTGGCATGCACGACACAATGGATGCATGAACAGCTGGTTTGTTTGTCACGTAAGTACCATGGTACAATGAGTATCATGACAATTGTTTCAACAGTTACAGCTGGTTTCAAGGCGACATGAGATTGAGTGAATGAGTAGCAAGACACCATTGACACCCTGACATTGGTTATCACCATCTCTTACATCAAGGAAGATGGAGCACAAGCACCACAAATGTAAGACTCGTATCTCAGCACATGCGATGCACAATTAGCACCATCTTCCTGTACTATGTTCCATGGCTTATCATGATCCTATCGCCGGGACTTCTTGGTAGGTGAGTCATGTTGAAGTACATTGGCATCATCAAGGCATCCTTGCTCCTGAGAATCCATAATCATCACTGGCCAATCACCCAGCAAGGGAGGAGTGGCCAGGTCATCCAGTCCATTCGCTCCATCATCGTGCGATGCCATGGGTGATGTAGGAAGGACATCAGGGTATGGTTGGGTGGCAGGGACCATGTCAACCTCGTCCAGTTCAAAGGCAGCCTCCAGTTGCTGTGTAGGTGGCACAGGAAGGTGTGGTAGTAGATGAGCTTCTCCACTCATACACAGAACGAGGCTGACAGCGAAGACGGTGAAGGTCACCAGGTGGAGTAACCTGGTGGTCATGACCAATAGCGGCAAGAGCGATGTAAGAGAATTGACGACCAGCAGCTGCATTTGCTGCTCCAAGTAGTCGTGGGTGCGTTGTAGCCGTAGTTGGACTAGCAGGCTGCGAGGCATACAGTGTTGGTCCAAGTACTGCTGCAATTCAGTGGGTGACGACCTATCACATGGTGAAGCTGCGTGTCGAGGAGGAGGCTCGCGCACAGGCTGTACGGGAGTGGCGACGGCTTGATGATGCTGAGCCAATAGATGCAAGTCGACAGTGGTTGCCACGGATGAACTCGCGCCTGATGTCGACATAGTCAATAGATATCATGTACACAGCATATATTCAGCAAAGATGCAAGCCTATACTGAAATGCAAGGCATGCGATATAACAGAAATGTCATCTGTGCAGATGCCGAGGGATGCATCTGTGCAGATGTCGACAGTGTAGGCAACTGTGCAGATAACATGGGATGTTTGGCTGTGCAGCTGTCGAGTGTGTCGACAGCTGCGCAGATGTCGAAGGATGCTTGGCTGTGCAGATGTCGACACTGTCAGCAGCTGTGCAGATGTCGAGGGATGCATCTGTGCAGATGTTGGGTGTGTCGACAGCTGTGCAGATGTCGAGGAATTCATCTGTGCAGTTGTCGACTTATCGACAGCTGTGCAGATGTCGAGGGATGCTTGACTGTGCAGATGTCGACTGTGTCGACATCTGTGCAGATGTCGAGGGATGCTTAGCTGTGCAGATGTTTACTGTGTCAACAGCTGTGCAGATGTCGAGGGATGCTTAGCTGTGCAGATGTTGACTGTGTCAACAGCTGTGCAGATGTCGAGGGATTCATCTGTGCAGATGTTGGGTATAACGACAGCTGTGCAGATGTCAAGGGATGCTTAGCTGTGCAGATGTCGACTGTGTCGACAGCTGTGCAGATGTCGAGGGATGCATCTGTGCAGATGTTGACTGTGTCAGCAGCTGTGCAGATGTCGAGGGATGCATCTGTGCAGATGTCGACTGTGTCGACAGCTGTGCAGATGTCGAGGGATGCATCTGCACAGATGTCGCTTGTCCTAAAGGCATCGACATGCATCTGCACAGATTCCGGGCTCATTTAACCGACATCTGTGCAGATTCCAAAAAGGGGGGGGTACCTCGCGCGCGGATTGATGTATCTTCGCAACCGCTGCGAGTTAGGACTTCATTCAAGAGCGAGGTCCCCCTAAAACTCAGCGTTCTATCGTTCTATCGGAGCAGAATGTCCTTCCGATGCAAAAAAGGCCCTCGCGTCGGCCTTATTTATCGTGAGTGATGCCAGACATGACAATGCCAAGCATGGCTCACACCATAAATGCAGCATGGGGCAGGACACATACTAGACAGCAACAGTGGAGTGCATTTAGAAACATGCATGATGATAGGTGATGGCAAGGGCATACCTGCTACACATTAGCAAAGCACATGAGGACACCTGTCGGCCTGGTATTGATTATGTAAGCATTGCAACAAGCATCTGTACAGATTGTGAACCCACGTCTGTACAGAATCTACAGAAATGCATCTGTACAGATACGATTTATGCATCTGTACAGATATACGCAGAGCATCTGTACAGATAAAATTAAGGCATCTGAACAGATAGAATGCGGGCATCTGTACAGATTACATATGAACATCTGTACAGATATGGACTAGGCATCTGTAAAGATAAGAGCGCAGAAGATGTACAGATAGCAAGGAGGCATCTGTACAGATAACAGCGAGGCATCTGAACAGATAAGAACGAGGCATCTGTACAGATAGGAGCGAGACATCTGTACAGATAGAACCCAGGCAACTGTACAGATAGTAACTAGGCATCTGTACAGATAATAGCAAAGCATCTGTACAGATATATGCGAGGCATCTGTACAGACAAGAGCAAAGCATCTGTACAGATAGCGGGGAGGCATCTGTACAGATAACCGCGAAGCATCTGTACAGATGGCAGCAAGGCATCTGTACAGATAGAGCCGAGGCAGCTGTACAGATAGTAGATAGGCATCTGTACAGATAGGAGCTAGCTATCTGAACAGATAGTGGCGTTGCATCTGTACAGATAAAGGCAAGGCATCTGTACAGATGGTAGCTAAGCATCTGTACAGATATTGCCGAGGCAACTGTACAGATATAAGATAGGCATCTGTACAGATAAGAGCAAGGCACCTGTACAGATAGCAAATAGGCATCTGTTCAGATAGCTTGTTCAACGTCTGTACAGATGGCTTACATGCATCTGTACAGATAGTGGCACAAAATCTGTACAGATAGCTGAAAGGGGCATCTGTACAGATAGCTAAGGAGAAATCTGTACAGATGCTATTGACTATCTGTACAGATAGCTATGCAGCCATCTGTACAGATAGCTACTTAGCGTATCTGTACAGATAGCGAGTAATACAAATTCGCGGCCCATTTGCGTCGCAACGTTTGCGCGGAACAACGTAAGACTTGTACCGTTCGAACGGCCTTCTACTCCTCTTTCCAATGAGCTATGGTCGGTCCAATCGCGACCGGTCCTTGTTTATCGTGAGTGTAGTCAATGCACATACGCAGCTCACCTGACAGCGTAGGGGGAGGAGCTGGGCTCAATCATACCTTTGCTGAGGTAGTCCTGGATCTGTCTCTTAAGCTCCTCTTGCTCAGGCTTACTGAGACGGTACATGGGGGTCACAGGTGGACGGGCGTCAGGGACCAGGGGTATGGTATGACCCACAGGACGTTCAGGAGGGGTATCAGTGAGTGGTTTAAACACGTCACTGTACTCATCGAGTAGGGTTTGCAGCTCAGCTTTGATAGCTGCAGGTATGTGTGGGTCGTCTTTGTCACTGGGGGTACCAGGACTGGCAGAGGCTGAGCCTTCAGTCATGACTAAAGCCACCACAGCACGGCCACCTTTAAGGAGCCACCTGGACGCCTGGGTAGCTGAGATTAACTCAGGTTTGGCTTTGAGAGCATTGATTAAGAATGCAGGGGTTGGTCTTACAGCAGAACATTGCCCAACATACTTAGGGGCTGCCACAGCAGGACACGGCAGAGTTACAGCAGTCTTGCCAGCAGCAGAAAGAGAAAGGGTTTTACCCTCATAAGAAAGGATGGCTTTGTTGGCAAACAGCCAGTCATCACCCAGAAGCACATCATAACCCTGCACAAAGCTAGGCATGACCGTCAGCTTGCATGTGGCACAGTGGCCAGGCAGACACGGGTCTACAGCAGCAAACTGATGGCATGATAGGGTGGTGTTGTCAGCCAGGGACCACTGATGTGTTGTGGGGAGAGCAGATAGCAGCAGGGCATGCTTGGAAGCAAATGCTATGCTGATGAAAGAGTGAGTGGCACCAGTGTCACACAAGAAGTGTGCCAGCAGCCAATGATGAGCTTTGGAGTACAAGCTCTATGGCAATGCGTGCTTGACAGCAAAGTCGGTGCCGATCAATGAGTGTGTGGGGTTACAGCATACAGCCAGTCATCACCCAAAAACACATCATACCGCGGTAGGCGCGGCAGCACACGGCGGAGCCGTGGGAGCTGCAGGGTAGGCACGGGGAGTGGCGGAGCCACCAGCGCCACCGGCGCGACCGGAGTGACCAGGCCGGAGTAAGAGTGAGGGCTGCCCGGACGGCGGCGATCTGCGGACGAACAGCAGCCACAACACTAACACCACCACACTTGCATGGGGTGACCCCAGAACCAGCAGCAGCTACAATGCCCTTGTGGTTGTCTATGGCTGAAGCCACAACATCGTCAAGAGTGGGGTGTGACAAGGACATGAGGTCCTGTGCAATTGGGCCAGTTGGGGGGTGAGGCCCCTCTAAACAGTGACCACAGTCAATGCCATGTTCATGCACCCTTGTACCACACAAAGTGATGGTATTGCAGAAGTTTGTAATGTACTCCTGCAGGGTCACACTTAGAGACATGCACAGCAGCTTAGAGTTCATTAGCTGGCCATGAGCATGGATAAGGTCAGTCAGAACGTCTTCCCCTACCATCTCAATGAACTGCTTGCAAAGATAGTCCCATGGGGTATACCCACTGTGTGTCAAGGCACCTGAATACCTGATGGACTTGAACATGAGGATGGCAGTGCAAGGGCAGGATCAAGGTAGGTCTAGCACATTGCACCTCCAGATCCTTAAGGAAGGTGACAGCACGTTTACCCTGAGCAAGGCTGTTATCAGACCAACGCTCAACAGGGGGCAAGCCCCAGTGGGAGTGCACCACAGTGTCAGGTGCCAGAGGCACAGCAGCAGGTGGGAGTGGGGCAGAGCCACCAGCTAGCCCAGCATACTTCTGACGGATTGCAGCAATAGATGCTGATGGCTTGGGGACAGGCCTACTAGGGCTGTGTCCTATAGGAGTCCAGCCAGAGGCAGGAGCACCCTGGGCCACTGTGGCTAGTTCAGCAGTGTATGCAGCACGTGCAACAGATGCAGCAGCAGCAGTAGTGCATGGAGCATTGTGCACAGCAGGTTGGGCAGCAGGCTGGGCAGCAGAGGTACCATTACCTTCAAGGGCTGCAGCATAAGCATGGGGACCTGTAGACCCACCTGCAGGCTGGGGACCAGCCTCCTGCAAGCAAGCAGACTGGGTGCAACAGCAGCAACACTGTGCATAACTGGCTGGGCAGCAGGCTGAGCAGCAGGCTGAGCAGCAGGCTGAGCAGCAGGCTGGGCAGCAAAGGTGCCACTACCTATAAGGGCTGCAGCATAAGCATGGGGACCTGTAGACCCACCTGCAGGCTGGGGACCAGCCTCCTGCAAGCAAGCAGACTGGGGTACACCAGCATTAGTAGCAGGTCGACGAGCAGCGGAACATTGCATGTCGAGGATGCTAGCCACAGTATTGCAAGGCTGCATTTCTGCCTGCATGGAGGGCTGATGAGACCGGCTGGGGCGCAAGAGCAAAAGCATCAGCGCGACTTACCCCAGCAGCAACGGCTTCAGCAACGGCAAGCTTCTGCATGAATAGCGCCCAGGAGGTCCTCGCGGGCCAGGAGGCCGGCCGGAGCTGCTCACTAGGCACGTCCCGCTCGCCAGCTTTTCCGCCACTGTCACGCTCGCCTGCAAGGTCGACACATCCTACAATGCACGGGCCCGCTAATAGAGAGTCTCCAGATATGCCTTATTCTCGGCCCCATTTCGGCGAGCTCGATGTTTTGTGTGTTTCGAGGCTTTGTTTAAGAGCGCTTAGCGCGAGCCTAATCCTCTGCAGTGACTGTGTAAGACACGCAAACACTTCGAACCATCTTTTACATGTTCGAGGCGGAGTGTTTACAGTATTGGCTTATCGGTCGGAAACCACTTGTAACGTGCAGCCTCATAAAGGCGACGTTGGACCGTTTGAACCATATGTAACACTGAGCCGGCCGCGAGGGCACTCGAGCCGCGGGCACTGTAACAGTCGGCCACAAGGCACCACCGTGAGAAGGCTAGGGCTTAGAACGGGGCCCCCTGGAATCGAACCAGTTGTCCTCACAGCTTACGCTGCTAGGCTTTACCTGCCAACTCACACTAATGCGGTGTGACCGATTATCCTGTAGCTGCCTCGGGTTAACCGCGACAGCCCAGACGACACTAAGGGACTACGCGGAGCGCGCCCTTACAATGAGGTCCTTTGCCAATCAATGCCATGTTCATGCACCCTGTACCACACAAAGTGATGGTATTGCTGAGGTTTGTAATGTACTCCTGCAGGGTCACACTTAGAGACATGCACAGCAGCTTAGAGTTCATTAGCTGGCCATGAGCATGGTTAAGGTCAGTCATAGTCTTCCCCTACCATCTCAATGAAGTGCTTGCAAAGATAGGATGCAGGTATACCCACTGTGTGTCAAGGCATCTGAATACCTGATGGACTTGAACATAAGGATGGCAGTGCAAGGGCAGGATTAAGGTTATTGTTAGCACAGTGCACCTCCAGATCCTTAAGGAAGGTGACAGCCCGTTTACTCTGAGCAAGGCTGTTATCAAACCAATGCTCAACAGGGGGCAAGCCCATGTGGGAGTGCACCACAGTATCAGGTGCCAGAGGCACAGCAGCAGGTGGGAGTGGGGCAGAGCCACCAGCTAACCTAGCATACTTCTGACGGACTGCAGCAATAGATGCTGATGGCTTGGGGACAGGCCTACTAGGGCTCTGTCCTACGGGAGTCCAGCCAGAGGCAGGAGCACCCTGGGCCACTGTGGCTTGTTCAGCAATGTATGCAGCACGTGCAACAGATGCAGCAGCAACAGTAGTGCATGGAGCATTGTGCACAGCAGGTTGGGCAGCAGGCTGGGCAGCAGAGGTACCATTACCTTCAAGGGCTGCAGCATAAGCATGCGGACCTGTAGACCCACCTGCAGGCTGGGGACCAGCCTCCTGCAAGCAAGCAGACTGGGGTACACCAGCATTAGCAGCAGGTCGACGAGCAGTGGAACATTGCATGTCGAAGATGCTAGCCACAGTATTGCAAGGCTGCATTTCTGCCTGCATGGAGGGCTGATGAGACCGGCTGGGGCGCAAGAGCAAAAGCATCAGCGCGACTTACCCCAGCAGCAACGGCTTCAGCAGCGGCAAGCTTCTGCGTGAAGAGCGCCCAGGAGGTCCTCGCGGGCCAGGAGGCCGGCCGGAGCTGCTCACTAGGCACGTCCCGCTCGCCAGCTTTTCCGCCACTGTCACGCTCGCCAGCAAGGTCAACATATCCTACAATGCACGGGCCCGCTCATAGAGAGACTCCAGATATGCCTTATTCTCGGCCCCATTTCGGCGAGCTCGATGTTTTGTATGTATCGAGGCTTTGTTTAAGAGCGCTTAGCGCGAGCCTAATCCTCTACAGTGACTGTGTAAGTCACGCAAACACTTCGAACCATCTTTTACATGTTCGAGGCGGAGTGTTTACAGTATTGGCTTATCGGTCGGAAACCACTTGTAGCGTGCAGCCTTATAAAGGCGACGCTGGACCGTTTGAACCATGTGTAACACTGAGCCGGCCGCGAGGGCACCGAAGTGCGGGTACTGAAAAGGGTCAGCCACAAGGCATTACCGTGAGAAGGCTAGGGCTTAGAACGGGGCCCCCTGGAATCGAACCAGTTGTCCTCACAGCTTACGCTGCTAGGCTTACCCCCCGTTTCCAATTGTCGGAGGACGGAGGACGGAGCTGCATGGAGGGAAGCTGGCGGAGAGGAGCACATGGAGGTCGGAGCGGCGGAGCCCGAGCCACATGGGCTCCATGCTGGCTCCGACGGGGCGCGTTTCCAATTGGGAGAGACATCGGAGAGACATGGGGCTCTCCATTGGCTCCGATAGCGCCCATTGGCTCCTATAGGTGACTCCTTCGGAGCCCGTAGAGGAGCCTGGAGCGGAGCCAGGAGTGTGAACGACCCTGTGACCCTGAGACCGAGTCTAGATTGCGTACGTGTCCTGATGGCCCCGTCTGTCCGGTTGCTCAACCCTTCGTTACATCTAGTCTCCGCCGTATCGGTCCACTGGCAACACCGGTGAGGATATGGCACTCCGCAGTTCTACCCGCATCAGCAACATTTGCGGAATAACCTCAGACTTGCTTTGCCTGCCTTGCTCTGCACTTCGGAGTCTGCACTTTTGCGGAGAATGCTTAGCTAGTCCCGCTTGCGCGGAGCCTGCTGTGTAGAGACTCCTGCTGTTGTCGAAGCCTTGCTTAGCTTGTCCACCCCTGCCAACGGGAGCGAAACTCGAACGGGAGCGAACTCACTAAAGCAGCCAAACTGCAGCCAGCCTTCCTTGCGTAGCCTGCTCGAAGCAGAGTTGCACCATAGCCTTCACTACGCAGAGAGTGTAGCCTGCAAGAGTCATATTACAACCTTGTTCAAGCCAACCTTCAACCCCAACACAGCCTGCCCTACGCAGAGCATCATCACTATCAACACAAGCAGCTCATCTCTGCCAACACAACCAGCCTGCTCAAGCCGAGTACACAGCTGCCAGCCAAGGAGCAAAAACCAACACTCGTGCACTCCTGCCCAGCATTGCACCGGCAACAATATATACGCACACCCAGCAGGTCACCACCACCAACAGCCTGTTCAACAGAAGACAGTACCGCGCAGTGCACCAGCCTGCAGAGGTCCTGCTGTTTCTGCAACGCGGGTGCAAACCTGCCGTATATGCGCTAAGCCGAATGGAGCTAGATGGCTGCTGCCGCTGCTGGAGCTAGAGCTGGAGCTAGAGCTGCTCGACAATAAATTTTTTTGCAGCAGCGGCAGCAGTAGCGTCCCTTGCAGCGGCAGCAGCAGCGTGATGATCGGAAGGCCCTCAACGCGGCGGTCACGGGTCAAAAAGCGTCCATGCAGCGCTCCGCTCCGATCAATTGGAAACGGCAACACGGCATTCGCCCATGCAGGGGCAGCTCCGCTCCATGAGCCTCCATGAGCTCCGCTCCGATCAATTGGAAACGGGGGGTTAACCTGCCATCTCACACTAATGCGGTGTGACCGATATCCTGTAGCTGCCTCGGGTTAACCGCGACAGCCCAGACGACACTAAGGGACTACGCGGAGCGCGCCCTTACACAACCCCACCACCACCCATTATCACGTTACGTTGACATTGTAAAGCCAGCCATGTTTAATTGGCTGTGTCTCTGCTTCTACCAGTCCATTAGGACACACAGTCGGGCCAAAGCACTAAGCACGGTACCATCAAAGCCATCAGCACGGTTACAAACCATTACAGTTCACTGGCTCAACAGCTAACGGCTTAAGCGGTGTAAGCCACCTATCAGCCTGCGGACACCTCCATCAACCCCACCACCACCCATTATCACGATACGCCCAGGCATACACGTCGACAACTTGTTGGGTTATCATCATCAGGTTTAACCATGAGCCTCAGACCACAGAACACACCACCAGCCATGTTACAAGGCTGTGTCTCCACCTTCCATTGTTACCTGGCACGCTGCCTTTACTTCCACGGGACCCGGCTCAGGTGCACACCAACCACTGGCCAGGTCAGGATCAAACCTCCTACCACAGAGTTGTAAGGCACAGTTACACACCACTGATCACAGTCCACTGACTCAATCTACCATCAGGCCAACCCACTAAGAGGTACCTCCCTCCTCACCTTCTGCCACATTACACACCACACAACCCAAGGCATCAACCATCACGGTTACAACCATCTAAGGCCACAGTCTCAACCTACACTATTGCAGAGCTCAGTCATCAGGCCTTGCAGCCACAAAAGCACAACAACCACAACCCTCTACATGTGGTAACCAGACACAACCAGACACAACCAGAGCACAACATCACAACATCAGACCACGGACTACAACACACCGGCAGCAAACACATCACCATGAGACACTAAACATCATGAGACTGTCACAGTCCTTTCTTAACCTCCACCTGCAGAAAACACGACATACCACCACAATCAGCATGCAGAAGCAATGACACAGAAGCAGCAAGCAGCTCACTGGTCAGCATCCTCACAGATTGAACGTCACCACAGAGGCAGAGCAGAGCGCAACCAACCACGACGGATATACGCATCCACTAAACAGCCAGCCAATGCAAGCTGTTGTCCCCAGCTGCCTACCTGAAAGCACATCGCCAGTTGTAAAGCTGTGACCACATAGCTGAGACCAGCTGACCCTATGACACCAACAGCCGAGCTGTGAGCAATCCATTGTCACCAGCTAACTACAGCTGCCCAGCTGAGCGCACCATCATGACAGAACACCGTCAGCATCAGCTACATCAAGCATCTCCTGCTACCCAGCCAGAATCAATACCGTGGACAACCTGCACAACAGGTCAGCACATCAATGGCATGACAAGCAGAGCTAGGCCAGCTCAGCAGCCAGCCACAACAATCAAGCCGCTAGCTGCATAGCTTGCGCACACTCACACGCCCAGCACCAGTCAGCGGACGCGCTGTCACGCCGAGTTAATTTCCATCTGTACACCTCCGTCTTGGGAGTGAACACAACTGAAGGGCGTTCCGTCGTCCTGGGCATACATACCCAAATACTCCAGGCATTCCGACTGCCACGGGAACGGAGTCGCTCTCCGCAACCCATCCTCAACTGCACATCGATGAGCAATCAGCGACTGCAGATCCACAGTATACTCATGATAAACAAGGACTGGTCGCGATTGGGCCGACCATAGCTCATTGGAAAGAGGAGTAGAAGGCCGTTCGAACGGTACAAGTCTTACGCTAATCCGTGCATCCGTTGCGACGTAATTTGGCCGCGATTTTCCTAACCAAGCAATCTGCACAGATGTCGTATGTCCTTCATCTGCACAGCTGCAGTAAGCCGACATCTGCACAGCTGCAAGCGTAATCGACATCTGTGCAGCTGCAAAACGTCGACATCTGCACAGATGTCGTATTCCGCAATCAACATCTGTGCAGCTTCTGGCAACGACATCTGCACAGATGTCGACTATTACATTCGAGCCTTGGCTGTGCAGATGTTGTCTATAGCATCTGCACAGATGTCGACTTTTACATTCGCGGCTTGGCTGTGCAGATGTCGTGGCTTCATCTGCACAGATATCGACTATTTCATCGACTCTTACATCCGCAAAACACATGTATTGACACCCAAACATCCCGCAACATCCCCGCAAAACACATGTATTGACCACCAAACACCCCGCAACACCTTGCTACACCCCCGCAAAACACATGTATTGACGACCAAACACCCCGCAACACCTCGCTACACCCCCGCAAAACACATGCATTGACACCCAAACACCCCGCAACACCTCGCTACGGGACTTGCAAGCCTCCATGGCCTCCAACAACAAGGTGACACCACACACCACCATCACCATCACCATCACCATCACCACACTCAGGTTGAACATGCATCACCATCACCATCACCATCACCATCACCATCACCATCACCATCACCATCACCATCACCATCACCATCACCATCACCATCACCATCACCATCACCATCACCATCACCATCACCATCACCATCACCATCACCATCACCATCACCATCACCATCACCATCACCATCACCATCACCATCACCATCACCATCACCATCACCATCACCATCACCATCACCATCACCATCACCATCACCATCACCATCACCATCACCATCACCATCACCATCACCATCACCATCACCATCACCATCACCATCACCATCACCATCACCATCACCATCACCATCACCATCACCATCACCATCACCATCACCATCACCATCACCATCACCATCACCATCACCATCACCATCACCATCACCATCACCATCACCATCACCATCACCATCACCATCACCATCACCATCACCATCACCATCACCATCACCATCACCATCACCATCACCATCACCATCACCATCACCATCACCATCACCATCACCATCACCATCACCATCACCATCACCATCACCATCACCATCACCATCACCATCACCATCACCATCACCATCACCATCACCATCACCATCACCATCACCATCACCATCACCATCACCATCACCATCACCATCACCATCACCATCACCATCACCATCACCATCACCATCACCATCACCATCACCATCACCATCACCATCACCATCACCATCACCATCACCATCACCATCACCATCACCATCACCATCACCATCACCATCACCATCACCATCACCATCACCATCACCATCACCATCACCATCACCATCACCATCACCATCACCATCACCATCACCATCACCATCACCATCACCATCACCATCACCATCACCATCACCATCACCATCACCATCACCATCACCATCACCATCACCATCACCATCACCATCACCATCACCATCACCATCACCATCACCATCACCATCACCATCACCATCACCATCACCATCACCATCACCATCACCATCACCATCACCATCACCATCACCATCACCATCATCCACACCACACCACACCACACCACACCACACCACACCACACCACACCACACCACACCACACCACACCACACCACACCACACCACACCACACCACACCACACCACACCACACCACACCACACCACACCACACCACAACAAGGTGACAACACAACAACATCGCAGCAAGGCGGTAAGATGACGAGGACAACAAGCACGGTCTGACAACCACCCAAGCGCTCAGCTATCCCTTTTGAGAGGGATGGGTAGGGTCATTGTGGTGTGTGGGCATGGCATGGCCAGGGTGGGCTGGGTGGGCTGCTACTCCAAGCTGCCCGCTCCAGGTTGCCCGCTCCAGGTTGCTACGCCAAGGGTAGGGTAGGGAGAGGGCTGCTACGCCAAGGGTAGGGTAGGGAGAGGGCTGCTTCGCCAAGGGTATGGTAGGGAGAGGGCTGCAACGTGTGTCGTGGGGCGGGGGGTGGGAAAGGCGGGAGGTAGGTGGGGTGCCAGGCTTGGAGGTGGTGGGACAGGGGAGGGGAGGGGGAAGGGGGAAGGAGGAAGGGGGGAAGAGGGAAGGGCTGACCGTGGGACCTGCAGTACACAATGGGCATCTTTGCGGTTAGGCTGGGCATCCGACCACCCATGTGCAAGGGCTGGCCACTCACTCTTTGCTAGCGCCACTTTTATACCTACCTGGCAGCGCCTCCATGGCTGCAGCTCCTGGCTGCTCTTGCGCTCCATGCACCTGCTTCTTGTGGTAGGGTGATGAAGGAGGTGGTGGTGGGGGAGGGAGGGGAGGGCTGGGCTGGGCTGGGCTGGGCTGGGCTGGGCTGGGCTGGGCTGGGCTGGGCTGGGCTGGGCTGGGCTGGGCTGGGCTGGGCTGGGCTGGGCTGGGCTGGGCTGGGCTGGGCTGGGCTGGGCTGGGCTGGGCTGGGCTGGGCTGGGCTGGGCTGGGCTGGGCTGGGCTGGGCTGGGCTGGGCTGGGCTGGGCTGGGCTGGGCTGGGCTGGGCTGGGCTGGGCTGGGCTGGGCTGGGCTGGGCTGGGCTGGGCTGGGCTGGGCTGGGCTGGGCTGGGCTGGGCTGGGCTGGGCTGGGCTGGGCTGGGCTGGGCTGGGCTGGGCTGGGCTGGGCTGGGCTGGGCTGGGCTGGGCTGGGCTGGGCTGGGCTGGGCTGGGCTGGGCTGGGCTGGGCTGGGCTGGGCTGGGCTGGGCTGGGCTGGGCTGGGCTGGGCTGGGCTGGGCTGGGCTGGGCTGGGCTGGGCTGGGCTGGGCTGGGCTGGGCTGGGCTGGGCTGGGCTGGGCTGGGCTGGGCTGGGCTGGGCTGGGCTGGGCTGGGCTGGGCTGGGCTGGGCTGGGCTGGGCTGGGCTGGGCTGGGCTGGGCTGGGTGTAGGGAAGGGGAGGTTGGGACCATTGAACCTGCAGCAATTCAGTGGTTGGCAAATCATCAGGAAAGGTACTTGGAGCCACATGACTGCAAGATAAACTACTCACCATTCGCTAGGATTGGGTTTGTGTGGGTGCACCCAACTTTGTTTCAAGTGCACTCAGCTTCGTCTCTTGCATGTCTCCTGACCGCCTCTCCGGGCTCCTCCACTCCTCTTCCGCTCCGTCTCACAGGCTTCGGGCTACGTGTCCTAGTTGCACCTCATGCATTTCTTATGCCGCATCTTTGCATCGCTGTGTCGCTGCATCGCTGCACCTCCTTTCGTTTTCTGTCGCTATCTCTTGAACCTATCGCTTAACCTGATGGCATCTGGTCGCCTAAGCGGCTGGCTGGCTCGTAGCTAGCCTTTTGGCGACGATTTTTGTTGGCTGCTCCTGGCTGCTCATTGCTGCTATATGGGGCAATCTATATGGGTGCTGCTATATGGGTTCCTTGGCTTCCTTCGCGGTGCCTTTGCGTAACCTTTATGCAAGCCTTTTCTTCATGTGCACAGCTGCACTACTTGGCATCTGTGCAGATGTCGAGGTATTCATCTGTGCAGATGTCGACATTGTCGGCATCTGCACAGATGTCGTCCTTAAAACATAACCGGCATCTGCACAGATGTCGCCCTTTTATGCATCTGCACAGATTTAACTACCGACATCTGCACAGATGTCGCATTTATTAGCATCTGCACAGATGTCGTCCTTAAATTATAACCGGCATCTGCACAGATGTTGCCCTTCTATGCATCTGCACAGATTTAATTACCGACATCTGCACAGATGTCGCCTTTATTAGCATCTGCACAGATGTCGTCCTTAAATTATAACCGGCATCTACACAGATGTCGCCCTTTTATGCATCTGCACAGATTTAATTACCGACATCTGCACAGATTCCCAAAAAGGGGGGGGTACCTCGCGCGCGGATCGATGTATCTTCGCAACCGCTGCGAGTTAGGACTTCATTCAAGAGCGAGGTCCCCCTTAAACTCAGCGCTCTATCGCTCTATCGGAGCAGAAAGTCCATCCGATGCAAAAAAGGCCCCCGCGTCGGCCTTATTTATCGTGAGTATACCAGCGCCTCCTAGCGGCTGCACTGGCTGGCAAATCACGCCAGTTTCAAATCCAGGGAAACCTCATGTACCACATTGGACGGGGGACTCGCCTGTCACGGCGCAGCCGCTGCCTTTAATCTTACAGTGTGAGCGGCATGTCCACTTAGAAATGTCCAACGCACTTCCTACTATCCACACTCTCGCACAGCAACTGAGCCCAGGTTTAGAACGGGACCCTCGGGAGTCGAACCCGAATGGTGAGCTGGTAGCAGCCCACCATTGACCTCCTCAGTCACTCTGCTAAAGTGTGGTTTACGGATACGCATAAGCGCACCGTCACATTCCTCCCCCTCTTAAGAGATCCGTTCCGCCAAGGTACCTGGGATAGCCCAAAGCACCAAGACTCGCAGTCTATAGAGACCACTGCCAAACAGGCTGACCCATAAGGGTACCAGCCACCCACAGAAACACATGCACCACCACAAGGTGCCGCATGGGGGCCATGGTCATAGGACCAGGCCAAGTGACATAGGTCACTGAGACATTCTAACATCAAGGCAGGTTATGCACAGCCTTGCACCTAGACAAGATCTGGGGAGCACCAGCCAGCATAGCCTCTGGCTCCCAGGTGTTGTAGGTATCATCGTAGCCTGTCCACTTGACCAGGTACTCCATGCGCTTCTTGAAACGTACCTGCCTGTGGCTCAACAAGCTATGCACTTCATAATGAGGCGCATCTTCCAGCCACTCCATCACAGGAGGGGGGTGAAACCCCTGGCTGCCAGTGTACTTCTTAAGGAGTGACACATGGAACACAGGATGTAACCTGCTCATGGTGGGAGGTAACTCCAACCGGTAGGCAGCCTCACCTAGCTTGCCTGTGACCTTGAAAGGTCCTACATACCTAGGCAAGAACTTACGTGCTCTGCCAGGTGCATTGCGCAGGTTCTTGGTGCTAAGCAGGACGCTGTCACCTACGCTGAACGTGACATCACGCCTACGCTTATTCGCATACCTTTGTTGGCGGTCCTGAGCCACCCTCATGCACTCCTGAGCATGCTTTACCTCATGCTCCCACTTCTTGGCGAAGCTCTCAGCGGAGGGAGATAGGCACGGCCTGGGCAGCTTATGCAGCACAGGTGTAATGGGTGACTGTCCATAATTCACCAGGAATGGTGTGGACTGAATAGACTCTTGCCATGAATTATTAATAGCAAACTCGGCAAATGCTAAATGCCTAGGCCAATCTACTTGAGTAGGTAGGATATAATGTCTAAGCATTTCTTCCACGATTTGGTTTGTACGCTCAGTCTGACCATCTGATTGAGGATGATACGCGGTGCTGAAAGCAGGGTCTACGCCTATCAGCTTTCTGACCTCAATCCAGAACTGGTTGTTAAAGGTCGCACCACGATCAGAGATGGTCACTTTAGACAGGCCATGGTATTTAAATACATGGTCAATATATAATTCAGCAAATTCTTTAGCATCCATGGCTTCAATGCATGGGATTAGGTGAACCATCTTTGATAGACGATCCACGACCACACAGATAGAATCATAGCCATGCACACCGACTGGAAGCTTAACCACCAAATTCATGGTGACAGATTCCCAGCGGTACCCCGGTATAGACAGGGGATTGAGCAGCCCACCAGGTACCTGGCGTGACGCTTTGTTTCGTTGGCATGCATCACAGTTAGTCACATAGTGTCTAACGTCAGCACGCATGGTTTTCCACCAGAACACCCTACGCACACGTTCAAGGGTTTTGGTGATGCCCACATGGCCAGCATACTTAGCATCATGCATTTCGTGCAAGATATGCTCTCGTAGCTGAATATCATTAGGAACTATAATAGTACCCTTATCAAGGTGTCGCCACAGACCCTCCTGGGTCATTTCCCACTCCTCATTAGGTTCAGCAAAGGCGGGATCAGTGCTATAGGCACTAATTAGCCAATCTGTGACCTGAGAAGGGTGACAGGACACTCAGGGACCTGTGCCTCACAGTCATTAGAGACCGGGTCAGCCCACCTTAACCGCTTAGGCTCTGATGGCTTTAGAACATCATCAGAGTCAGCATCATGGTCAGGGTCTGATCCAGCGGCAGGCTGCTGTTCGCTGCCTCCGCTGCCGCTGCTCAACGGTGTACCCGCACCGACGTCCTCCCCCTCCTGTAATCTCCGCTTCTGCTGCCTGGTCGTCACCAGGATTTTGTCAGTATCAGTCTTAGCCGTCGCTGAAGTTACTGGAATACGTGACAGTGGATCGGCAGGATTAGTGTTGCCAGGTAGGTATTTAATGGTGTAATTAAATCGGGATAGGAACTCCAACCAGCGGCTCTGCCTACGGGACAGTGTAGACTGCGTAGGTAGGGCCTCTAGAGGGCGGTGATCAGTAAACAGGGTGAATGGCACTCCTTCAAGGTAGCACCGCCACTGTGTACACGCAGCAATAATGGCCAAAGTTTCCTGTTCCCCAGTGGTATAATTCATTTCAGCTTTTGACAGCTTACGTGAGTAATATGCCAGGGGGTAACCAGCCTGTGTCAATACTGCGCCAACACCCAAGAGTGAGGCGTCACAGTAGACTTCAAAGGGCTTGGTTATATCAGGCAACCGGAGCATAGGAGCATCATAATAGCCTGCTTTAGAGCGTTGAAAGCATCTAACTGGGGTTTAGGCCATTGCGCCCAGTTAAAAGATTTGCCTTCAGGGCCAGTTAAATTAGTAAGTGGAACAGCAATGGAACTGAAATTACGCACAAATTTACGTACATAATTAGCCATGCCAAGGAATGACTGCAGAGCTGTCAGGTTCGTAGGAACAGGCCAGTCTTTGATTGCAGTCACCTTGCTGGGGTCTACAGCTACACCATCTTTAGAGATGATGTGCCCCAGGAAAGGTAGAGACTCTTTCATGAATTCACATTTAGATAATTTAGCAAAATACTTATGTTGTCTCAGCAAACTGAATATTTCACGAAGGTGTGACAGGTGCTCCTGGATAGACTTGGACATGATTAAAATGTCATCAAGGTACACCAGAGCACACCGGTCAATCACCGTGGCAAATGCCTGGTTCATTGCCCGTTGAAATGTAGCGGGAGCATTGGTTAAACCAAAGCATAACACTTTATACTGATAGTGTCCCATGGGCGTCCTAAACGCAGTTTTAGGAATATCTTCATCAGGTATTCTGATTTGATGATAGCCAGCCTGGAGATCCAGGGAGGAAAATACAGTCATACCCGACAATTTATCAAATAAATCATCAGTTCTGGGGAGAGGGTACTGATCACGTATAGTGAGCTTGTTAAGCTGACGGTAGTCTACGCACATGCGTAGCTCACCGGACTTCTTCTTTACAAAAAGAACTGGTGCTGCAAATGGGGAGGAGCTAGGCTCTATCAGCCCTTTGGACAACATGTCAGTAACCTGTTTTTTAACTTCTTCCTGTTCTGGCTGGCTCATCCTATAACTGGGTCTGGCAGGAGGTTTAGCACCATCCTGCAGGGGTATAGAGTGCCCTACATCACGTGCAGGAGGCAACCCAGTGATAGGCTCAAACACATCAGAGAACTCCATAAGGAGACTCTTTAACTGTGCCGCCTGCTCAGGGGGAACACCAGGTGGGTCTTGCAGGTTCTCATAAGAGACCAGTGCTACCACACCTGTGCCACCATCTTTGAGCCACTTAGCAGCCGTTTTGGCAGACAGAGGGGTAGAAACCACCTCTGGGCCAGGTGCTAGGAAACCAGGAGGAATAGCATAGGCTTCATTTACAGGTTTTACAGTTCGTAGAGACTCAACTGTACAGTTAACTGACCCCTTCTTGCTTACCGCTGAAGGTAGTAAGGTAGGCTGGCCGTTAGGGGTCCGCAGGGTGAGAGACTTGTCGACATAGTCAAGCAAGGCCCCCTGCACAGTCAGCCAGTCAGCACCAAGCAGAATGTCATACTCATGTACAAGCTCTGGCATCACAGTCAAGGTGCAGAAGCAGCTAAACTGTTGGATGGACAAGTGCACTTTGACATATTGTGTACAGAACACTGATTGATTATTAGCTACCTCATAACGAAGTGCTACAGGGTAATCATGCAGTCTCAACTTGTGTGTAGACACAAATGCTTCACTGATGAAAGAGTCATCAGCGCCACCATCAGCAAGGCAGAAGCATGCATGCTGACGGTCAAGGGTGCCAGCAAATCTGAATCTCACCTTGCCATCACGTCCCACCATACCCAGCACATGTGCCTGTTGATGCTGAGCCACAGGGGGGACAGCAGTCTTACATGGCACATCATTCAAAGCAGGACTACACAGTCTTGCTGACAGGGCAGGCAGGGGCTCTACAGGGCAGGCAGGCAAAGAAGCTGTTGTTGAGTTGGCCTTGGGCACACTCACATCATCATCAGCTCCTACAACAGCGGCATCATGCAACAGTTGTTCAGATTGAACCGCAGCACAGTCCTGGCTGGCTGGCTGGGCAACACCCTAACGGTTGGTGGCAATACGGGCCCGGCTGACGCCACGGCGCATGCCCTGATCCCTAGGCTTAGCAGCCTTAGGTGGGGGCTGGGGCTCTGGCTCCTGGTCTGACTCAGAAGCGCCAGACTCTGAAGGGGGCTTGGACTTGGCTTGGCCAGGCTTCTTGGCACCCTCAGGTGGGTGAGGATACCCAGACCTGCGCCGGGCCTCAATAGCCGTGAAGTGGCGGAAGGGGCAGGGGTGGTTGGTCAGGTGGCCGGGATGGTTGCACTTGAAGCAGTATTGCCCAGGCAACAGGGGTTTCTTGGACCACAGCTCATCGTGTCTGGGCCTCTTGCCAGCACCACCAGAAACAGGGGGCTTAGAGCCACGCCTGCCGGGGTGGGCCTCACCTCCCAGGGCACTTGACGCCTGCACAGCATGAACACCAGAAGAACCAGCACCCTTAGCAGGCGTGGTGGTGGACAGCATGACCACGTTGCGCTGAGCCTGCTTAGCAGCCTCCATAGCCTGAGACAGTGTGGGGTCTTTAAAGTGAGCCAGGTCCTTAAGCACAGCAGGCTGTAGAGCTGAGCTGAGGCCCCTAGTGAACACCATGGCCAGCAGAGGCTGACACATGCTGTCGTTGCCTGCAAACAGCAGGTTATTCCTGAACTCAGTAATGTATTGACCCAGGAGCATTCCTGCGGTCATCTTGATGGCACCATCAAGCAACTTAGTTCGGGCGACGTTACAGTCATCCCGCAGGTCATCTCCTGTATACTCGCAGAATGCAGTACGCAGGTAAGACCAGTCGGGGACGTCAGCATACAAGGCAGCATAGGACTCCTTGATGGATGGATACCAGGTGTTGCGAGCAGCGCCAGTCAGGAAAGCAGGCAGTGTCGATGCAACATCAAGGCGGCAGCGTTCACAGTGACGCTCAAGGTCGTCGCAGAACGCTAAGGCTCTACGATGGGTGCTGCTGCACGCATCAGTCCACTTGTCTGGACCAGGTATAGACCTTGAACCCAAAGACAAGGGAAGAGGCAAGGCAAGAGGCGAGGGACCCGTAGGGGCGGCTCGTCCTGGGCCTGCAACACCTGTACCAGGCTGTCTAGTCGACGCAGGAGCAGCTGCCCTGCCTGCTAGATCTGGCCTGCGAGGTGGAAGAGTAGGCGACTTCACCTGAGACGTAATTGTCGACAGGGCTTGACGCAGGGCTTCATTCTCAGCCTGAATTTGCAGCTGTTGTGCCTCCAGCTCAAGGATGTAATCCTCGTCTCCTCCGACGTAGCGAGGTCGTTGCTCGTCCATCTCGCCTTCTTCCATATCACCACCAGGGGTATCCTCTGGGTTATCGCCAGAAGGCTGGTCATCAGGGGCTTTAGAGCCACCTGAGAAAGTCTCAACCACGGCGTTGAACTTCGCACGCAGCTGCGGATTAGTCCGAGCAGCCTCCAGGAGCTTATCTAGCATATCGGGCTCTGAAGGAGTATCAGCAGGTGGTTCGGCTCCGGCGGGTGGCCCGCCATTGCCTGGGTTGTCTGTCATGTTGCTGTACCGACGTCGGTCGGAAACCATTTGTCACGGCGCAGCCGCTGCCTTTAATCTTACAGTGTGAGCGGCATGTCCACTTAGAAATGTCCAACGCACTTCCTACTATCCACACTCTCGCACAGCAACTGAGCCCAGGTTTAGAACGGGACCCTCGGGAGTCGAACCCGAATGGTGAGCTGGTAGCAGCCCACCATTGACCTCCTCAGTCACTCTGCTAAAGTGTGGTTTACGGATACGCATAAGCGCACCGTCACATCGCCGGCTTTACATCCCGGTGGGACCCATGCGCACCGCCCTACTCCGTGAAGCACATGACATCCCCATCTCCGGACATCTCAGTAGGGACAAAACCTACACACTACTATCACGCCATTTCTTCTGGCCCCGCATGGCAGCATCAGTTCACAACTACGTCCGCACCTGCACACACTGCCAACGAAACAAATACAACACAGCCAAACCAATCGGCCTCCTACATCCGCTTCCTATTCCTCAGCACCGCTGGGAACATGTCAGCATGGACCTCATCACTCAGCTGCCCTCCACTGCAGTTGGACACGATGCCATTGTTGTCTTCGTCTCACCCAATTACAACAACTATCATCTCATACAATCACCATCTTCTCTTACTATCTTCTCGTGCTACCACTATCTTTGCTTTCTTATGCTTCTCTCCATTCGGCTCATTTCATTCCTGGACGATGTATTCACTGTCAGCTAACACAAGCTCTACTGTGGACACCGAGACAACATCAAGACCTTTAGCTCGTGCTCTCTTGCATGAGATTTGCATGAGGTTTGCATGATTGCTTGTTTGCATGTAGCCTGTGCATGTCTGCTTTTCACATGCATTTAGTCTGTGCATGCCTGCTTGCTCTGTGATCGCATGACTGTTTTTCATAGACACTGGAAGCTCCGGGACATAGCTTTTTGGAGTGGGGGAGAGTGTTACAGTTCAACTTCAAACCTGGTATGCATGAGCTTTGAATGCGCTTGCAAGTCTTTTAGCCTTGCATGCGTGAGATGTGACTTACGGTTTACTTAAGCTGAGGCAAGGCAGGTTTCGGGGATTTGATTGGCGGAGGATGGCATTGAAACAGACTACTCGGGATCTCTGATTGGAGAACTAAGAAGAATGTAGAGACATGTAAGGATGGATCCTGGCACTCGATGTCTGAAGCGCGCTACTTCCAGAGTACGAAAGCATTAGCAACAGCCATTACGCAGCCACTACCACTGTCGGAATAGATTCTGGCCTCCGTCGCCAGCCATGTATACTGCTGCCCCGGCTATACTCTAACACGGGCAGGCGGGCAGGCGGGCAGGCGGGCAGGCGGGCAGGCGGGCAGGCGGGCAGGCGGGCAGGCGGGCAGGCGGGCAGGCGGGCAGGCGGGCAGGCGGGCAGGCGGGCAGGCGGGCAGGCGGGCAGGCAGGCGGGAGGCAGCAGAGGCAGGCTCTCACCAAGTAGCGAGAAGGGGGTGTCCAATCAGGCTTGAGAGCCCATACAAACTCCTAGAAGGCGTTTGACTCCACAATGGTGAGAGGCAGGCCATCATGCAGCAACCACTCCAATAGCAAGTGGGCAACATCATTGTCCGCCTGGCCTCAAGGTGCTGACGGACGATGTGCACGTTGGAAGCGTCTGCCCTGGCCTCGGCACTCGAGAGGTATGGGCAGGCAAATGTGCACCGAGGTGGTTCGGGTTGCTGCCATGGGCGGCCTTTGCAGCAAAGGAGCAGAATTTACACATGCGCCTGTCGGTAGCGCAGCCTTCGCCATTTGCGCCGAAGTGTCTTTGGTACCAGATCGGTGTGCTGATGGTGGGCTGGTCGGTCCGGCTGCGCTTTTTGAGCGGTCCCGAGACGCCGGGGATTTGCTGCACATCCTCCGCAGTTGCCATGGAAGACCGGCGCAACACGGTCTGCATCTGCACACGCTGAGTGGCGCGTGGTGACCCCAACTCCATCACAGTCGATGTGCGCTCGACGCGACGCACTGATGCTGCTGCGGGGCTTGAAGGTCACAGGGTGCTTCACACATACGGGTGTCGGTTGGTCCGGATTTCAGTTAGGTCTCCCGGTTACACATGGCACGTTTTTGGGTAACTTGAAGAAGACGAAAAAGGGAAACATGTCCCAAGTGGGCCCCGTCTGTTCCGCGTAGCCCAGCTAGCCATCGCACAGTGGAAGCGGGCTCACAGCGGCGATTCCGGAGCCGGCCAGGCAGGTGAGCCAGCCTGCTTGGGCGCACGTCAACGTTTGGCACATTGCGTAGCTGTTAGCTCTGCGCACGCCAAGCTGGGCCAGTAAGTGCGAACGCCGCACAGCCAAGCAGCGGTTACGGCAGTCGGTTATAGATGGCTTGCACGCTGCAGGCACAATGTCCGAAATCACTAGTTCCGTTCTTAGGGGCCGAACCACTGTCAGCGGGGCACCAATTCGTCCAGGAATAGACACGCCAGCACCCAGGACGGGACGGAGGCGTCGTGACCAGTCTCCACCGCGCGCGCAAACCCCGACGCAGCGTACCACAAAGCAGAAATCAGACGAGCACCAGCCCGAGCAGGAACAAGAGGAGCAACGGGAACAGCAGGGGGAGCAGCGGCAAGAGTAACAGCATGAGCGCCAGCAGCGGCAAGGGCAACAACATGAGCTTGCTGGTGAATGTGCAGGTGACAATGGCTGACAAGAGCAACACTGGCAAGAAGCGTCTTGAGGAGCTGAAGAGAGAATGCATAATCCAAAAGGAGCAGAGCAAGCCCACCCCCTCCCAGCCTTGCGTTGCCCCTTCCCTCCCTGCTTAACCCTGCCCCAACCCATCCCAGCCCAACCCCATCCCAGCCCTACCCCACCCCCTCCCAGCCTTGCGTTGCCCCTCCCCTCCCTGCCCAGCCCTGCCCCACCCCCTCCCAGCCCTGCCCCACCCCCTCCCAGCCCTGCCCCACCCCCTCCCAGCCCTGCCCCACCCCATCCCAGCCCTGCCCCACCCCATCCCTGCCCTGCCCCACCCCCTCCAAGACTTGCGTTGCCCCTCCCTGCCCTGCCCTGCCTTTCCCTGCCCTGCCTGTAGGTGTGTGGCTGTGCAGGCTGCAGGTAGCAGCAGGAGTGCATAAGCAGCAGCTGCAGGCTGCAGTGAATGTGTTGCAGTGCATAAGCAGCGGCAGCAGCAACAGGCTGTAATGCATGACCAGCAGTGCAAGGACAGCAACATGTGCGGTGTGTGTCTGGTTGCATGCAAGCTCATTTCAAGGCATAGATCTGGCATGGTCTGCGTTGGTCTTGGTAGATCCATGAAAATAAAGGCATGCAATTTGCGGTTGTTCAACCAGGCCATTGCTTGTGTAGCCGCATATGGACACCACATTGGTTGTGTAAGACAATATTCCCGGTGATGAGCAATTGCAACTTGAATATCAGTGTTTACAATAGACCTAGCGTCCTTGACCATGCCAGTTGCAGCGTCGATGTAATACCGTGTGGTGCCATATGGTTGGATTTGGTGCGGAGCACTGCCAGGCCTGCACTTGCTAAGCATGACCGTGATGCATACATGCAAAGGGGGTATGTAGCAGGTGGCTACCGCGTTTGCAGCATTAGCGCATCACCGTGTGGTGGTGTTATCCATACAAGGGACATGTGGCGCACCACACCCTAGTATGTGGCTGGATGTGGTGAGCCTCCGCATCAGGTACCATCCGTAGTTCAGCTAGCTGTGACACATTGGGTGTGGATCACTGCCAGGCCTACACTTGCTAAGCATGGCCGGGATGCATACATGCAAAGGGGGTTTGTAGCAGGTGGCTACCGCGTTTGCAGCATTAGCGCATCACCGTGTGGTGGTGTTATCCATACAAGGGACATGTGGCGCACCACACCCTAGTATGTGGCTGGATGTGGTGAGCCTCCGCATCAGGTACCATCCGTAGTTCAGCTAGCTGTGACACATTGGGTGTGGATCACTGCCAGGCCTACACTTGCTAAGCATGGCCGGGATGCATACATGCAAAGGGGGTTTGTAGCAGGTGGCTACTACGTTTGCAGCATTAGCGCATCACCGCATGGTGGTGTTGTCCAGAGGAGGGGCGTAGGTATCATTTGAGAAGAGGATACACGGCTAATGACCACCACCGTTTTCGTCATTACATCTTGATCATTCACAGCTTACAATTCACGTTGTGTGGCATGGAACTGAACGGAAGCTCGGGACAGCCTTTTGAAACTTTTGTACCATGCAACATACTTCTCTGATGGGCTCTGACTGCACTGATGGGCTCTGATTGCTAAAACAAAACTGCACTGCCACACACCTACAGCCTGCTGCTGCTGGCCATGCACTGCTCATGCACTACAGCCTGCTGCTCTTGCTGCTGGTCATGCACCCTAACACACCTACAACCTGCTGCTTCTCATGCACTGCAACACATGCTCTGCAGCCTGCTGCTGCTGCTCATGCACTTAAGCACACCTGCAGCATGCTTCTACCCGCAGCCTGCACTGCCACACACCTACAGGCAGGGCAGGGAAAGGCAGGGAAGGGCAGGGAGGGGCAACGCAAGTCTGGGAGGGGGTGGGGCAGGCCTGGGCAGGGAGGGGGTGGGGCAGGCTGAAGGGGGGTGGGGCAGGGCTGGGAGGGGGTGGGGCAGGGCTGGGAGGGGGTGGGGCCGGGCTGGGAGGGGGTGGGGCCGGGCTGGGAGGGGGTGGGGTCGGGCTGGACAGGGAGGGGAGGGGCAACGCAAGGCTGGGAGGGGGTGGGGCAGGCCTGGGCAGGGAGGGGGTGGGGCAGGCCTGGGCAGGGAGGGGGTGGGGCAGGCCTGGGCAGGGAGGGGGTGGGGCAGGGATGGGATGGGGTGGGGCAGGGCTGGGAGGGCAGGGGGTGGGGCAGGGCTGGGATGGGGTGGGGCCGGGCTGGAAAGGTAGGGGAGGGGCAACGCAAGGCTGGGAGGGGGTGGGGTAGGGCTGGGCAAGGAGGGAAGGGGCAACGCAAGGCTCGGAGGGGGTGGGGCCGGGCTGGGCAAGGAGGGGAGGGGAGGGGCAACGCAAGGCTGGGAGGGGGTGGGGCACGAGTGGGAGGGGGTGGGGCAGGGCTGGGCAGGGAGGGGAGGGGCAACGCAAGGCTGGGATGGGGTGGGGCAGGGCTGGGATGAGGCTGGGCTGGGATGGGTTGGGGCAGGGTTAAGCAGGGAGGGAAGGGGCAACGCAAGGCTGGGAGGGGGTGGGCTTGCTCTGCTCCTTTTGGATTATGCATTCTCTCTTCGGGTAGACACGTTTCCGAGCCGGGGCGTGTCGTGCTGTGAGAGCGCCCTTTAGGCATACGTCAGCCCGCGGGGGCCCCTCCCATGGTGTGAAAGACCAGAAGCGGCGCGCGGTTCCTTAGTGCACGCCCCCTGAAGCTTCGGGGGGAGTAGTCTTTCTTTCTTTCATTCTCTCTTCAGCTCCTCAAGACGCTTCTTGCCAGTGTTGCTCTTGTCAGCCATTGTCACCTGCACATTCACCAGCAAGCTCATGTTGTTGCCCTTGCCGCTGCTGGCGCTCATGCTGTTACTCTTGCCGCTGCTCCCCCTGCTGTTCCCGTTGCTCCTCTTGTTCCTGCTCGGGCTGGTGCTCGTCTGACTTCTGCTTTGTGGTACGCTGCGTCGGGGTTTGCGCGCGCGGTGGAGACTGGTCACGACGCCTCCGTCCCGTCCTGGGTGCTGGCGTGTCTATTCCTGGACGAATTGGTGCCCCGCTGACAGTGGTTCGGCCCCTAAGAACGGAACTAGTGATTTCGGACATTGTGCCTGCAGCGTGCAAGCCATCTATAACCGACTGCCGTAACCGCTGCTTGGCTGTGCGGCGTTCGCACTTACTGGCCCAGCTTGGCGTGCGCAGAGCTAACAGCTACGCAATGTGCCAAACGTTGACGTGCGCCCAAGCAGGCTGGCTCACCTGCCTGGCCGGCACCGGAATCGCCGCTGTGAGCCGCTTCCACTGTGCGATGGCTAGCTGGGCTACGCGGAACAGACGGGGCCCACTTGGGACATGTTTCCCTTTTTCGTCTTCTTCAAGTTACCCAAAAACGTGCCATGTGTAACCGGGAGACCTAACTGCCGGATTTACCCCGTATGCTTACGGATTTACGTGCGTACGTACTACCACCCGGATATCCGTAACTTACCTCGTATAGTCACAGCCCTGGACAGGGCTGTCGCTTGAGCTAATATGAAATCCCTTGAGCTAATATGAGCTAATATGAGCTAATAGTAGCGCTACTATAGCTACTACGACACTTTTTGGCTCGGAGCGAATAATAGCGGACACACCCTATGGCTAGGGATCAGGTCCCACAAGGTCTCTTTGGCAAAATGTACCGTGAGCCATTTGATGCCGCGCTTACACAGCCTTGATCAGCGAGCCTTCCCGATATGCCTACTGCATCAAAGGGCCTGCACGGCCTGGACGCCCACCAACCCTTGCCAAGTGTCCAGCTGGCAAGGTTACTGTAGATGGATGCGGCGTACTATATTAAGCGGGTGCTGGTAGGTACGGTACACAACAGCGCTAGCGCGAGGGCCGGCGGTTATGTCGGTTAACCGGGTGGCTCGCATCTCGCATCGGGCTGCCGCAGCTCGCTCGCATCATGCCTAAGCGTTGCAATGGCCCTACTCCTTCACCACATCAAAGCATATACTACGAGCTGCAGGCAGCATGTCCGAAGGAATTGTTTTTTTCTGGTCTCTCCTTCGACGACATTATTGAGAGGGCTGATGGACGACGAGAGCTTCCTATGCTTTCTCATGCTTCCCTATGCTTCCCTTTGCTGTCCTATGCTTTCCGATCCTTCCTATTCTTACTACGCTTAGTGCGGGGTGCCATCGCTATCAATGGCCGCCAGTCTGCATCATTTGCGCCGCTGATGGACGCTGGTGGTAGCTTGGAGGAACCAGAACGACCTCTAGTACTTTCGCAGCCTGGTGAGCGCGAGATGAAGGGGTAATTTAGACATGAGCATGGTAGGTATGTTTGGGTGTATCTATGGGTGCTAACCTAAAGGATACGCTACCAAAAGTTGCAGAAGTTCTCGGGGCACACCGCTTGCATCTCAACATGAGGTCAGCACGGCGTTTGATGCACTTCCCGCCTAGAAATCAGGTTTTAACTCACTGGAATTTCATTAGCCTCCCAACCCGTGCAGGGCAGATGTATTACACTGCAATAGCTTCCCGTGGGAGCTATGAGTATACGTCAACGCTAGGGCGCAGAAACTAGACGGATGCGCAGCAGCAACAAGCAGCAAATCGATCTCAAAAACAGCACTGCATATTTGCATGCCGGCACCCCATCGCGGCACGCCGACCGACCGACTAGTGACTAGGGAGCGGTTTCTTAATTAAGTTTAATTAAGCGTCATATTAAGTATTAGGTCGCTTACTGAACCACTTAACCACTTAATATTAAGCGCTGGTAACTCTCTTTTTCTAGCCCTCTCGCTCTACCCTTCGTCCACTGCGGGCCCGCGGCGTGGTCCTGCCTAAAAAGTGCATCGACCCCTTTACTGGGTACGCGATAGCTATTCCTCACTATACGCTTAAGCACACATTCGTTTAGTGTTTGCTCGCGGTATTACCGTTTGTGCACTACTAGAGAGCAACTTTGCTCAACTCGCATTGTTTGTGCTTAAGAACCACGCCATTGGCCTTTGCTGGGTACGCAGATGCAACACCAACCAAAGCGCGTCTTTGTGCAACTTGGTCGCGGTCCACTGCGGGGCCGGGCCCCAGCGACCCAGTCATAGCCAATTTAATGTTGCAATACAGCTGTTCCGGAGCCACTACGGCTTGTTGGCATATGTTGCTGCCTGCCCGCGTGCCTGCCGGTTGAAAGTGCCAAGTGAGGCGATTACAGTTGCGACCCGTGCGCTGGGGTCGCACAGCTGCACTCATAGCAGTGTGGGTCAAAAAGAAGCCACTTAATACACTTAAGGGGCTTAATACGACCGGCCTTAATTTAATTAAGCTATTAAGTTAATATTAAGCGGAGGAACCGCACCCTACTAGTGACCGCTCTACCACGTTCGTCGTTGCGGCGTTGTTGATTCATGTGCACTACCGTCAGGGTGCAAGGAGTCACTGGTGCCAGGATACCGCGGAGGGGGGCAAAGTTGACTTTAGCCCGTCCCTCGCAGGCCAAGCTGCGGAGCTGCACGCCGCAGCGGGGCGTTGCGGTTTGACCTCTTGGAGTTCAGTATACGCGACAAAAAGTGACGGTACATTTTATCGAGCCATTTTACCTGACCTTGTGGGACCTGACTAGGGACCGTCCCGACCCATCTAACGTTAGACTAGATTAGACGGTTCTAACGTTAGATTGGCTTGCTAGATCTAGTCTAACCATCTAATCTAACGTTAGATCTACGTAGATCTACGTAGATGGGACGATCCCTACCTATGGCCCTGCTTGTTACCAAAAAGAAGTTTCTGCAAATGTCACCATGCTGTGATTCACCCGCTGCATTCACCCGCTGCATTCACCCGCTGCATGTCGTTAACGCAGTGTTGCGCAGCTAGATTGCAATCCAGGCTGTAGCTTGTACCCATGGACGCGGTTCGACAAATGTTCCTTCGCAAGGCCGCCCCTCCTTTCTCAGCTCGCGAGCAGGCTGGTAGGCATTGGCATCCTTTCTGTACTAAAGATGCAAACACATGGTTGGCTACTGCTGCGCGCAGGACATTATTGCCGTCGTCTCGAGGGGGCTGCGGGATGGGCATTGCAGCGTCTGCAGGCAGGGTTGAAAGCTTCGGCATCCCAGCAAGACAGGCAGCAAGCGCAGCAGTTATGCAGCCTCTTTTTGACGGACCCAGACATGCTTGACGTGCTGCTCGCCCTGCACGACATCCGGGCTGCCCAGCTGCGGGTGGCATGCCCCCCCCTGATTTTTCGGTTGGGGAGGGCATCGGCGACATGCAGCAAGTGGGATGTGCCCACTGCCTCCATGGCTCAATTTTGCCAAGACAGCTTGCATGTAGACAGCTCCGTACGGGTGAGCCGCAAGCCAGGGCTTCGGCCTGTTTGCTACAGGGCAGCCACGTCAAGCCATGCTTACATCAGCCTGCACCGTTGGTGCTGCGCAGTTCATCAACCCTGCTATTGCTGACGACTTTGCTTGGCAGAGCCTTTGCCTCATCACTGACATCCTTCTGGCTGTGGTGCAGTCTCTGTCCCATAAGGCTCAGCCCTCCAGCCCTGCCCCTTTCCCAATCACAGCTGCTCAGCCCAGCTCATCCACATGGACCACCAACCCCAGTCAGCTTGCCCCAGGGTTTGTGCGGTGCGCTGCAGCCCTGAACCTGAACCTTCGCCTGGCAGCGGCTCATGCCATCCAAGCCAGGCATGACCTCCCCTGCCGCAGAGCAAACATGTCAATGGTGCACCCTGTACTGGGATCCTGGCTGCGCGGGGTGTGTGTGGCACAGACCGTGCTCCTGGCAGCTAGGCACTCCCAGTGGGAGCAGCAGCGGGCAGAGGCCGTGAGCAGCCTGCTGATCCTGGTGCAGGGACTGTCCCTTGAACTGGACGGGTGGCCTGTGAACCATGATGACTTGAAGCCTGTGTACAGCGCCAAGGGGGTCAACACCTGGCACCCAGGCCTGTGGCTCCGTAACCTTGCCAGCAGCCCCATCACCACAGGCTGGCCAGGCCAACTGCCTGCTGCTAAACGCCAGAGCACTCGCACGCAGCTTGACCTGCGTGCGTGGAATAGCTACGCCCACATCTGCCACGCCCTCACCACTCTAGCGCTGCAGCAGCCGCACCCGCTGGATGGCATGAAGCTGTTCAGCAACCGCCCTCAAGGTGAGGCCAAGCAGTGACAGGGCTACCTGCTAGGCACCATGAGCATCAACGAGGTGTTCAACAGCACCTGGACACAGGGCTGGTGGGCTGAGGGTGAAGGTCACACGGTCTTTGTGCTTTGCCAGTCATACCTGGCTGAGTAGCGGGCTCCCCTTGGGCTGTGCCTTCCTGCCCAGAGGCTCAGGCGGCTGACAACAGTCATACAGCACTGCATGTGCCACCACTGCCGCAGTGATGACTTCCATGGGCATGCGTCAAGTCAGCAGCATTGTAGGCGTCACCATAGTCACCTAGCAACACATTATGGCCCACCACCTGCCAGGCTCGCTGTGATGTCTTCTCCCTTACTCCCTTACCCCTGTCTGGGCTGCCTGATCATGAGAACAACACTGTCACGCACCACCACCTGCCCTGCTTTGATGACCTGAACGGCCTGTTGATTGTGACAAGGCAAAGTTGGTCAGGCTCAGTGTGGTATCCGTTTGGCTTGGCCTGCCCCTAGCCACCCTCGTCATGGTCTGCTCCTCTTGGTGCAGGGCAGCCAGAAGCGCTGACTGATCGCTGCTTTGAGTGTGTGGGCGCAGCAGTTGCAATGCTGGCCCGGGAGGAGCTTGGCCTGCAGCTCCTGTCTGAAGCACTGCGCGCCCCTGCACAGCGCCCCAGCCTGTCAGGGGCTCGTAGTACGCCCCCGGCCCCTGCCCGCCGCTGTGCCTGCGCCTACTGCCAGGACCGCCGGTGCCCCCGGAACTGCCTGGCCGCCCTGGCGCCCGCCATGCTGCCAGTGCTCCACCGGGCCGTGACTGTGGCTAGCGGCAGTGCGGTGCTGCTGCGCCTCACGCTGTGGGCCACCAGCCGCCAGGACCCAAACATCGCGCTGAGCATGACTACGCAGGCCTGCCTGAACAAACTCTGTGACCTCTGCAGCCAGTGCTGCCAGCTGCTGGCCGCATTGCACGCAGAGAAGGTGGAGGGACCAGGGTCTCTAGGGATGTGCCGCCTGAACCTGCAGAACACAGTTGCAGCTGCTCACTGCCTTGTCAGCTTCATGCAGCTCGTCTCTCCCTTGGCCATGAAAGGCGTGGTGCCCGGCGTGTCATGGCCGACACACGCAGCCACACCGCTACAGCTAGGGCCACTCGCTGGCACATACTGGGACAAGCTGCCTGAGACCGTCTACCTGATAATAGCCAAAACATCTGAGATGTGCACTGCAACGAACAGGCTGGTGGCACACTGCCCGTTGGACGTGCTGCAAGCCACCGAGCTCGTCTTGCAGGTGAGGTAGCCTGGGGGCAGTGCGGGAGGGCTGACATGCATTGGCTGCCATGCACGTAATGGTCGAGGTGGCCGGGCACCTGGCTGCACAGCACCAGAGGCACACAAGCCCCGCTTGCACTCTTGCATGCATTATGGACTGCCTAATGCATGCCAGCCATTAGGTTGTGTGTGACCTGCCTCAGGTGCCCTGCCTGCCCCCTGCTTGCTCTTCCACATCAGACCTCAGGCATTGTGTCCTAGCAACAGCTCAACCCCTGACATGGTGCTGTTTGATTGCCTTGTGCTGCATGCAGGGCCTGGAGGGGCTGTGCGCTCTGAGTGCACAAGGCACGCCCGCCTTTGCGAAAGTGGAGCGGGAAGTGCTCCTAGCTTGGTGCGGGGCTCCCTTGCGCTTGCTGATGCTCAGTGTGCAGCTGCTGCACGACAAAGGCCTGGTTGGCCCTGATGGCCTGGAGGCCAGGCCTGCCGCCTGGCTGCCACCAGCCCAGCAGCTGATCAGGTCATGGTGCACCCGCCTGGCCAGCCGGGCGTGCCAGGTAGCTGACCTGTTGCAGCTGGCATCGTCTACCACGACTGAGGTCGTGATGTATTTGGGGCTGGCGGACATCTCACTACTCCTGCGCCATCCCCCCATGCAGTCGGATACCCAGCGCGCCCTGGCCCTGGTCGTGACCACCCTGGGTGTTGCCATACCGCTGCTAGCCATGCCCAAGCTGGTAGACGCGGCTGCGTGTGGCAACACTGTCCTGGCCATGGCGCTGATGGGCCTGTGTGACCACCTGGCCAAAGTGCCGCAGCAACATGTGCAGAAGTGGAGGGCGGATGTTGCCGGCACCTGCGGCGAGGCCCTCTTTGCCAAAGCCATGGATGCAGTGGCCGCCAAGCTGCAGCTGCCTCACCTGACAGCTGCTGCCGCTGAGGGAGGGGAGGCTGTAGCCGGGATGGGGGCTGAGCAGGAGTTGCAGGCACAACAGGGGCTGGCCAAGCTCACAACGCACTTGCATGCATCACTCCATATAGTGAAGGTGGTGAAATGATAAATGTATGTGTCCTGTTTGCATGCATCGTAGCACCTGTGTGTCGGCTGCAGCAGGCGAGTAAGGTTAGGGTTAGGGTAGTAAGCACATACTGCCACCCTGGCATGGCGGGCCACATCAATGTAGAGGCATGGCCTGCTTCAGTCCTGCAGTTCTATGAAACCGCATGATGCATGCCTTGCTGCAGGAAAGGGAGCAGATAGGGGCGGCGGCAGCCTGTCTGGTGCCTATGTGCAAGGTAGCAGGCCGCTTAGTCTGTCTGCGAGGATTGCGTGGGGGAAGCGTGATTACTTGTCTGTTTATTTCCATCGCGGCGCTGTCATTGTGATACCCAACCTGGACAATCGTGTGGGGGTGTCCGCATGCCCTTGCTTTGCATGGGGGCCTCTAGATGCCATAAGGGTTCCTGACGGCACGCTTGTGGAATAGCTACATTGCCTTGCAATGCCGTTTTCATGATGGGTGTCAGTTTTGCATGTGCGATGAGTTACTGTTACTTGCTCATACTTTACTCAAACTCATAGCAGACGTGAGACTGCATGCAGGTAAGTCCACTTAGCGCTGCCTGGGTCACGTGCCCTTTGGGGGATGCAGTCTAATGCACTTTACTAGGTCGCAGTCGGTTGGGCAATATATATCAGTCGCTACGCATGGGTAATGCAGTAGCAGCAACTACAACGCTGACCTGACGTGGCTGAAGCGGGCGGTTGTAGGTAGTGGGTTAGTGGAGCCGCCCATTGGTTTTCTTCGAGTATATATAGCTTATAATCAGGTTAGACAAGCAAGGTGAAAATTGGGTACCATGCTGTTCTCCACATTCAGACCACCATTTGCTACCGCGTATGCACCGCTAGCTTCAGCGTGCAAAGAAAGTTAGTGGCATCGAAGCGCAGGCCCGCAGCCTGAACCTGGTTGTTTGGGCCTAAAGTTGTGTCCACGCAACAAGGTCGCTGTAGGTAGCTACATACATATGTATAAAGTCTAAGGCCGGGGCCCGTCTCTCTCGCTAGCCAGGTCCGTTCAGTCGGTTGTACTGGGTAGCTCGGCTTCCTAGCTCCCGCAAAGCTGTGAATGTTAGTACTGCCCCGCAACCACAAACTCCAGCTCCAACCCCTCCTATCTCATAACATGTGCGGTGGACTTTGCCTGAAAAGCTGCTGTCTGCGGCTGGCCCGTCTGGCCCTACATCATTACATCCAACCTTACATCATTACATTATAACATCCATCCTACATCGTGGCAGTGGCAGTGGCGTAAACCAACATTGACCCGACCCCGACGCCGCGCCAAAAAATGACAGTGCCATGCACCCAACTTGCACCGACTTGAGCGAAGCGTGGCGTGACTGAGTCTCGTTGTTTAGTGGCTCGGTAGCATGGCTCGGTAGCATGGCGCACTGCGATGGCCTACTGCGCAGTACTGTGAGGCTGCAGTAGTGCGAACTTTGCTACGGACGCCACGGAGCGCCTCGCCACCCTTCTCTTGTAGGTGGGTCGCTGCTTGTTTGCGCTATCTCAGTTTTCGACCTGGTGGCGGGCGGTGATCTGGGACAAGGCTTCAGTCTAAAACGCGAGCTTTAGCGCACGCGAGTTACCGCGATAGCCTTTGCTACCCTCCACTAGGGCGTGGTGCGATGCGCAGGCCTGGCACGGATTGGCATGGCCAATGGCCGGGGTGACCTGTTGTATACAAGCGGTCGCAGCGATGACTGCATGTCCTGAAACAGCTTAAAGTCTAAGCACTGACTCTGATGCTTCGATGAGCATGGTTTACTGACTGGACAGTGTTCAGAGATAGTACAATGGCAGGCACGTGGGTTGCCTACATTGTGTTGTAATGAGCATACCATTCGGCGCAGCGAGTGTAGAGATACAGCCGTCCTACTACCAGGGGTAGGTTCTGTGTCAGTTGGAGGCGTCCCTATACATCCAATGGCGGGGGTGGCCACACGTGCTCCACAAGACAAGGCACAAGGCTGCTAGTAAGGACCTGGCTGATCATTTGACCTATGCTGCAGCATAGCACAGTACCCATGATAGCGATGCGGAGGAGCTCATGGAGTGCAAAACCTGCAAAGTCATCACTTCCCCGTAGCCTGAGTTTGCGAGGGAGCAACCGGTGTTGCCGCTGCCTTGGTACCTTTTGTGATGAGTTCGTGGCTCAAGAATTGGGGGAAGCCTAGCAAGGAAGCGTACGCGGGTGTCGAGTTCTGGCAGAGCCCGGATCGCTGTGGCTGGCTCACCAAACAGGGTGCGCGCGGGTTTTTTCTCCTGCCGGGCGCTATTGCTGCCCCATCTAGTTTTTCTTATAGCCCTTTGTGCATGCTTCGTGTCAGGCGAGTACATCAAGTCTTGGCGCAAGAGGTCAGGCCACGTGATTTCCAGGTTGCTGTGTATGGTTTGCAGGGCAATAAGTGATCCTTTCATCCACAGGTGGTTTGTGTTGAAACAAGGGAAGATTATGTGGTTCCTCGACGATGCTGTCACAGCAGACTCAGTACCTCGGGGTGTTATTGATGTAGGTCGAAGGTCCAGGCTCATAGCTTGCAGTTTAACAGGAGCATGCACCAGCAGTCTTTGTAGCTGCAAGGGTAACTAGCGCTGCCAGGTCGCAGCTTATAGCTTGCATGGGCCACGTGATGCTTTGTTAGCGGGCTGCACCAAACAAGCACACAACAGCTCCTACCACATGGCAATGGGTGTCATGCTCAGGGTGTAGCTTATGAGTCATGTGGCCCTCGAGGTTTCACCTGCATGCACCTGCCCAGGTCAACAAGTGCTTGTCAATCAAGGGTGCCGAGGACACCATCAACAAGGCCTATGCCTTTGAGATCTCAACCCACACAGAGTCCATGTTCTTCATTGCAGAGAGTGAGAAGGTAAGGTGTCGAAAGGGACTGGGCAGTCGGCACAGCCCTGACTATCATCTTCTTGATCAAAATCTAGTGTTGAGGCGTGATGTGTGAAAGACTGGCTAGCTTTGCAATAATCGCTGGGCTCGACAGCTCAAGTCCTGTGCATGTCACCACCAGGCCCGCGTGCCACCCAGCGTGACAAGCAGTGGCTGGAGGTTTTGTATGGTTGACACATGTTGCAGGAAAAGGAAGATTGGATCAATGCAGTTGGCCGTGCTATTGTGAAGCATTCCCGCAGGCAAGTACTCAGTATGTTGCCGCCGCACTACTGCTTGGCTACTGAGCTTGATCTGAGCATGGCCTGCTGGCATGGAAGAGTGCATGTGCATGGGACCCTCACCCAGTACACCCATTTGCATCAACCTTGCTAAATCATGCATGGAGAGGTCTTGTGTTGCTTGGCTTGGTGTGCAGCTTGCTGGAGCATGACCGTGGCGACTACACAACAGGCTCCTGATGCACGACATGGCAGGAGCCCAGATGGCCCATGTAACGATAACGGTACACGGTTTAAGCGATTAAAGCCATCATCATCAGAGGATCCATGACAGAATGCCAGTGTCCAGCTCATCCCAATTGTCCCTGACCTGTCTTGGTTCTTGATGACCCTGTATTGGTTTAGCGCCATCGTCACTGACGTAGGTGTACATTCCGACCTGCCAGCTAGCTAGTTCGTGCGACATGCTGGGGCGAAGGGCCTAGCCACCAGCATGTGTAACACAATCCCATTGTAACATTGCAACACTGAATGAAGACATAAACTTCAGCAACGACGCCACCTTCATGCCGTATGCCACCAACCGTACGTGGTTGCCCGTTGCTAGGCCTAGGTGATACGTGTACAATAGCCCTCTCAAACTCAGTGATGTGATGTGCACGTGTGGTTGCGTAAAGTGTCGAAGTCGCAAGCCAGTGGTGTGCCACTGCAATGGGCTGCGTGCGATCTCAGCGGCTGGCAGTCGCTCCTCGAGTTACGAGTAACGGCTGCCAAGGCACACCTGATAACATCACATCCCTTACTTAACAGTAGCGTTACTAACCGCTCTCATGCTGATGCGTGCATCTGACACTCAGGGAACCCCTCCCATCACAGTGTCCCCGACAACCCGGCAGCAGCAGCTGTTGCAAGGAGGGACAGGGGATCACCGAGGGGGCAAGGCCAGCTGCCACCTCAGCTCAAGAGGGCCTCGGAGCCCTTTGCCAGCGCTGCAGCCTTGCTGTGGCACTGCGCCTCCAGCTCCTTCATCACAAACCCTGCTCTCACATTGCCACACAACACCAAGGCAGGCAGCGAGGCAGGCATGGGTCAGGCTGCTGCCCTCATCTGCAGCACATTGAATGTGAGCTCGGCACACTAGACAGGGGAGGGTGCACAACAACCCCACACACAGCAGAGCTTGTATACAGGGCGCCTTGCCAGCATGCCACACAGCCATGCACGTGCCGAGGTGCCCCTCTTCATGCTGCTGGGTGCCGGGCACCTCCATGAGTTACAGCCGACAGCCCCGCCCTGTCCCTGGTGGCCAGGGGGCGTACAGGAGCACAGGCGGGACACCGGCCACACCATGCCGGTCAGCAAGCAGGCGTGCGCGTGGGCCAGGTCAGCAGGCAACATATCTAGCGGGACAGGCAGTGCTGGGGGGCGGCCGTGGGTCCCATCATGGCATGCAGCCCTCTCGTGTCATATCAGCCAGCATGCAGCCAGGCAGGCATGCAGCATGCAGCCAGGCAGCATGGAGCCAGGCAGTCCAGCAGCCGGTTTACTGAGGGCGAGAGGCAGTGGGCAAGCTACCCTGCCATACATACTACAATGCAGGGCAGAGGCCACTGTCAGTGCCAGACACACATCATCAGTACAGCCACACAAGGCGCCACACAAGGGCCCGGGTGACAAGGGTGGGCTGCCTGGCTGTCAGGGGCTGGAGTCACCTGACTGAGACATGGTCTTGTTGCCACCCCGCCAGGTGCGGTAGAACCAGAACATGGCCCCCACATACATGCGGTTGGCAGCCTCCACCATGCTGCTCAGGCCGCTGGCCGGGCTGTTGAGGCGCCCCTCACGCACCGCCTGCACGCCGGCATGACCTCAGGCAGAGCTGGGGCGCAGGGCCTCGCCGCGTCATGCCACCACCTGATCCCCTGCCTGCCTGCACCCAGCCCACCACAGCCCAGCTTGCAGTGTTAGGTGCTGCCGACTTGCCTGCAGCACAAACTTGGTGACATTTAGAGACACCACGGCCAGAGGGAACTCGTTGGAGGAGGACTGGGCCAGACGCAGCAGGCAGCCAGCGCTGGCCGCATGGTGCTCGTACAAGTATGCCATCTGCACGCCAGCAAGCATGCTGCACTGGTCACCACCTGCCCCTGGCTAGCCAGGACCTGACTCATGAGCCCATGCCTGGACCACTCGCTGGCATCAGTAAGACATTACACAAGAGGGCTAGAGCCCTCCAGCCTGACCTGCAGCAGGCCCAGTATGCCGCAGCCCCGCAGGTCAGTGGCCGGGTCCATGCCTTGAAAGCCAAGCTCCGCCCAGTGCTGCCCGGTGCGTGCTGGCTGCTGGCCTGCCTTGCCTGCAGCAGGGCAGCAGGCGGGCCAGAGCTGACGCAGCGCACCCAATGCTTCCTGGACAAAGCAAAGTGGCTGGGAGCGCGGCATTGACTGCCTTTTGCATTGCGTATATCCATGGCAGGCCAGTGTGCGGTTGCAGGGCACAGTGCCGGGACCAGGCGGCTCCCACCTGTGAGGTTTGCATAGATTGATGCCAGCAGGCGGAAGTGCATGGGGTCTTCCTCGCTGAAGGGCACGCGGGCCAGGGCCAGCAGCCGCACCTTAAGCAGGGAGCAACCAGAAGGTCAGGGCATGGGTCAGCGCAGGCAACGTGAGGAAAGCTTGTCAAGAGCACAGGGAGGTTGCTGACAGGCATCTGCTGACCAAGTAAAGCCAAAAGCTGTGAGCCCTGTCCCTTGGTTCATACCATGCTGTGGCAGACCTGGTCACAGTCGCCCTGCCTGCCTCACCTGTTGCTCTGCCAGCAGCTGGCTGAGGGGCTTGGGCCCCAGGCAGAACAGGCGTGTGAGGAGGGAGGTGGGGCGGGTGGTGATGCCAGCAGTCACAGCACTGCGTGTTTGCGGGTCAGGCTCAGCAGCCATGAGGTGAAGGAGCGCCGCCGGATAAGACACGACCTGCAGTCAGGCAGAGCCTCAGGAAGCCTGGCTTATGCAATTGCCCCACACAAGACTGCTGACGCTGCGTGCTGCACCACAAATGGCAGCCAGCAGTGCCAGGCCGGGCAGCTGTGGGTGCAAGGCTTGTGGCTCTCACCCAGTGGCTGCTGTCTGCATCCGGCCCCGCTGCTGGCTGTTGCAGCAGCCGCCTGTTGGCAGCCTCCCACTCCTCTTCCTGCGCTGCAATGTCATTCTCTGGTGCAGGGACCCTGGCTGGCTCAGACCGGGCGCTCAGACCGGGCTGGCTGGGGGGCTGAGCCGCACCCATCGGGGCTGCATCAGACGCAAGGCCAGGCTGCAGAAAAGGGTGATGTGGGGAAGCCAGCAGCGGCTGGGTAAGGCTGCCTGCGCTGCCCGTCATGCCCTGTCCTGCTGGTCGGGTGTGGTTGAGTGCATGGGCCACAGAGCGCTGGATGGCAGCATGGGGCTGGGCCAGAGCCGCCAGGGCAGCAGCCCCAGCAGCAGCAGCGGCAGTGGAGGCGGCGCCCTGGTTGGCCTCGCCAACAACATCCAGCCCCACAGGAGCAGCGTCGACGAGGTTGGTGGGCTGGCTGGTCTGGGTCTGCAGGTGCACCAGCACCCTGAGCAGCAGCATGAGGCTGGTGGCAGCAGCTGGGTAGAGTACGCACACTGTAACACATTGCAGGGGCGGGAGGAGGGCGCAGGTGCCGCACAGGCACTCAGTGCAGCAGTGTGGGCAGCCTGGGCATGAGTGAGGGAGTGCGCGTTGTGTGTGCTCATCAGCGGCCTGACGGACTGGGCTGCAGACTGACAGGCTGAGGAAGGAGTGGTGGGAAGTGTGTGCAGGTGTGGGGGTAGGGCCTGTGGGGGCAGGCAGCGCACCAATGAGGGGGGCCGGCTGCCCAGCCAGCTCCCTTGACTACGCAGAGCGCCCACACTGAGCTGGCCCAGGAGCATGACCTGGGTGGCGGTGTAGCCCGCAGCCCTGCAGGAGGAGCAGGGGGCTGGGCCAGCATAGGACGCCAGGCGGGAGGCTAGACATGACCCCCTGCTGGGCTGTGCACCAGTGATTTTTTGTGTTGTGTATAACGTTCGCTATAAGAGGCAACATGGCACCTGTGCCATTCCATTCGCACACCCATGGCACAACCATTGCTACAAAAAGCAACATTCCACCTATGCCACTGACCTATCCAGGGGGCTGGATGCCAAGCCCGACTGTGTGGTGCTGCCTGCCGCCACTGACTCGCTGTAGGAGAGCCTGCCGGGGCCTGATGCCAAGCCTGCTGCCAGGCCCGCTGGCATGCTGTGGTGGCCTCCCGCTCGTTGCAACAGCTGCAGGCTTGGTTCTTTGAGCATCGCATCAGACCCGCCAGGCCAGCCTTGGCCCACTGGCAGCGTGTGCTTTGCTGGCAGCGACTTCAAGAGCTTGACTGACGGCAGCTCCTGCTTGATGCACAGACACAGCACCCTGGGCATGCCAGTGGGCCCGGTGTGCAGCTGCACATGTGGCTTTGGTTGTGTCAGCTTCTTACTGGATTACATGCAGTTGCCACAGTCTGTTGTTGTGGTGCATGGCAAGCCATGCAACCTCCTGCTTCATGAAGTGCACCGTAGTGATTGCTCACCTCACCAGGGGAGTGACTGTGCAGCTGCATTGCTAGGCGAGCTCCAGCTGCCGCTGCTGACATCTCTGCAGTTTGCTGCAGCACCTGCTTGGCCACAGCGCCCACTGCTGCGCTGCCGTTCTGAGGTGATGCTGAGGTGCACCGGGGCTGGGCCGGCACCGCAGCTGTCCACTGGCCTGGGCTCAAGCCGCTGAGGCCCTGCACACGACAGAGGTAGGGCACCACATCAGCATCTGCAGGACAGTGCGCCCTGTACAGCGCCACGCCTGCGTCTGCACCTGCTGCTGAGGCACGTCTGGACTCACACTTTGGGCCCTGGCTGTGTCCATGTGCATGCAGTCCATGCGCGTTTGAGATGCTTGACTGCCTGAAGCCGCAGAGCTGAACGCAGAGTTGCCACGAGCTAAGCCCTCGTGCTCAATGCCATAGCTGCGGCCATTCTCTGACATGCCGCTGACTGTAAAGCCAGCCGAAGACAGCGCGTCGTACTCTCCTGGCATGCCTGAGAAGCCTGATAGTGCAGCTTCCGCCTGTGCCAGGTCGCATGAGAGGCTGTCAGCTTGGAGCTCTTCAACCACCATGCTCTCTGGAGCATCTGTCAATGGTGTCCCTGGAGAGCGAGCTCTGCTCTGACTGCTACGTGCACCCGGAACATCCTCGGTGTCTTCTTCCTCGTCTCCTTCTTCAACGCATTGGCCTTGAAGAGGTTGCTTGACATTTGTGACCAAGTGGGTGGGCAGTGGGGCGGCTTTGAACACCTGGAAAGGACCCAGACAGACCCAGACAGAGGACTAACCCTCATGGCTAAGCAGCGGTGCTGCTGCTCGCTGCTTAGCGCACCGGGTTGTGGAAAGCGCCGTGTCGCTGCTCCCCGGCAAAGGCATAGTCGAACTCATCATCATATGCATTAGTACCTCGTCGGGCAGTGCCAGACTGCAATCAGCAGAGGTTCAGTGATAGTCCGTCTCTCGCAGGCTGCAGCGCTCCCTCTCACCTCAAGCATGCCCTGGCCCTCAAATGCAACTTGCGGGATGCACGACTGTTCATTGGCCTCCCTTGGGGCAGCTGCCGACGCTGTGATTGCTGAGAGAGGGGCGCTGGGGCCTGCCAATTCTAAATGAATTTCATCAATAGCCTTCATCGCCCTAACGCAGGCTCGACATCAAGCGGAAAGCGATGTGGGTATTACGTCAAATGCAGTCTGTGATAACTTGCAGTTTGGTGTGTGCAAGCAGGATGGTGCCCCTTCGCGGTGAATCAAATATTGATATCATGGCAGTGCACCTTCGCGGAAGCGGGACAAGGTCAAGGACTCCACATTGTCTGAAGCACCCCTCCAGCCTTACCATTCTGGACTGCATCTACGTGGCAAGGAGTACCCTGGCCTGGGCTACAAGCGGCTGCGAGACAAGCCACCCAAGGCCCAGCAGCAGCAGCCTGCTGTGGCACAGTAGTGTGCTCCCCTTTGTTGAGCTGTTATCAGCTCACATCCAGCGCATGTTTTTCATGCCAATTCTACACAACAGCCCTCGCGGTCAGGCAATAGTGTAGGTGGGTAGGCACTCATGCACCATGTCCATGTGCGTTGGGTTTACTCCACACAGCCCATTAACACCAGTATGAGTCGGGCCAATATTGGTCCCTAGTACATGCTGCTAGGGGCCACTACTGGTCCGGCTTAGAGGAGGCCCTAGTGAGGGACAAGGGGGCTGCATCTACGTGACGCCAGGCACACTAAAGGGGGAGAAAGATGCCAACTCTGTGATTGTGAGTCTCGAGCCATCTCAGCTCCAGCTAGGTGGCAAGGTTCGGGACTTAGGTAAGGCCTAGTAGCAGCTGCCAGGAGTTGAGCAGTAGCCAACCTTCGTCAGGTCATGCTCCTACACTTGGCCTGTTGCTGACCCTGACCTTACAAATGTGTGTCATCACTCGTGGATACTCGTGGGCATAAAGCTCTATGTTTTGATAGGGATATTGGTACACAGCCTTCTCTCGGAGATGTCAGAACGGGGGAAGATTCTTCCTGAAAGAAAGCTAATTAAAACATTATGTCGAGGAGATAGTAGGGTACGCCCATATCATTATAGCTGGCTCGAATTCCTATAATCGAGCATTGGCAGCTCACCCCACATGCATTTGCATCTGCCATCCTATCATGCAAATCAACATAGAACTGCTTTGTCTTGCTTTCCCCCAGGTCGAGAGTGCATACATTCAACAAGATGGCACCACCATTAGGTTTCAGCAACACCAAGTTCAACAACGGCTGTCCCAGAGAGCATGCTTGTGGCGCCGACCATCGGTGCACAACATGACGCTAACTTGTTCTGCACGGGCAAGAGCGCAAGATTGCAAATGCTGGGCTGGAATGGGGTGGGCATGGCTGGGAGGGGGTGAGCATGGTTGGGAGGGGGTGGGCATGGCTGGGAAGGGGGTGGGCAAGGCTTCACGGAGATATCAGAAGGGGGAAAGAAAGCTAATAAAAACATTGGGGTGAGAAGATATAGAATGTACTGTACTGAACGGAACATTACAATACTGAATGACAGGAATACAGTACTCAATATCCTTTTCTCGATCCAAACATATTGCAATATATACCTGTGAATCTCATTCAGAAGCTCGGCTTTGCACAGCTGTAAGGAGTTTGAAGTGGGCACAAGGCAAGCGATCAGCAGGCTTAACAATTATGTGCTCGTGGCCTGTGTTCAATTTCAACTCTTCTTACTGCTTCCTACTGCACAACATGTGGCTGGGTGGGTGCTCCTTGTGTTGCTCTACAGGAGTGCACCGACAACACGCCAGGCTCAGGTTGGAGTGCCTGTACGGCCAGGCACTAGCTTCAGCAAAGCAGGCAGGCACGCCAGTGACCACATCTCCACACCAACACAGCGCCGCCCCTAGTGAGCGTTGCTCAGTTCACGGGGGTGTGGGGAGGGAGGCGGCCTGAGTCTGAGCAGAACCCCGCACTCGACGCTCAGCGGGCCAGGGAGCTGTCAGGCCGCCAAGGGATGTTCAGCCGTGACCATTCCCTGAGCAGTACATGCTTGCTCCAGTACAGCTGCTCCAGCTCAGCACCCGGCGCTGCGCTGGCAGCAGCGCCACCCACCAAGGTCGTCGCAACCTGACCATCTAGAGCTTGTATGTGTTCCCACAGCCACTCCCCAATCGCTGCTTTCTCCCGTGCCACCTCCTCCCACAGCAGGTTGCTCAACTGCTTCACTTGCACCTTGGTGCCCACACGACATTTATCCGCAAGCCATTGCGGCCCGACAGGGGCCGGCGCCCCGGCTCCACTGGCCGAGCCGTCTGCGGCAGCAGCGGCAGCCTCTGCCTGACGGCTGGCATAGTCCGCATGCACTGCACTCAGCTTGGCGTCCACGGCGTCAGCGAGACGGAGCAGCGCACCGCGCATGGCATGTCGCAGCACCACCTTCTCATGCAGTGGCACTCGCAGCACTTGGGATGCCAGCAGCTGTGAAAGAGCATCATGGACCTGCTTGGCTGTTTGCGCAGCTGCAGCAGCCATGGGCGCAGCACCCTCCTCTGGCTGAGCCGCCAGCGCCTGTCCTTGGTCAGCGACCTCGCGGGCCAGTCGCGTAACGTCTGACACACGGCCCGACCAAGCCTCAGGCCAGGTCATAGGTGCAGGAGCAGCGGGCTCCTGGCCGGGTTTGCCTTTTGCAGAACCGCCTGGTGCCGCAGCCTTCTTGCCCTTGAGTTCCGGCACCGGTACTGGCTCCAATGCGGCGGCCAGGCCGGCCCGGGCTTCCTTGTAGAGTGCCTCTAGTGCCGTGAAGCCGGCAGGCTGGTAGTACAGGGGTAGCCACTCACTGCTGTTCTCACGCTCAAACACCACGGCTTGCTCTGCATGGCTCGCATCCAGCACAAAGTCAGGGGCAGGCTGAGGTCTGACATCGGCCAGCAGCCGCTGCACCACGTCCTGCACCTGCTCCAGCTTTTCTTCCTGCGCCAGCCTGGCTTGCAGGCTGCTGCGCCGCAGCCCTGACACGTCTTCTGGCACTGCCAGCCCCCTGACTGACAGCGCTAGCGGCTGCCTGCGGTCGCTCAGGGCAGGGGTGGTGGCCAGGCTCCAGGCCTCAGTGAAGCAGCCAGGGTGCTGGGGGGCGAACAGCACGTCAAAGGTGCAGGAGGCCCCCGGCAGCAGCGTGCCCTCAGTGTGCAGCGCGTGCAGGCAGGGCTGCGGCTGTGGCAGGGGGGAGGGCGGGCCTGCGCTGGTGGCCTGTGCCAGGGGCCGGCCAAAGGGTGGCGGCTCCTCAGCAGCACGCTGCCACTTGTAGGCCACTGCCACTGTGCCCTGCACCAGACAGGGCCGAGGGAAAGATGTGGGGAGGGGGAGGGGAGAGTGTGATTAGGGTGAGGAGTGAGGGCTAGTACAGGGAAAGGTGAGGGTGATATTCAGATATGACCAGGTTGGCTCCCCACTTGGGGTGGGTGGGTGGGACAGCAAGGAAGTGACAGAGAGGGTGCCTTGCACCAGGAAGGGTCAAGGGGGAGATGTTGGTGCGGGGCAGGGCAGGGACCCTTGGCTGCTGCATAGCCTGTGCCTGCCAGTCATGCCGCCCACTCCCTTTGCCTCTCAGCCTTGCCATTCCCCTGCCTGTGCCCACCCAGCTCCATAGTGGGCTGCGCCTGACTGCTGCGCCTGTCCCGCTGCACTCCCCACCTTGTTGGTGAGCGTGAAGGAGGCGGTGTGGGTGTTGTTGACCTGGCAGTGCAGCAGCAGGTGCTGAGTGCTGACCTCCAGGTGCACGCCTGGCAACACCACTGGCTGTGAGGGGGCCGCTGCTGCACCTGCTGCCACCTGCTCAGCAGTGGTGGCCTCAGCCTGGTCCGCTGCCTCCTGGGCCGCTGCTGCTGCCGCCTGCACCTCCCGGTACGCCTGGGTGCAAGCAGGGCAGCCGCAGGTGTGGAGCGGAGGGCAGGGCAGAGGAGGGGTAGGCGTCAGGTCACAGGTCACAGGGCATTCACACCGAGAGCTTGCATGCACTGCCGGGCAGCAGGGTGCCCACCAGCCAGCTGACCTGGTATGCCGTGGGGTCAGTGGCGGCCAGGTGCTGCTCCACCTCAGCCAGGCTGATGGGGGGCGCCAGCAGGCGGGCGATGCGCAGCAGGTAGGACTCGCCGCGCACCGCCAGGCCTGCCAGGTCAGGGGGGTGCGGCTGCTGCCTGCAAGCGCACAGGACGCAGGGCAGCAGGCTGTGCAGAGATGGCACAAGTCAGCCACGCCTCAGTGAAGTAGCCACGGCTTGTATGCTGTAGTATTGTGGCAAAGGTTATTAAGTAAGCAGAACTGGTGCGGAATTGACCTGGTTTGCTGCCCCTTCTGCTGAAGCTCCCTGCATGCCCCAGCACCTGTGAATGGTGTCAGCGTACTGCTCCAGGCGCTGGCGCAGCACTTCGCTGGCGGTCCAGTCGCGGCCGCGCCGGGTAAGTGAGCGGCCGAGGGTCGCCTCCCCCAGCCCCGTCAGGCTGTGCTGGGTCAACACCTGGAGGGCAGCAGGCACCTGGGTCAGCACCAGCTCCCTGGAGGAGCCATGCAGAGGCCAGGCAGCAGGGGGGCGGGCCTGGCAGCACGCAGTTGAAGGGGCAGTCTGCTGGCTGGGCAGGGAAGGCGGGTGCAGCCAGCAGGTTGCTGTGCAGAGGTGGATGAAGGGGGCCAATGCCGGACGTGAGGTGAGCCTGGTGCTGGGCTGGTTGTGGGTCCCACCTGGGAGGTAGTGGGGCCGCCTGGGAACAGTGGGTCCAGTGGCCGGCCCACCTGCAGCGCCATGTCCCTGCAGCCAGGCAGGGCAACGGGCAGAAGCAGCAGGCAGGCGAGGTAGGGCGCTGGCATCAAGTGCAGGGCTGCCAGCCTGCCAGGCAATAGTGTAGGTGGTAGGCACTCATGCACCATGTCCATGTGCGTTGGGTAGACTCCACACAGCCCATTGACACCCTCATGAGTTGGGCCAGTATTGGTCCCTAGTACATGCTGCTAGGGGCCACTACTGGTCCGGCTTAGAGGAGGCCCTAGTGAGGGACAAGGGGGCTACCAGGCAGTGCAGCATTTATTTATTTAGAGAATTAGGTATTGGTGCCGGCTGTTTTAGGTTTGGGTATTGACAGTTCGGATGACGAATAACGCGTCTCCTAGTTGTAGGGGAAGTATGCGCTGATCAAACAGTTATGTGCCTGGCTGTTGGGGCTGCCGGCCCCCAGCACCCCCCCGCACAGAGCACCTATCAGGGCTGGGTTAGGGCTGGCTTCAGGCCAGTGCTGCTGTAGGCCTCATGCCGTCCTGCGCTGCCAGTGTGCAGCACTGCAGCCCGGGTAGCCTGGCCTACACTGAAGGGTGTGCTGCACTGGCGCTCCCTGACTGCTGCCCCACACGTGGCCTCAGGAAGCAGTGTTATTCCCAAAGCACCAGCTGGCCCCCCTTCTCCCATAATGGCTCCCACACCCGCTGGTGGACAGGTCAGGCGCAGGGCCTAGCATGTGCTGCCACAGTGCTGGTTGCTGGGCCTAGGTTGCACTGGCTCCAGGCCAGGCTGGGTGGGGTGCAGGCGCTACCCCCTGCCCAGTGCCAGCAGATGGAACTGAGTCAAGGCGAGGCCATGAGCCTGCTGCTGCTGCCATACCCCTCCCTTGCGGCCTGCTGGCCCTCAACAAGCGCACCTGCCACCTGGCTGCTGGCCCATGCCCCGACCGCCAGCTACTGCTGCAAGGGGCGGCCGCTCTCTGATAGTGGAGTACAGGCCGCTGCCGGCTGCGCCCACTGGCACCAGGCGCTCCCAGGCCCCACGCAACGACATGTGCCAGGCATCTGCACACGCAGCAGGGCTCTGGGACACTTGACATGCAGCGAGATGCAGAGGACTTCGATGCATTGAGAGCTTAAGAAAATGACGCTCACCACTGCCGCTGAGCTTATCTTCTACTGGCTTGGCCATGTGGAGAGTGTTGAGCAGCTCCATTCGCTGTCGCCATTCAGGCCCTGTGATCAGCTCAAGATCAGCCTCAGGGCAGGCTAGCCATAGGGGCCATGAGAACAGGGAGCAGCTGGGCACATGTGCCATGAAGCTGGCTTGCACACCTCGCTGCATGGCCAGGTCCTCTGGTAGATGTGCAGTCTGGTTGGCGAGGTCCATGACTGTCTGCTCCCACACTGCTTGCTGTTGATCATACTTGGAAAGTCTGCGGATTTGGGATGTGTCCTTGACCGTGCTGCTGATGGTTTTGGCTGAGGCAAACAAGTGGGTCTTCCGCCCAATGCTTCCCAGGACATTCGTCTTGCTGGCTAAGAACACTCCCGCGGGTCTTCTTGCTGTCAGAGTATCCAATTGCGTTCGGTACAGCTCTCTGGTTGTGAAGCAGGGCACTTTCAGGACATGTCATCCAAGGTGACACGCTACATGCTCGCACACCCCGCGTTGCTGCACACCTGACATCTGCGATGTCCTGGTATGACCGTAGCAAAGCTGCCCCGCCGTTGGGCAAAGTTGAAGCTGCTCGCCAGACGTCTGCTGGAAACTGCTCGGGGTCGCGGGCGTCAAGAGATTCAGAATTGGCTACTTCCTGGCTACTTCTCGACTGTTCAGACTGCTCCTGCGCTGCAAAGTAGTCACTGGCGTCTCCGAGGATAGCCCAGGCTCGCTTCTTTTGCGCCATGTATCAGGCCGGGCACATGTCACGGTGCATGTCTGACTAGCGGTATGGGAGTAGCGGTACGGGGCGCATGAGCGGGTCACTGCGGCTCTCCTCGCGCAAGGCCAGCTTGGCAACGACCCCAACTGCAAAGGCCTCCGTGTGCATTGAAGCACATTCAAGCTCAAAGGAAAGTATCCAGACGGTGCGCACAGCCACTTTTCATATGTGGGGAGGGGGGCAGGCCAGGGAGGCGGCATAGGAGTCAAAGCTATTTCTAGAGCAATAGGGCTAGGGTGTGTCGGTGCCATCTGCCTGCCTGAGAAGTCGAGACAGCAGCTGGCTGACGTACAGGCGGTTGTGCCACATGTCACAAGTCGTCGTGCTGCTGCAGGGGCGATATTGCCTGAGGTGTGGGCCTGGGCGACAGGTCGGCGTGCCCCACCCTCTGCTGGGAAGCAAGCAGGGTGTCAACCGCCAAGCCAGGCTGTAGCTGGGGGCCGCTCCTGCCCTCGGGCTGTAGGCCAGGCGCTAGGTGCTGGTGCTGCTGCAGGTAGGCCAGAGCCAGGGTGGCGTGCCAGGCCGCCCCCAGAGCCAGCTGAGATTCGTCCATCTGCGTTCACCAGTCACATGGCAGCTGACAGCAGCAGCAGTGGCAGCAGCAGCAGTGGCAGCAGCAGCAGTGACAGCAGCAGCAGTGGCGACAGCAGCGGTGGCAGAGGTGCAGGGCCACAAGGCACTCCCTGGCCAGGCGCTAGCAGCCAGTGTGCTGGGTGCCGGGCACAGCGGCATTGCCTCCCCCTTCAGCCTCACCACCTGGCCCACACCCAGCAAGGGCGCCCTGCAGATGCGCCTGCAGGTGACTGGGCAGCCCGCCTAGCGTGGCCCCAGTGCTTCAGCCCGGCCCCTCTGACCGCGTGCCAGCAGCAGGCAGGGAGGGAGCCAGGCATGCTGGGACAGGGCTGTGGGCAAGTGGAGTAGGGGAGGGGCAGCATGCAGCCCGGGCGTCACCTGGAAGTGTGGGTTGTGTAGGGAGACGTCAGTGCCCAGCGCCGCATCACCAATGCCCAGCCAGGTCATGACGGAGGGCACCTGGGCAGCACACAGCCACCCGCACCCTGCACACCCAGCACACACTGGTGGAGGGAGCTGACGCTCAAGGCGCCTCCCACACCCCTTGGCGGCCTGACAGCTCCCTGGCCCGCTGAGCGTTGAGTTTGGGGTCCTGCTCAGACTCAGGCTGCCTCCCTCCCCCCATACCCCTTGAGCTGAGCAACGCTCACTAGGGGCGGCGCTGTGTCGGTGTGGAGATGTGGTCACTTGCGTGCCTGCCTACCTTGCTGGAGCTAGTGCCTGACCCTGAAGTGACTTCTCAGCTCACTGAGCCATGCTGTGGTGGGGGTAACGTCCACCGCTGCCTACTGCCCTGATCTGTTGCCTGGCCCCAAGGAAGCAAGGGAGGGTGCATGGCATGCCCAGACCACTGATGTTGACCTTCGCGGCATAGAAGGCAAAGTCCTCGGCTGCCATGGACGGCTCAGCGAGGTCCTCGGCCCCGACATCGCCCCACTCCTGCGCGTCGCCCATGTCTCGGCTGGCGACGCCGAGGCTGGCTGCGACCGCCAGGGCCTGTACGGAATGCAGGCACAGCACGGCCACAGCCTCAGGAGCCCGCAAAAAGTGCGTGGCCCGGGTGGTTCGGCATCGCATGGGACCGCGCGCCGTCCAGTCACGCGAGCAATGTGCTTGCCGGGTTGCCGCACTTACCAGGTCGGCCATCCCCGCATCGTTGACGGTGGGCGGGTAAGGCGTCGCAGACCACTGCAAGTCAGTGATGCTGCAGCCATAGGTCGCCGCAGTCAAGTTGGCCACTTCCGCTACGCGCCGCCTCAACCGCTCAAACGTGGCCAGACTGAGCGCACGTATGGTCCCCTGCTCGCATGAGGACAATTAGCCATGCAGCTTTCCAGCAGCTGGCATGGCAGCATCAATATGTCAAATGTAAAATGTGGCCCCCAGACCACAAGGAAATCACCTGGCAGGCCTCGGCTCCTATCCCTGCCCTATCCCCTGACCACCCCTGCCTGCCCCTGCCTGCCCCTGCCCTATCCCCTGCCTGCCCCTGACCACCCCTGCCTGCCCCTGCCTGCCCCTGCCCTGGCCAGCTCCCTTGCCTGCAGCTCCACTGAGTCCGGGATGACGTTGGCGGCGCCGGGCCCTGTGTTCAGCCGGCTGACGGAGATGACGGCGCCGTCAGTGGGGGCCGTCTCCCGGCTCACCACCGGCTGCAGCGCCAGCACCACAGCCGCAGCCGCCACCTGCGCCACACCACCACCAGCACCTGAACAGGACGCTGTGGGGGGGTGGGGCAGGAGGAGGTGAGGGGCAGGTTGCTGCCAGGGGGGCAGCAGGGGTGAAGGGACAGGGCAGCCAGGGGGGGGGTGCAGGGTGAACGGGGGGAGGGGGGGAGGGGCAGGGGCCAGATCTGAACCCAGCCAGGTCCAGCAGGCAGCAGGTCCAAGCAGGCAGCGCCATGACCCTGGCTGGCCCCACCCCGCGTCCTCCACCCTGCCGCGCCTACCCACCCTGACCACCTGGCCTGCAGCCCTGCAGCCGTCCTCTCACCACAGGGTCCACTGCCAGGTGGGGCATGGCAGCGTGACCGCCCTGACCCTGCACCTGCAGCCACCACACGCCCACCCCAGGCATGCCTGCAGCGTCCAAGCAGCAGCAGCAGCAGCTATGATGGTTTTGGCTCTGGATTAGCAGGCGAGGAAGGCAGTCTCCCTTGCCCTTGCCGCCAGCCTGGTCTCACACTATCTGTAAGAGACTGGGCACGGCCCTGCACGGCACGGCACGGCACTGGGCAGGCTGCACAGCTCAGCGGCTGCACCGCACCCCACCGACCAGCACTAGGCAGTCCGGCCCAGCTAGCCTGGCCCCAGCCGCCTGACCTTGAGCGCAAAGCGGTCGGAGGCGGCCATGATGACGCCCCGGCGGCTGCCCAGCCTGCCCCTGGTCAGCCCCGGCCACACGTGCAGGGCCGCTGCCGCAGTGGCCCCCCTCAGGCCGCCTGCAGCCACCACCTGGCGCCCGCCACCACCACCCTCCTCAGCAGGCTGCCACACCAACACCACGCTGCCCTGCAGACCTGACAGCCGCCCACCACTGGGGTCTGGCTGGCACGCGGGGGCAGCCCCCTCAGCCCCTCCTTGAGCCCCCCCTGCGGGGGGGGCCACACCCAGACTCTCCCCTGCAGCGCCCCCCCGGCTGCTGCTGTTGGCCCCACAGCCCTCAGGCCTGGACCTCCTGGAGACCAGCAGCCTGGCCGTACAGCAGGCAGCAGCCAGCAGCAGCTGTGAGGGTGGGGGCAGGAGGGTGGGGGCAGGAGGGTGGGGGCAGGAGGGTGGGGGCAGGAGGGTGGGGTGCAGTCCCCGCCATCACTGGCTGTGCCGCCCCCCCCTCGGCCCTGGTGGGCAGCTGGGCAGGGCTGTGGTGCACTTTCCCTCCAGGTCCCTCCACCCCCCCTGCCGCCCACCTGGCCGCCCCCAGCAGCATGGCGCTGTGTGCATCGTGGCCGCAGGCGTGCATGCGCCCCGGGTTGAGGCTGCTGAAGCCCTGCTGCCCGGCTGCCAGGTGCTGCGGCTCATTGAGGGGCAGCGCGTCAAGGTCAGCGCGCAGGGCGATCAGGGGGGGCGACCCGTCACCTGCACAGCAATCCAATCCCTGTTTTTTTCTTTGTCTTTATCTTTTTCATTGGGGAGAAGGACGAGGAAGAACAAAGCAAAGAGAGCAGCACCGTCTGGGGAGGATCGAGAAGGAAACAAGGGTTAGGGCTCCATGGCTGTCCAGCTTCAGCTAGGCCCCCTGAGAGGCCACTGGGAGGCGCTGGCCCTGCCCTAACACCTGGCCCCGGCCCTGCAGGTTAGCCACCACCTCAACAGCCTGTCGTGCCAGCTACTAGCACTGCAGGCGACTGGGCCTGCACCCTACCGCCTGCACCCTACCGCCCTCACCCGCCCTCACCCTGGCACACTCGCTGCCCTCCCCCCTGCCAGCCTCATGCAGGGCAGCAGGAGCCAGGGCGCGAGCACGCAGCCCCCCCTGCCATGCAGCCCCACAGCACCCCCCATCACAGAGTACCTATCAGGGCAGAGATGCCGGTGCCTGCCAGCGTGAAGAAAGGGATGCCCAGCTCCTCCAGCTGCTGCTGCACCAGGCCGCTGCTGACATGCTCCTGGAACCCTAGCTCAGGCTCACGGTGCAGCTGGCGCCGCACAGCCACCTGCAGGGGCAGGGGTGAGGGCAGGGGTGAGGGCAGGAGGGGCTGGGGCAGGCCGCAGCCGCGCACCCCTGACCAGGTCACAGGCCCTGGCCTGCCCTGACCAGGGACCTCATGGCCAGGGTTGCTGCATAGCAACAAAGGTTACAGGAGGCGAAGCACAAATTAGGTATTGGTGCCGGCTGTTTTAGGTTTGGGTATTGACAGTTCGGATGACAGGTAACGCAGTAGTAGGGGAACTATGCGCTGATCAATCATGGTCGTCACCCTAGCCACCTGGGATCCGGTTTGGGAGGTGTACCTGGACCCCAAGTGGGCACGGCAGCGGCTGAGGCTGTACGGAGCTCAGGACCGGGCACTGGAGCAGTTCTTCAAGAAGGTGAGGGTGGGTGGATGGGAGGGTTAGGCATGGAGTGAAAGAGTAGTTGACTGTGTCATGCCTAGCATGTTCTACCACGCCAGCAACCATGTGTGTGCCTTGCGTGCATGGTTGCAGTTATAGGAGGACATGGCGGAGGTGTGCATGGAGCGCCATGAGCGGGCTAAGCAGCTGGTGGTCTTCTTTGGCGCTGCGAGCATTGACACTAAGAGGGTGGGGTGCTGATGCGGTGTTGCGGGCCTGCTGCAAGGTGGTGTGCAGGCCCAGGGGCGCAGGCCAGCGGCGGGGCAGGGTGGTGCTAGTGGATGAGCACCGCACCACCCGGGTCAGCTCAGCAGTGAATGGCCAGCAGCCATGTGAGGAGCAGCTGAACCAAGGGCTGCCCACCAGGCCTGCAGACTGGAAGCCACCGGCAGGGCAGGTGGAACAGCGCCTGCTGCGCCCAGCCTGGAGCCAGCAGCGTGACCAGCCTGTGCGGGGCCTGATGTGGTGCCCGGTAGTGGCCCCCCGCAAGCCCCCACAGGCCCCATGCAGCAGCCAGGCAGCCACACAGCCAGCAGCCTCAGAGCCAGGGCCCAGCACTCCCCCTCCAGCCAAGCGCAGCAAGTGCACCAAGCTAGGCAGGTGGCTGGACAGGTACTACAATGCAGCGTTGAACATGCAGCGCATTGGGGAGAGTAGGTGGCGCCCACTGGAGCTGTGCTACCAGCCAGACCAGACAGCTCTGCCAGCCAAGGGCAAGGAGTACCCTGGCCTAGGCCACAAGCGGCTACGAGACAAGCCACCCAAGGCCCAGCAGCAGCAGCAGCAGCAGCAGCCTGCTGTGGCACAGTAGTGTGCTCCCCTTTGTTGAGCTAATATCAGGTCACAACCAGCGCATGTTTTTCATGTCAATTCTACACAATAGCCCTTGCGGTCAGGCAATAGTGTAGGTGGTAGGCACTCATGCACCATGTCCATGTGCATTGGGTTTACTCCACACAGCCCATTGACACCATTATGAGTCGGGACACTAGTGGTCCCTAGTATATGCTGCTAGGGGCCACTACTGGTCCGGCTCAAATGGAGGCCCTAGTGAGGGACAAGGGGGGTGTTGGGGCTATAAAGGGGGTGATGTGCCTGGTTTGATAGGCAAGTCAAGGGGGGGGGGGGGGGGCTAGAGCTGCGTCCTGCCTGCCAGCACTGCCCACCATGTATTGCTGCAGTTCAGGCGAGCGTGCCTCAGCCAGCAGCTCCTGGGCCCAGGTGTCAGGGGTGCCAGAAGCTGTCAGGGGTGCCAGGGCGACCAGCAGCAATAGCGCCAGGGCACAGCCGCATGTGGGATGTCGCATCTTCGCGATGGGTGGCGTCTGGGACGCGAGCCACTGTTTTGCGGCGTGATGCAAGCAATGGAAGACGGGGTCACACCGCTGAACCGGAGTTTTCTGTCATGCATGCACTTTATCTTTGAGTGCACTGCCACGAGTTCCATCAGGGAGCATCCGGAGTTTGCCATGACTTTACAGAACAATGATGAGAACTTGCATGACTTCATGTTCAGCCCATGTGCACCTTGCTTTGAAGTGCGTTACAGAAAGTCCCGAACCCCTAGAGGGGGAGGGCGGCCTAGCAGCCTAACGGCTGACGGCTAAGCGGTGTAAGCCACATCATGGGTGGCGTCTGGGACGCGAGCCACTGTTTTGCGGCGTGATGCAAGCAATGAAGACGGGGTCACACCGCTGAATCGGTGTGAGAGTGTTTTCTGTGCCCCATCGCGGTCACGATAGAGCCTGTTGCAAGAGAGTGCATAGCCCGACCGCTCACGTACATTGCTCGTCGCCCCGTCGTGCTGTCGATAGAAAACTGACGTGCTGTTTGCGGTAGTTACACAATTTCTACGCCCCTACCCTGCCCTAGTTGAGATACAAGAACATTCCGCCGGATAAATTTCTAGTCGAGTGTCTTCCGCTGTTGCTTGCAGGCTTGACATAAACAGGAAGGAGCCAGGTTGATGGACCAAATTGCGGTAGCGGGGAATAGCTGGTACGACGCGTGCAATGCGACGCGCTTTAGTACCTTCTGCACTACCCCAGCATTAACCATACGAAAGCATCCTGCCGAATCGAGTGCTAACCGGTAGCCATGGTTGCACATCGACACAGCTCGCAGGGTCGCCGTATGTTTACAGGACCCACGACAGCCACTCCCGCGACAGCCTCTACAGAAGAAGACCACTCCGGGATGCAGAGCGGAGTGTACTAAGGGACACAGCCTCAACACACAACACACTTCTAGGTCAGCGGCGCCAGGCCACCCTTGTCAGCTGCCGGGACGCTGAACCCCTGCCCTGTATAGTTACACCAAACCCTGGAGCCAACCTTGGTACACGAGCAGTGCAGGACACAGTGCTAGGTCCCAGCATCAGGCTGCTGCCAGTAGTCGACACATCTCCAGCCACCCGGCACTGCAACTTAGCGGGGGAAGGGGGTCACACCTGCATCACACCAGCAGGCCAGCAGCTGGCTGAGCCTGGGGGGCTGTGGGTGCACCCAGCTGCCCGGTGCTTGCATTGCTACGCATCCCCCTGAGCAGTGGTGCCGCCCTACTCAGCTGGCCCGCGTGGCCTCCCCCAGCCTTCCTCCTGCAGCCCCCCCTGCTGCTCCGGCCTGGGTGCCCACCTGAGTCAGCCAGGCTGGAGGCGGCCAGCGCAGCAAAGCCCAGCACGTGGCCCAGGGCTCCCCAGCCCAGCACGTCAATGAAGCCCTGTGGGATGAAGCAGCAGGGCCATGAGTTGGGACAGCTGAGGGGGCGGCCGTGGCAGGGGTGGGCTGAGCCGGGGCAAAGGAACGCAGGGCCCCAAGGCGGGGAGAGACAGCCATGCAACGTAGGCAGGCAGCTAGGGACCTGCTGGCTGGGTCAGGTCAGGTCGCGACAGTGGCTCCAGCCCTAGTGAGGGCAGGCCAGGCGGAAGGTGGGCCCAGGCCTCCACCTGCCCTTCAGCAGGCCAGCTGCGCTCACCATGCTTGATGCTGCGAGATGCTGCTTGCCTGGTGACTTAGGCTGCGCTCTGCAGGCTACCTAGGTGGTGGGGCAGAACGCCATCTCGTGGCCGCTTTTGAACTTACAAACTTGGAGGGGTCCTTGGACTGCAGCGTAAAGGTGCTCTGCTGCTGCAGCTTGTCGAAGTAGGAGCTGCCCGTTGTCTTGGGCCCGGCGATTTCCTGCTGGTAGTCCAGCTCGCGGCGCTGGAACGGCAAGAACACGAACCGGCCCTGCAGCGTCGAACATCGCAGCGAGGGACAGCAGGCTGGTGACGATGATGTGCATGTTAGGATAAAGAGATGTAGTCAATTGACGCGTATCTGAAACCCTGCATCGCTGCCAGGCCCTGGGCACCCTGTTCCGCGCTGCACTGCACAGGGCTGCTCACAAGGACCAGCATCGCACAGGTGGCTCCCCCGATTGCGACAGCCGGACTCAGCATGGCCTTCACAGGCTGCACAGCCCGAGCGGGTCGGGCAGCCCGCATAGGGCGCACGGATGTCTGGCGGACGGAGAGGGCCATGGCTGCTTGTAGTGTGTTACGTTCAAGCCCTTAACTGCGCTCCGCTGTGGTCGTGGATCTCTAACGGTGACTGTGTGACTTTTAGCTTGACTTGGTTGCTCAGGCCCTGCTCCTTGCCTGTTGAGCAGGACCGGCAGGGTGACCGAGGCTGTTTCAATCACGATAACAGTCTGATGCTTGATGTTATGTCGTGCGCATCAAAACCCAGTCAAATCAAGCCACATGCTGATGTGCATGCCGAGCCCACATCTCGCTAAATGATTGATGATGATGCAATGGGATCTTACGCAGTGATGCAGTGGTTACAGAGTTACAAAATTACTTACTTACCGCCGTGTAACCACGTGGTTACAGTGATGGGCAACCCCCCGTTTCCAATTGATCGGAGCGGAGCTCATGGAGGCTCATGGAGCGGAGCTGCCCCTGCATGGGCGAATGCCGTGTTGCCGTTTCCAATGCGAGGAGAGGAGCGCTGCATGGACGCTTTTTGACGCTTTTGGGCGACCCGTGACCGCCGCGTGAGGGCCTTCCGATCATCACGCTGCTGCTGCCGCTGCAAGGGACGCTACTGCTGCCGCTGCTGCAAAAAAAATTGTATTGTCGAGCAGCTCTAGCTCCAGCTCTAGCTCCAGCAGCGGCAGCAGCCATCTAGCTCCATTCGGCTTAGCGCATATACGGCTTAGCGCATTTGGCGCACTTTGCACCCTGCCACAGCTTTGCACCCGCGTTGCAGAAACAGCAGGACCTCTGCAGGCTGGTGCACTGCGCGGTACTGTCTTCTGTTGAACAGGCTAATGTTGGTGGTGGTGACCTGCTGGGTGTGCGTATATATTGTTGCCGGTGCAATGCTTAGGGCAGGAGTGCACGAGTGTCGGTTTTTGCTCCTTGGCTGGCAGCTGTGTACTCGGCTTGAGCAGGCTGGTTGTGTTGGCAGAGATGAGCTGCTTGTGTTAATAATGATGATGCTCTGCGTAGGGCAGGCTGTGTTGGGGTTGAAGGTTGGCTTGAACAAGGTTGTAATATGACTCTTGCAGGCTACACTCTCTGCGTAGTGAAGGCTATGGTGCAACTCTGCTTCGAGCAGGCTACGCAAGGAAGGCTGGCTGCAGTTTGGCTGGTTTAGTGACAACAAGTTCGCTCCCGTTGGCTGGGGTGGACAAGCTAAGCAAGGCTTCGACAACAGCAGGAGTCTCTACACAGCAGGCTCCGCGCAAGCGGGACTAGCTTCTCCGCAAAATTGCAGACTCCGAAGTGCAGAGCAAGGCAGGCAAAGCAAGTCTGAGGTTATTCCGCAAATGTTGCTGATGCGGGTAGAACTGCGGAGTGCCATATCCTCAGCGGTGTTGCCAGTGGACCTACACAGGGAGGACCGATACGGCGGAGACTAGATGTAACGAAGGGTTGAGCAACCGGACGGGGCCATCAGGACACGTACGCAATCTAGACTCGGTCTCAGGGTCACAGGGTCGTTCACACTCCTGGCTCCGCTCCTGGCTCCTCTCCGGGCTCCGAAGGAGTCACCTATAGGAGCCAATGAGCGCTATCGGAGCCAATGGAGAGCCAATGGGGAGACCCATGTCTCTCCGAATTGGAAACGCGCCCCGTCGGAGCCAGCATGGAGCCCATGTGGCTCGGGCTCCGCCGCTCCGACCTCCATGTGCTCCTCTCCGCCAGCATGTAGCTCCGTCCTCCGTCCTCCGACAATTGGAAACGGGGGGTAATACGTGTATCGATACAGGAAATACAAGAAATACAAGAAAATACGTGTATTTTTTGTATCGATACAATACAGCGATACAGAGGCAACATGTCACGCGGGAAAGGAGCAGCTAGGAGCAGCGCAGCCTGTCCCGCAGCCTGTACTTGATGTCTGGGCAGGACGGCGACGTCGGAAAGTCAGGGCCTCCCAACTCTGATGTTCTTGCATGTAACACCGGCACATGCGACCGGCTGCTCCGGGAGCAGGCCGATGGCTTTAGCCCCGCGCGGCATTGATTTAGCGCGGACTCTAGTTGCGGCAGCACCCAGCAATACGATACGTGTATTCTTGTATTATACAAAAAATACGTATCGGTATCGATACACGTATCTTGTATTACCCATCACTGCGTGATTATGTGTGTAATTAACTGTAATCTATATACACAAAAGAATCAGCTTGTAATTCCTGCTCTTACGGTATTGAGCCTGCATGGGCACGCCTCAGTGTCCTCACAGGCAGCTAGCACAAGCGCTGACTTTGCAATATGCTTAGAACTAGCAACAGCAGCCCTCACCAACGGCAGCCCCCCCGACTGCTCCCTGGTGAGTGTTGGGTGGGAAGGTGGGTAAGGGACTGTAAGGTGGTGAACTAGGCATGACGTTGACTGTGCCATACCTAACCTGATGCCACCATGTCAGCCACCATGAGTGTGCCTTGCGTGCATGGCTGCAGTTGGAGGCTGCAGTTGCATGGCGGAGGCGCCATATGCATGCCAAGCAGCTGGTGGTGTTCTTTGGAGCAGCTAGCATTGGCACTGCGGGATGGTGGGGTGCTGATGCTGTGCTGCGTGCCTGCTGCAAGGTGGTGTGCAGGCCCAGGGGCGCAGGCCAGCGGCGGGGCAGGGTGGTGCTAGTGGATGAGCACCGCACCACCCGGGTCAGCTCAGCAGTGAATGGCAAGCAGCCATGTGAGGAGGAGCTGAACACTCTCAGTGCCAACAGGCCTGCAGACTGGAAGCCCCCAGCAGGGCAGGTGGAACAGCGCCTGGTGCGCCCAGCCTGGAGCCAGCAGCGTGACTAGCCAGTGAGGGGCCTGATGTGGTGCCCGGTAGTGGCCCCCCGCAAGCCCCCACAGGCCCCACTTGGCAGCAGCCAGGCAGCAGCCAGGCAGCCACACAGCCAGCAGCCTCAGAGCCAGGGCCCAGCACTCCCCCGCCAGCCCAGCGCAGCAAGCGCACCAAGGCTGAGCAGGGCAAGGCTGCCAAAGCCAAGCCAGCACCACAGCCAGGCAGGTGGCTGGACAGGGACTGCACATGCAGCGCATTGGGGAGAGTAGGTGGCGCCCGCTGGAGCTGTGCTGGTGGCCTGAGCAGGGGAAGCTGCCAGCCAAGGGCAAGGAGTACCCTGGCCTAGGCCACAAGCGGCTACGAGACAAGCCACCCATGGCCAAGCAGCAGCAGCAGCCTGCTGTGGCACAGTAGAGTGCCCCCCTTTGTTGAGTTATTATCAGCTCACATCCAGCGCATGTTTTTCATGCCATTTCTACACAATAGCCCTCGTGGGCAGGCAATAGTGTAGGTGGTAGGCACTCATGTGCCATGTGCACTGGGTTTACTCCACACAGCCCAATAACGCCGTTTGAGTCGGGCCACTATTGGTCCCTAGTATTCACGCTAGTGGCTGCCAGGGGCCACTACTGGTCCGGCTCAAATGGAGGCCCTAGTGAGGGACAAGGGGCTGCAGTGCATGTTAGCGCGATGCGCAGGAGGGGCGGCAACACTGCCATTACCTAGCCCTGCTCCCTTTGCGGCCCTGTCTGTACCCCTGCTTGCTGCGGCTGATGAAGGCACGGCTCCCCGTCCCCCATGAAGGCGCACAGCTGCTGATAGCGGAAACAGGGCCGTGTGGGGTAGAGCTGCGAAGCCGGCATGGGGTGCGGGCACGCAGGCAACAGAAGCGCGTGCCGCACTGCATGTGCTTGCGCCATCACAGTTTTGCAAAGCGTCTGTCTCGAGGCAGCGTAAGCCCGCGATGCTTGCCTACTGCTCGACGCTGGCCATCTCTGATGCATTTCGATGCGCCCTCTTGCCCAGCACGCGGCGACATGCCTGCGCTGTGCTGCATGTTCGAGATGGCCGCAAGCTGACCTGCTCATCGACAAGATGTCAACGGCGCCACGCTTTTGGGCGCCAGCAAACAGTTAGGCAGGCAGCTCACAGGGGTGGCGACTATTCATATGCAAACCAACAGCAGCAGCAGCGGCAGCAGCAGCAACAGGAGCAGCAGCAGCGGCGGCAGCAGCAGGGGCAGGGGCAGCCGCAGAAGCTGCAGCAGCAAGGGCAGGGGCAGCAGCAGCAGCAGACATTGGTGTGTGGCCTATCTAGACGTCAGCAGCTGCTGGCGGTGAGTCTGCTCACAGTCCAGGCCAGCATGCTGCTACCCAGCTGCCAGCCCTTGAGGGCGGAGGTGCTGGATGTCAGCCGGCAGGGTGGGCTGCGTGAGGGGGAGCCAGACATCACCCACAAGGTAGGCTAGGGTGCGGCCCCGCACGCGTCAGGCCGCCGCCTCCCCCCCCACTGGCATGGCCCTGGCTCAGCCCTGACTAAGACCACTGGCTTGCAGCTCCCTCTGCCCCCCCACACCCCTGTCCCGCTCCGTCCCCCTCTCCCTCCCCCAGCCCCCCTCTCCCTCCCCCAGCCCTCCTCTCCCTCCCCCAGCCGCTGCCCCTGATCTGCCCCTCCCGCCCCCCTCCCCTTGCGCTGCCCCTGCCCCCCGCCCTGCCCTCTGGCCCCCCCAGGTGTTCCTGGACATCGCCGTGGCGCCTCGCTCCTTCAAGCGCGCCAGCGAGCGCACCTTAGGGGACGCCAGCGTGCTGCCACTGGAGGAGGCGCAGCCACTAGGGCGCATTGTGCTGGGTCAGTGGGGGCAGGGGGCAGGGGGCAGGGGGCAGAGGACAGGGGGCAGGGGGCAGGGGGGTAGGGCTACTACCAGGTGAAGGTCAGGCCCCTGCCATGTGAGGGGGTGGGGAAGCGGACCTCCCTCGCAGCAGCATGTTGCAGCCTTGTAAACAGACCTGACCCTGACCTCGCTCCCCCCCTCAGCCGCCCCTGCTGCCCCGCCCCTGCTGCCGCCGCCAGGGCTGTACGGGCGCAGCGCCCCCAGCACTGTGGCCAACTTCCTGCGCCTGGTTGCCTCAGGCGCCCTGGCTGACACCACCTTCTCCAGGGTGCTGCCGGGCGAGTACATCCAGGTCAGGGGAGGGGGGCGGCAGGCTTGATTGAGAGGGGGGGTAGCGGTGCTGGGGGAGAGGGCTAGGGGCTGAGGCTGGGAGGCGGAGGAGGGGGGGCAGGGACAAGGAGGTGGGGACAGAGGAGGAGGGAGGGCGCCATTGGCTTCACACAGGCTGCGGTGAGGGGTGTCCTTGCTCTCTCCTGCCTAAGGCTCTTGCTGCGTGCCGCTGCCCCTGCCCCCGCTGCTGCTGCGCCCCTGTGCCTGCTGCTGCTGCTGCTGCTGCTGCTGCTGCTGCTGTTGCCCCTGCTGCTGCTGCTGCTGCTGCTGCCAGGCAGGTCAGCAGGGCGCACACCGGTTGGGGCAGGTGGACGCTGAGGCTGCTGACCTGCAGGTGGGGCTGGGCAGCGCTGGCCGAAACGGGTCAGGGTGAGGGCTGGGCCCAGGGCAGGGTGCGGCCTGGGCAAGATGGGGACTGGAGGGGTAGGGTAGAGTTAGGGCTGTGCAAACCCTGGCCTGGCTCTGGCGATGCCCTTGCCCTTGCCCTGGGCTGCGCAAGCCTGGCTGTCAGGGCTGATGGGAGCAGGCCGCCCCCCACCTCCTCCCTTCATGCACGTTGGCTCGGCCGGAGTAGCCGTGTTCTTTTTCCTGGCTGTCTGGCCCCTCTGGTTCTGGCCGCCCCCCCGCCCCCCTGCCGCCTGGCCTGAGCCTGGCTGCCCCCCCCCTGGCCTGCGCAGCCCAACCCTGACATGCTGCGCTCCGCCGCCTTCCTGCCCCGCCACCTGCGCCCCGGCACCCTCAGCCTCAGCCTGGGGGCGGACAATGACGAGGAGCCAGGCGTGCGGGCCAGGCCGGGCTACAGGCCCACTGAGTTCCTGATCACCACGGGTGAGGGGTGAGGGGGGGGAGGGGGGGGAGGGAGAAGGAGATGGGGAAGGAAGAAAAAAAGGGGGGAGGGGAGGAAAATGGGAGGGGGAGGGGGAGGGGGAGGAGGGAGGTGAAGGTGGGGAAACGAGGCGTGGGGGAGGGAGAGAGCTAAGGTGTTGGGCTGCTGGCTGCCCCCTAGGCCTGCCCCCTCACCCCGCTGCTGCCTCCCCATCCCCCTTCCCCCCGGGCGCCCGCCCTGGCACCGCCCTGCCCTGTTGGCCCCGCTGCAGGTCCTGGCCCAGTGCCCAGGCTGGACAACAGCAACCTGGTGTTTGGCCGGGTGCTGGAGGGCATGGCCACGGTGGCCAGCATCGCGCAGGTGGGGCCGCACAGGGGGGCAGGCAGGCGGTGGGGGCAAGGGGCAGGGGGAGGCTGGGGGAGGCGGGGGGGGACAGGGGGGCGTGGGGGGGCTGGTGCAGGGGGTGAGTACCTTGGGTGGGTCAGGCTGGGGTCAGAGCATCTGGATGACGCGGCGGGGGATGATGGGAGTGGCTGGCCCTGCGCCTAGCTTTAGAGTCCTGCCGCCATGGTCCCTGCCCTGCAGCCCCTCCAAGTCCCCCTGCACCCCCTGCCCCCCCTGCACCTACCCCCTGCACTCCCAAACTCCCCTGTCCTCCTGAATGAAAGCCGTCCCCGGCCCTAAACATCAAGGGGGTGCCGTGGCTTGCTCAGGGCCTGGCTGGGATGGCTCCGCTCAGTCTCGCTCAGCCTGCCTCTGCTGCCCCGGCCCTGTGCTGGCCTCAGGTGCCCACCTTCAAGCCCTCGGACCGCAGCAAGCAGATCAACATGTTCGCACAGAGGTGGGCGCGGCAGGGTACGGGGGGAGGGACACGCCGTGGAAGGGTGTAGCGCGGAGCGGGCACCTTCAACCTCGTGCACTTGTTGCCGCCCGTCATCCTGGTGCCTGCAGTATCGGTGACGACCGCGCAGCGGGGGTGCGGCGCAAGTACGGCAAGCCGCTGAAGGCGGTTATCATCACGTCGGCCGGGGAGCTGCCGCTGGACGCGCCGCAAGAGCCGCCATTGACGGCAAGGGTGTCCAGGGAGACCGCGAGCGCTGCGGTCGCATGACGCGGCGGCCAAGGCGCTGGCGGCTATTGGATTCTCTGTGTGAGGGGTCCACTTTTGTCACACCCCTGCCGCCAGCCCCTGAAGGTGGCCGGCAGTCAGGCTAGACAAGCAAGGTAAAAAAACGCCATTTTTCGGACGGACCTAACTGACTCTATACACCGCTTCTGGACGTAAGATTGGCACGCCTTGACGCAGCGCCGCGCACGTTAGCATCGGCTCAGAGGAACAGGCCTATGTTGATTGGCTGGTCCGCGACCCCGTCCAATGTTCGGGGGCCCCGACCAGCACACAACGCTAGCAGCGCTCCATCGCTCTTATTTGCGCCCTAAAGTATGTGTGTTGTTGCGGCGATGTCTTCGGCGATGTCCAGGTGCCTATTGGGTGTCGACAGTGTGTGCTACATGCTGATTGCTAGAGGCTTGTCTCATGGCCGGGTTGAGGGGGTACGCCGTGAGGCTTTGGACCTGAAACTTCTTCAGCCGCTAGCTGTACCACACACTCACACCCTGGCACTGACTTGACCTCAACATGCATCAGATCGGTCAATGGCGAGTGGTGGTGAGGGACACACTGCCAAAAGATCTAACTGTATGCCAAACGTACCAAACGCCTTGCAATGCACACCAGGGGAACCGCATCGGATACATGCACAAAAGTGTACTGTGGAGGAAGCGGAATGACATGTCTGCTGGTACTAAATCCGGAAAAACATAAAAAATCTCTGGAAAACGCGTCGCACATGGCCATGCCAAGGACGTTTTGCCCGAAATGATGGCCTTTCCGCCAGCTTCAACTGTACACATTGGTAGCAAAGACTCCTATCCTGCCGTCGGAGTCGTCGATGGACCTTTCGGTCGATGCCAGCCGCACTTAGATGGTTTTGAGCCATGACCAGGCGCTCGAAGCGAAGCCTAGCCGGGTCCGCTAAAATGGCTGCGCTTGTATCCACTGGCCGTACTCCATGGACCCGCACTGCTAACTACCTCGCTAAACAAGCCCAGGCAAGGCAGCCCAGCCTAGCCCAGCCCAGCCATTGTGCCCTTCCCCATACCGATGCATGTGTATTGCATTGTTGCCTTCAGACGCTGAATGATACCAAACAACGGCTACAAGAGGTGGAGGAAGAGAATGCACGGGAGAAGCAAGACTGGCAGCAGCAAGAACTGGACTGGCAGCAGCAGCACCATGACTTGCAACACCGGCAGCAGGACTGGCAGCAGCAGCACCAGGACTGGCAGCAGCGGCAGGAGGACTGGCAGCAGCAGCAGCAGCTGTTGGAGAAGCAGCTCCATGACCTTCTGCAGCAGGCTGACATCCATGCCCACATCATTGTTGTCTCTGCTGCAAATGAGCTGGCACGATTAAAGGTACAGCCAGCCATAATTAGCCTCGTCCCTGCCATGCAGCCAACCTTGCATTTTATCCTTCACCCCCATTGATTGTGCAGGAACAACTCAATGTAGCCCAAGCTCGATTGGCTCACCAAGCCTCGGGTGCTGAGCAGCTGCAGCAGTCAGTGGTGAGGCTTACAGCGGCAGTGTGTGCTGCAGATGCCCGTGCTGTTGCAGCCGAGGCCTCGTCTATAGGGGCCGCTGCTGTAGCGGCAGATGCCAGCTCTGATGCCCATGCATCAGCAACATTGCTGGAGCAGGAGCGACAGGTGAACGCAGCCTTGCTTGAGGAGACAGAGCTGCTGCACCAGCATGTAGCCATTGCTGATGCAGCAACCATGGCAACCATGGCAGACGCAGAGGACAAGGGCGTCCGGCTGAGGGCATGCATGGCAGACTCCAAGCAGTTGCAAAAAGAGTGTAGTAATCTGATGAAGCGAGTGGCAAGGAGAGACCAGGCCTTACAGGAGCTGCGTGCAGCCCAAACAGCCCAAACAGCTACTGCACAGGAGCAAGAGCAGCCCCCGGCTGCCGTCAGCAACTGTGAACATCCTTGCAGCCGCCCGCATCAGACCTTACAGCTATGCCACACACAGGTGGCTGCGCATGGTACAGCAGCGTACAAGACCTCCTATCTGCTGCGAGCATTGCAATTGCTTGTGGCCTGCCAGCTGTCCTTCAACAAGGTGCAGCATGCGATCACCTCATCCCTTGGCCTACACCTCATGCCTGGTCAGGAGCTGATTGACAGAGTGCCTTCTGGCAAGACGCTCAAGCGAGCCATGGACAAGATTGTCGAGACAGTTAACAAGCTCCAAGCCCGTGAGTTATAATCAATCCATGAATCATTCATAACATACATTGAGGACATACATTGCATCTCATGCTGTCAAGCTGCCAGCTTACCAAACGTTTTTTGTGTTCATTGTAGGTCAATGTGAAGAAGTGGGTGTCGGTGCTATTGCATTCGACAGCAAGGGTGACCACATGGTGGTGCTTACACAGTTCACTCGCCTCCAACGCCTTCCCGCTGCTGCCCTTGCTCCACCGCCATCACCTCCACCCCTACCACCACCTCCAAGCCCAACCCTGAGCCAGGACTACCCTACTGCTACCTTCACCCCTACCTCATCCCCACCCCTACCCCCAGCACCCAGGTCTCGTGTGGCCAGAGCTGTCAAGCCTCCACTTCGTTTGTCGGACTATGTCCAGCCAGGCCACCGCTCCGCACCACCACCACCTCCCAGCAACACTGTCCCCTCTGTGGTCTCCACTCCTACAGCCGGTGGCCCGGCGGCCTGGGCTGCTGGACCCCCCTCCTCCACCTCAAGCCGGGGTGCAGCTGCAAGCGAGTACACAGCGATGCATTGTGTGGTGGGCTGCGTTGACCTGCCTAAGCATGACGCCAAGAGCCAATGCCAAGCCTTGATCACATGCCTCAGCAACTCTGGCTACTGGTCAGCAAAGATCAGGGTTCTCTTCGCCGTGTGTGACAGCGCAAATGCAAATGTGGGAGAGCAAGGTGGAGTGGTGAAGCTCTTGTCAGCAGCAGCGATCAGCGCCGGCCACCAGCAGCACCCTATCTACGTGGTGCACTGCTACGAGCACATCCTGCATAACGCGGTGCGCCACCTGTGCGTGCATTTTGGCAAATCTGCACACATGCAGCGCCAGGGTCACAACAGCGCCCTATGCTGGCTGCTAGACCATGTCAGCATGGTCTTCCGCAAGCACCCCCCACCTGGCTCACGCAAGGTAGAGGAGGCCTGCCTCACCCGCTGGGGCACCTACTGCCGCATTGCTGTGTGGGTCCTAGAGTACTACCAGCCAATGCTGGAGGTGTTGCAGCCGCTCTGCCTAGCTGACAGCATAGCAGGGCAGCAGAAGGTCTACCAGTGCCTATTTGCTGAGCTGCTGAAGCCTGTGCATATGGTGCAATGCGCCGTGCTGGCAGCTCTTAACCGTGCGGTGCTTGAGGAGCAACAGTTGTGGGCGCAATCAAACAGCTTGAAGACACAGCTAGGCAGGTGTACAATCGTCAGCAGCCACACCTACCAGCCTTGCCACAGAAGGGCATCACGCTGAATCACCTCAAGCAGCTTTGTGTCCGACTGAACCTAGCCACCAAGGGTACAAAGAGTAGAAACCAGTGCCTGGAAGCAATCTCACAGCATCAGCAACAGCAACATCAGCAAGCACCAGCAGTGGCAGCACTCACCCCTTCGAAGCGCCATGCTCCCGACAGCGTTATGCGAATGCGCTGACAACAAAGCTTGCCTTTGTTGCCGAGCCCAGCCCTGCCCTGCCCAGCCTTAATTAGCCCCTTGGATACGGTGTTGACCCTGAGCCTAGCCCTTGCAAGTGCCAGAGCCCTAGCATGCATCCAGTGAATGCCACACAACACAAGTGACCGGTTACAGAGAACACAAGTGACAGTTAACAGAGAACACAAGTGTAGGTTGGATGTTATAATGTAATGATGTGAGGTTAGATGTAATGATGTATGGTTGAGGGCCGGACGGGCCAGCCGCAAACAGGCAAAGTCCACCGCACATGTTGTGAGATAGGAGGGTTCGGAGCTGGAGGTTGTGATTGCGGGGCATTACTAACATTCACAGCTTTGCGGGAGCTAGGAAGCTAGGAAGCTACCCAGTACAACCGACTGAACGGACCTGGCTAGCGAGAGAGACGGGCCCCGGCCTTAGACCTTACACATATGTACGTAGCTCCCTATGGCGACCTTATTGCGTGGACACAACTTTCGGCACAAACACCCATATTGGGCCAGCGAGCCTGAGCTTCGATGCCGCTAACTAATTCAGCACGCTGAAGCTAGCGGTGCAAACGCGGTAGCAAATGGTGGCCTGGATGTGGAGAACAGCATGGTACCCAATTTTCCCCTTGCTTGTCTAGCCTGACCGGCAGCCAGGGCCTGGCTGACCTTAACATCGAGAGGTGGCGCAGCAGGGGTGCCGGTGCCAGAGCAGGGGTGCCGGTGCCAGCGCAGCGCACCCCAGGTAGGCTCGTCACAGTGCCAACCCAGTTTTGACCGTGGGTAGAAGGAGAGGGTAAATGTCGAAGCTTCAAACACTACCGGACATAGCTTGCTGTTGTGTGGCACAGTTCCACATGGATGCCTCAGGGTGCGTGACTCTGCAGTACACGCTCCAGAACAACGTAAACGCAGGGCTTGTGAAAAGGTGGCGTTTATAACTTTTGGAATTGTTTCTGTGCGGCATGCATCATGCTAAGCGTGCAAGCCTGGGCTGCGTGCTGTGCCGTGCTGTGTCGCCGTAGCCTGCTGGTCAGGCTTTATCATGTCGCAGCCCGATGGGCTATCCCAAGACATCGCCCATCTGGCTCTTCCGCAGCTTCTGCCGGGCTCGGCATGTACAGAGTTCTTCTCATTGCTGCCGTCTTCGCAACCCGACCCAGCGGAACTGATGATAAGCCAGCCCTCAGCTCCGCGTCTGGAATCGCTTATCGCATCCCCTCCCGACGCATCCCTGACCGCGCTGCAGCCTCTGAACATCGCACCACTGGCTGCAGGTGTGCCGACAGCCCAGTGCCTTGCAGCAGTGGCTGCAGCCCAGAGGATTCGTCCTGACCGCAGGCTCCCCGCCAGCTCTGCACCCCGGCTTAGGAGTGGTCGGCTTAGTGCAGAACATGAACCTGGCACAGCAAGCAAAACTGGTGCAAAGCATCAACCTGGCCTTCACAAGGGTGGGTGCCCTGCCACAGCCACCCCTCAACTCATGCCAGCACCCCCTGGCAAGGCGGGTCATCCCAACAGCCTGATGCAGCCAGGAGCAGACAGCAGCAGGGGGCAGCACCCGCCATCTTCTGCAACATAAGAGCCCCCTCCTGCACCACCCTTCTCAACCCCTGGCCCAGTTCTGCATCACCGCTGCTGCTGCTGCTGCTGCTGCTGCTGCTGCTGCCCCTGGACTTTGACTCCAGACCGCCCCACATCCTTCCTTCCCTGCAGGCTCACCTCGCCGCTCAACCCCCGGCTGGCCCCCTGCCCCTGTCTGCCCCCCAGGGCGTCATGGCGGCTGCCCCCCCGGCCATCAGCAGCAGCGTGGCCCTGCCGCCCCCAAGCAGCCCCGGGCCGCCCGCCAGCCCGCCCCCCTGCCCCCCCCTTGTGGGCTGTGGTGCAGGGCGGTGGGAGGCGGGGCCGGGCGCAGGCCTGGGGGGCGGCACCAGCCCTGCCCCGCACCCCTCCCTGCAGAAGCCTGAGCACCTGGGGTCCAGGGCCTCCAGGCGCGGGCCAATGGACGAGATGCGCCAGCTGGTGCGCATCCTGGTCAAGATCCTGCCCGAGTCTGTCAAGTGCGCACAGCAGGGGGGCAGGCAGTAGGGGGGGGCAGGCAGCAGGGGCGCAGGCAGCAGAAGAGAGGGGGAGGTCGGTGGCAGTAGGGGGTTCTGTGGCAGCAACAGGTGTGGCTCCTGTCCCCCTCGTCACCTCTCCCTCCCCCCAAACACCCCCCTTCCCCCTGCCGCCTCAGGTTCCTGCAGCTGAGCAGTGATGAGGGCGGCGGCAGCGGCAACCGCGTGTCGGAGCAGCAGATCCGCGCCTACCTGCAGCGCACGCTAGGGCAGGAGGCACCACAGCCGGAGTGGGGCCTGCCTGAGGGCTGGGGCGCCTACCTGGCCGGTGCGCTGCAAGGGGGCCGGCAGCTGGGCGGCAGCTGGGGCAGGCGCCGGGGGGGGTCACCCTGGGGATGGGCAGGGAGCATGTAGGGTGCTCAACACAGGGTGCTGAGGGTGAGGGCATCAGGGGGGGGAAAGGGGTTGAGGCTGTATGCCATCCTGACCCTAACCCGACCCCTCCTGACCCTCCTGCTGCCTAGCCTTCACCCCGCCACCCCTGAGCCTGCTCCCCCCCTTGCTGCGCTGTGACCCCCCCCCTGCTCCGCCCCGCCCCCTGCTGCCCCAGACCTGTTTTCCTGGGCGCTGGACCGGCCTGTGACTGACAGCCAGGCCAGGGGCTGCGCCAGGCGCCGCCAGGGGCGCAGCTGGGAGGTGCTGGGCGCGCAGCTGCAGGCGCTGGGTGAGGGGGGGGGGGCGCAGGGGGGGGGCAGGGGGGGGGGGCGGCGGAAGCTGCTGAGAAGCTGGGTGGGCATAGCCCAGGGCGCCGTGACGGCTGTGCAGCCCCCCTGCTGGCATCAGCTGGGCCACTCCCTGCTTCAGCCTGACCCCGGCTAGCCTAGACACCCCTCCCTTGCCTTAGCTCCTGACCCAGCCCCTGACCCAGCCAACCAGCCCCTGACCCCGCCCCCGCCTGCTGCCTGCAGGGGTCCGGGCCCACGCCTGGCCGCTCCCCCTGACGCTGGCGGGGGTGCGTGCTGCCCAGGCGCCCTGCCGCCCCCCCCTCCAGCCCGCCAGGTCCCCGCTGGGAGGCTGCAGCCCCGGGCCCCCTCCCCCCCCTGGCCCCTCAGCCTTGGCCCCCCAGCTGCTGCACCTGCCCGCCTGCAGCCGCCCCTGGCTGTCCACCAGGGGCCTGCTGGGTCAAGGCTGGGAGGGGGCGGTTGGGGCGCATGAGCTGCTGCTGCCGGCCGACAGCCCGGAGCAGGGGCAGGGCCTGGCCGGCAGCAGCCCCTGTGTGCCTGGCCTGAAGCGCTGCCTGGAGGGGCCAGATGAGGTGAGGGGGAGGGGTGTGTGTGTGTGTGTGTGTATGCCCGTCTAGCTTTGTGTGCCCTATGGCAGTGATGTCGGACTTCAGCCCTGGCCTTGGATGTTTTGACTTGATGAACTGAGCTGCGCGCCAACTAGGGCCAAGCTGTGGACATAAGACTGGCACCCTGGACCACTCCAGCTTGAGCTAGGGTGCGGCAGGGTGGTGTGGTGCTGCACCCCTGAGGCTCTGCCCCCCTGACCTGCTGCTGACGGACCCGGGTGCAGGGGCCTGCCAGCAAGAGCAGCCGGGGGGGAGGGGCAGCAGGGTCTGCTGCGGCGCCCTGGCCCTGCTGCAGCCCTGGCGGTCCCCCCCTGCCAGGGCCAGGGCCGGGCTGCCCTGAGGCCGCGGCCGCCTTCCATTGCCTGGGCCTCATGTTCAGGGCGATGCAGGTGAGGCAGGCATGGGGGGCAGGGGCGGCAGGGCAGGGCAGCGGGAGCCCAGGAGCAGGGCCCTGCATGAAAGAGTCCAGCATGCCCATGCCCCACCCCAAAGCAAAGTTTTACCCCCGGCAAGATTTGTACTTGGGACCTGTGCAGAGATGCAGGCAGGCAGGCAGGCGGTGATGTGTGTCGGGGTTCTGGGAGGCAGGCAGACCTGGTGGGCCACACTAGTCATGGCCTGCCCCTCCACAGCCAACCCCCTCAGCTGCGCCCCGGCTCTCCTCTGCCCGCCTGGCTGCCCTGCAGGCCTGGCCCCTGCAGCCCCTCACCTCCGCCCCCCCAGGCAGTGCCCCCAGCCCTCACAACACCCCCGCCCTCCTCGCCTCCCTCACACGCGCCCTGGACGCATACCAGCCCCTTGTCCAGGCTACCTTCCCTGACCCCGGCCCCCACCCGGGCCCTGGCCCCCCGCCGCCCCCCCCCCCTACCCCAGGCCCTGTGGCAGCTGCTGCGCGCCCAGGTGGCTGCTGCCGCTGCTGACTCCTCCGCGCCTGGTCTGAGCCTGGTCAGCAGCACCTCAGCTGCAACCATAATAAAAGGGGAGGGGCAGGAGGAGGGGCAGGGGGGGCGGGTCAGTCTGTTGGGCAGCAGCAGCCCTGCCGGCACTGCAGGCCACACCCCTAACCACCAGGAGGGGCCGCCTGCCACAGCCCACCCCCCCCAGCCAGCACCCGCCGGGAGCCACACCACCCGCTGTGACACGCCCGGGGGGGGCCAGGACCCCCAAGCCTCCACCCAGCAGCAGCCAGCCTGCAGCAGCCCCCCGCAGCAGCAGCCCCCGCGGCCTGAGCTGGCCACTGGTGCTGCCCCAGCTGCCCTCCAGCTGCCCCACCGCACCCCCTCATGCCAGGCTGCAGCCAACAGCTCGGCACCGCCCCCTGTACCGACCCTCACCTGCCCCCCTCTGCCTGATGTGCTGCAGCCGCCCCCCCTCAGCCGCCCCCCCTCACGCTCCCCCTCCCCCTCCCCTGCCGCCCACAGCCTGAGGGGGGACATGAAGGGCCCCCCCCTGATGTACTCCAGACTTGAAGCGCTGCTGGCCGCTAGCCAGTCACCAGCACACACCCCTCCCTCCCCACGGCTGACGCTGAAGGCAGGGCGGGTCAGGGGGGGGCTCTCACCAGGGGTCAGCCAGCCTGGCAGCCGCCCCCTGCCTGAGGGGGAGCAGGGGGGGCAGCAAGGCCAGGAGGCGGAGGTAGGGCCCAGGGCAGTCCACGGTGCCAGCAGCAGGCAGAAGCTGTTGGGGAAGGACATTGGGGTGGGGAGGGGGGGCAGAGGGGGGGTCGGGTGGGGGGACCAGGGCGACCCACAGCCAGCCCGCTCCCCCCTGCCCTGCACCCCTCCCCCCCTGCGCCTCACCGCCTCGCCCTTGAGTAGCTCAGCCCCTGCCAAAGCCGCTGCCGCCAGCCAGGGCGCACGCACCAGAGCAGCCGGGCGCAAAGCAGGCCACAGCCGCCACGCCCCGGCTGGCCCCACACTGCCCACAGCCTGCTGAGCCCTTAGGTGGAATCGCCCTCAGGCCATCTCCCTGCAGGGGGGTGGTCCTGGTCGCCCCTGTTGCCGTACTGTCATATTGTTGTTGTTGCTATTATTGCATGGTCGCCATGCCGCAATTGTAGCCATTCTGCAATTGCGGCATTAACAGGGGTGGAATGACGCGGCGCTAAACGTTTTGTGATCAACTGACCGTAGCAGTGTGAAAGGTGCAAGCAGGCTAGCATAGGTGGTCATCGTAATGGCGCAAGACTTGCTGTGACCCCTCATGCTTGCATGCAACTAGCAAGGACAGCTGCCGTATTTGTGCGTGCGTAGCGGCAATGTACGACATCCTAAAGTGCTCAAACGCCATTCAAAAATCCATCCGCGCGTACTGCTAGCAGTCCGTTTCCAAGTATTTGAAGTGACTGCTTCGCCATGCGCTGCGCGTGGGCTGCTTTGCGCGTTGCCTGGCTCAATCAACGCAGCTTTACTTCGATCACCTCCGTCGCAGCAGCGCAAGGTGACCACTGCGACAGCTGCATGCGAGGCCCTGGGTGATGGCCCGGGCAGTAAGCAGGCCGTGCTGCTACTGCTGCAGCGCCTGTGGGTGCCTACACCCCCATCACCAAGGCGCTGTGGCTGGAGCGGCTGGCTGGCGGGCATGGCGCAGCCTTGCAAACTGAGTCCGGGGGGCTGCAGCCGCCCAAGACCCTGGTTTACAGCTTTGGTGCCAGCGATGGCGAGGCCTACGTGTTGAAGGAGACCTACAGGTGCAGGGCAGGGTGCTCGCTGCCCAGGCCCAGGCTGGAGTAGCACCAGCAGGCTAGGGCCAGGTCAACAGGGGGTAGGCATCAATGGGGCGGTGTCCCAGCAGCCACCAGGCCCAGCAGCAGTGGAGCAGCGATACCGCAGCCTTCACGTGCTTTAGGTACAGCACAAATGAACTACTCCCCCCGGCCAGCCCCCTGCCCCCGGCCCCACTGCTCCCCTTCCCCCCTGCCCCCTGCCCCCGGCCCCCGGCCCCTGCCCCCCTGTCTTGCCCCTCCCCCCTTGAGCCCCTGCTCCCCTTCTCCCCCTGCCCCTGCCCCTGCCCCTGCCCTTGCCCCTGCCCCTGCCCCTGCCCCTGCCCCTGCCCCTGCCCCTGCCCCTGCCCCTGCCCCTGCCCCTGCCCCTGCCCCTGCCCCTGCCCCTGCCCCTGCCCCTGCCCCTGCCCCTGCCCCTGCCCCTGCCCCTGCCCCTGCCCCTGCCCCTGCCCCTGCCCCTGCCCCTGCCCCTGCCCCTGCCCCTGCCCCTGCCCCTGCCCCTGCCCCTGCCCCTGCCCCTGCCCCTGCCCCTGCCCCCACCTGTGGTGTGTGTGGCGGCATTGCTCAGGAACCCCTGGGGCAGCATCAGGCTGGGGCGGCTGCTTGAAGACCTGGACAGCCTGGCGGGCTCCATAGCCTGGCAGCACTGCAGGCAGCCTGAGCAGCAGGGGGCCCTGCCAGCCGCCCCCCTGGACCCCACACAAGGTCAGCAGGACAGGGAGGGTGCAGGGCCAAGCCCATGCCTCCCCTGTTGGGCAGCCTGCCGTGGCCAGGTGGGGGGGGGGCCATTATGTTGGCAGCTGGGTGGCGGCGGTGTGAAGGGTGGGTAGGGGTAGCTATGTCAGGGGGCTGGCGCTGTCGTCCTGTAGGAGGGCCCTGAACCCTGGATGCCTTGATGACCTGGCTGCGAGGAGGTGCAAGGAGGAGGGCCAGGGCCAGGGCCAGACGGGCAGCCCTGGGCAGCTGCTCACTGCTGCCTGCCCCGCCTGGCCCCTGGCTGCTGGGCGCTGCAGGGGCGCCCTCAGCTCAGCCGCTGCTGGTGACGGCCTCAGTGGACGAGATCAGCACACAACACCCCATCACCCTGGACGCTGACATGCTGATGCAGGTCAGGCAGCAGCAGCACCACAACCAACTCAGCCACAATCACCACTGCAACCACCATTACCACTGCTGCCACCACCACCCCCACCATCACCGCGGCAGCCACCACCACCGACTCCACCACCACCGCCAGTGAAGCTGCAGGATGGGTACTGCTGTGTGCTGCAGGGCCAGGTGGTGTGGACCGGCAGCAGCAGCCTGGACATCCAGATGCAGGTGCGCTGCTGAGCATCAGCCTGCCTGCAGCCCAACCCTGCAGCCCTCAGCCTGGCTGTGATGCCGAGCTGCCTGCTGCCCCCCTCCCCCCCGGGCCTGCCCCCTGTGCAGGTGCTGCAGCCCGCCAAGCACAAGGAGCCAAGCCTCACCGCACTGTTCTCCTTTGGTGAGTGCTGCCCTCACCCCTGCCCTCATCCCCTGCCCCTGGGCCTGACCACTTGCCCTCACCCCTACCCTGCATCCCTGCCCCAGTCCTGCCCCCCTGCCCGCCCCCCTTGCCCTGCCCTGGCCCTGCCCCTGAGCACCACAGAGTGAGGTGCAGCAGGCCGTGGCTGCACCCACACCTTGGCAGCTGCTGCTGTGTGCCTTGCCACCCTCCCTAGGTCTGGTGTAAGGGCTAGGTCTGGCAGCGCTGCTGGAAGCAATGTGAACGTCATGACATGGCATGGCATGGTATTGCATTGCATGCCAGTTGTTGCTGCACTGCCCAATCAGCCCATCGGGTCAATGTCACCCTCCAGTGCTGTTGGTGACCTCACTTATGTGGTCACACTGATGCGCCTGTGACATCGCATCAACACCTGCTTCTGTGCCCCATCACATCACCCCGCTCATGACCTCACCGATGGCTTCGTGTGCTGGGCTGCAGTGCAGCTGGACCCTGTCTCGCTGCGACCCTCCCCAGTGCGCCCTCTGCTGCCCACCTCTCCTCACCAACGCCGAGTGTGGCAGCAACGCCAGTCGCTGGCGGAGCAGCGCAAGAAGGCGAGGCAGGAGGCGGCGGCGGCGGGGGGCGCCACCCCTGGTGTGTGGGCTGGATAGGGTACCCGGGCTGCTGCAGCGCAACGCCACGCATCCTGTGCTTCACCGCGCTTTCTGACGGCGCGACATGCCGCGTTCTGCCCCGTATTTTCCAGCGCAGTGTCTGCGGAGGCCCGCGCTTTCTGCGCGCCGCTCGTTGCCGAGTATCGACGACTCAAGGAGATGCCAGCTTTGACCAGCGGGGCGGCGGGGGTGCCCATGGCAGCCACGTCGCTGGAGAACGCTTTCGTGTGTCAGCCGCAGCAGCGCAACATGCACGGCCGGATCTTTGGCGGGTGAGTGCGGGCACGCACCTTTACCACCGTTTCCTTAAATGACACGACAGCCGTTTTGCACCGCCCGCAGGTTCCTCATGCGCCGCGCTTTTGAGCTCGCCTTCGCCACGACCTACACTTTCGCGGGGTGCCGCCCGGAGTTCGCTAGCTGCGAGGAGGTCACTTTTCGGGTGGGGGCGGCGCTATGAGAGAGACGCAGCAGCTAGCACGAGGCGGCTATTGCCCGGCAGCTGACTCCGCCCAAGAGGTAGCCTGCCTGGTCCAGTGCCGCCCAGCGCACCCTTGTCTGTCACTTGGCCGCAGTGCCCAGTGGACGTGGGCGACTTGCTGCGCTTCCGCTCCTCAGTGCTGCACACCGTCCCTGACCAGGTAGGCTGAGGGCCATGGTGTGAGCAGGCCGTGCCCCAGGCAGCAGCTCCTCTCTTGATGCACGCCGGTGAATACTCTTTTCCTTGTGAGGCGGAGGGGCGGAGGGCCAGCAAGGTGGGCGCAAGGGAGGGCAGGGACGGTGAGGGCCAGCCCCGGCCGCAGCCGCACTGCCCTAGGGCCCCTGTTAACGGCCATGCAAGCTGCACTGCCATGGCTGTGTCAGCCTACTGGGAACTGGCTGACCACACCTGGCAATACTGCTGACCCACTGCAAGCCCACAGAGGGGGAGGGCGGCCAAGGAGCCGAACGGATGACGGCTTTACGTGTGTGAGCTATTTGATCTCTGCCACAAAGGGGTAGCGGGTCAGCAGCAGTAGCGAGCCTCTATTACTGGCCCTGTGACCTGGCTGCACTCACCCGCCAGGGCGTTTCAGGCCGCAGCAGGCCAGAGGTCAGGCTGTTTAGCCACAATCACACAAGCCACACACGCCACGACCACACGCCATGACCACTTTGCTGCCTTAGCTGTGCTGTCCTGGGGAGGGCTGGGAGTGCAGCCGCTGCCGTTGACGCGAGTGGTTGCCACTGCATGAACTGCTGCACTCTAAAATGCAGGTGTGGTTGGGGCCAGAGGTCAGGGTGGGTAGCCACAACCACTGCACTCAACCGCCTTAGCTGTGATGGAGCAAAGCAGCACAGCCGCTGCCGTTGCAGCCAATGGTTGCGGGCTGCTTGGCAGATGACAGGCCGCTGCTGCTACTGCCACTGCACGCACTGCTGCATGTCAGACTGAACGTGTGTCTGCCTGCGGCAGTGAAGGGCTGTGGGGCTGCGCAGGGCCTGGTGTGCGTGGGCGTCGAGGCTACGGTGTCGCGGCCCGAGACCGGCTACTTCCAGTCGACAAACAACTTCACGTACGTGTTCAAGGTACGTCACACGCACCTGCCCGCGCTGCTGCGCCTCAGCCGCGCCCCGCTGCTGCCGCCAGCTCCCAGCCGCGCCCTACCGTGCTGCAGGTGCAACCTCGTGGATCTGCGTTGCGCCGCGTGCTGCCGGGCAATGAGGAGGAGGCGCTGCGGGCCTGGGCGTGCCACTTGCGCCTAGCGGAGAAGGCGGAGCGGTCGCAAGCGGCGCAGCACGCGGCTTAGACCACCCGGCTACCACCTCGCCGTACTCTGGGCATCTGCCCTGTATCTAGCACTCTCCATCACCTCCCGGCCACACCACCTCCCTCTACACCTCCATGGCCATTTCACGCGCCTCAGCTTCCGGCGGGGCAGGTAGCGCCAGGCAGCCTACGCCGTTCAAGCCACGAACCAAGGCTGACCAACCCAATGTTGAAGGTGCCCAACCTAAGCCCCTCCTGTCACGGCTAAGGCAGTCAGGGGGACAGCAGGTTGGAGCAGGAGGGGCAAGCTCGACAGGGTCAGCAGCCATGTGAAGGCAAGCAACCCGGCTTACGGCCACTCCGGTGCCGACCCTGTCTCTTTCATCATGCTGAAGTCTCGCTTTGTGTCTCTTGACAGCAGGTCGGAGCCACCGCCTCAATCGCAACAACTCGGGAGCGCAGGGACTTCAACCCACACCAGCACACCACCCCCTGCCTGCCTACCTACCCAGCCGTGCCCTGCTCTGCCTGTGCATGACACAAGACTTGTGTTTCGTGAAGGGGGCGCAACTATGGCCCTCGAGCGTCCTCAACTGCCAGGGAACCCTTGGACGGCTGTAACCAATGCTGTGCTCATTACGAGGCCCATGACCTCACCGCGTCGACACCACCACACACCTTTGGAGCCCCCTGCCCTGCCGAGTGCCTGGCCTGTGCGCATCAACTACTTTCAAGCACTACCTGCTTCACTGCGTAGATCTCTCAGCTGCAGCTACTGGTCACCCCCGCCATTGGCCCCGCAATTCATGTAACGTGCGGGGACGCAACGTCAGATGACCTTTTGACACAAGCTCGAAGGCCGGTCCAGTCGAGGCGGTGACTTCCGACTAGGGTGTTGGGTTACAGCGGTGTGTTGCGAGAATGGCTAGAGCTTAGAACGGGGCTCCCTGGGATCGAACCAGTTGTACTCACGAACGCAATGTCGCTAGTCTTTAACCTGCCAAATCTCACTCTACACGTGTAACCCGCGTCCCGCGACGGCTCGCATTCACGAGACAGCCCAGACGACGCGAAGCGGCAATCTCTTCCAGAGGTGCGCACTTTACATTCCTCCCCCTCCAAAGGGGCTTCCGTTCCGCCACGGGTAAAACCACGTGACTCGCATTGCCTACAGCATGCTGATTTAGCTACTGGGCAACCCAAAGGGCGCACCAGGTCATAGCTTAGGGAGCGGTCAAAGACCATCGTGCCGACTAGACACAGGGAAACCATAACCACACAGGTAGCAGCTGACCAGAGGTACAAGCATGCTGAGAATGCCAAAGTCCAGCAGCATACCAGCATGCATGGCCTAGGACTTACTTCAGGTTGTGAGCTGCATTGTACTCAGCCAGGATCTTGTCACAGCCAACCAAGTTGGAACGTGGCTCCCAGGTGTTGTGGTCGGCATCATAGCCTTCCCACTGCACCAGGTACTCCTTGGCCTTTCCTGCATGCACATGTCTGTGGTCCAGCAGACGCTCAACATAGTACACAGGCTCCTCATCAAGCCACTCAACAGGCGGAGGCATGAAGCCCACATCAGTGCCAGTGTAGGGTTTGATGAGTGACACATGGAACACAGGGTGAAGACGTGACATGGAGGCAGGCAGCTGCAGGTTCACTGCAACCTGACCAACCAAGTCAAGCACCTTGAAGGGCCCCACAAAACGTGGCAGCAGCTTACGTGCTTTGCCTGGCTTCAACCTCATGTTCTTAGTGCTGAGCAGGACCATTTGACCCACCTTGTAATGCACATCTCGACGGTCCTGGTTGGCATAGGCAGCTTGACGTTGCTGAGCAGCCTGCATGCATAGCTTGGCCTTAGCCACAGCCTCCTGCCACCAAGTAGCATAGGACAGGCCTTCAGGGCACCGCCCCTTGTCAGGTAGAGAGTGGAGCATAGGGGTAATGGGGGACTGTCCGGTATTAACCAGGAACGGTGTAGACTTGATGGACTCTTGCCATGAGTTGTTCACAGCAAACTCAGCAAGTGACAGATAGTCAGGCCAATCAGCTTGGGTGGGAGAGATGTAATGACGTAGCATCTCTTCCAACACACGGTTGTACCTCTCAGTCTGGCCATCAGACTGAGGGTGATAGGAGGAAGACAAGGAACCTCTCATGCCCAGCAACTTCTGCACATGGTGCCAGAAAGTGTTGTGGAAATGGGGACCTCGGTCAGAGACCATGTCTTTTGGCAGGCCATGCAGTTTGAAGACATTGTCAACAAACAGACGGGCAAAGCCCTTGGCATTCATGCTCTCCTTGCAGGGCACAAAGTGCACCATTTTACTGAGCCTGTCAACAAAGACACAGATGGCATCAAACCCATGTGAAGCAGATGGCAGCTTGGTGATCAGGTCCATTGACACTGACTCCCAACGGTAATCTGGAATGGACAGTGGGTTGAGTAAGCCACCAGGCTTCAGTGTGGAGGACTTGTCACGCTGGCAGGCATCACAGGTAGTGACATAGTGCCTGACATCAGCACGCATGGTGTCCCAGTAGAACACTCGTGACAGCCTCTCAAGGGTTTTGGTTATACCCACATGACCAGCATAGGCAGCATCATGCATTTCATGCAGAATGTACTCACGCAGTTCAGGGTCATTGGGAACCATCACTGTGCCCTTGCCAGTGCGCCGCCACAGGCCATGGTCGTCCATGTACATGCCAGACAAGTCAGCTTCAGCAGTAAACGCAGGGTCAAGCCGGTAACCATGGACCAGGTGATCAGCCAGTTCCAATGGGTGGGCAGGAGCTGCAGGATAGTGCACTGAGGTGTCAGCAGCAGATGGGGCCTCAAGCTCAGGGAGCCTACTATGGTGAGCAGCAACAGGGTTATCAGACACTGTGGGCCGGGGGGCCAAAGCATCAACGGCAGTGGGGGCATTTGAGGGAGTACCCACAGGTGGAACCTGGGGCAGAGCCTGCGCCACACGCACTTCCCCCCTCTCCAAAGACTGTTTAGCTTGCCGCCGGGTGGTAACAACACACACCATGGCACAGTCCTGGGGTCCAGCAGGTATCCGGGACAGTGGGTCAGCAGGATTAGCATCACCTGGCAGGTACTGCAGGTCAAATGTAAACCGTGACAGAAACTCCATCCACCTAGCCTGACGTCTAGACAGCACCTTCTGGGTGGGCAGAGCAGTCAAAGGCTTATGATCGGTGAAGAGTGTGAATGGTACACCCTCAAGGTAACACCTCCACTCCTTGCATGCAGTGATGAGGGCAAGAAGCTCTTGCTCACCAGTGGTGTAGTTACGCTCAGCAGAAGAAAGCTTCTTGCTGAGGTATGCAAGGGGGTAGCCATCTTGCATCAGGACTGCTCCTACTCCTTGGAGTGAGGCATCACAGTAGACCTGGAAGGGCTGGGTGTGATCAGGTAGACGTAGCATGGGGACCTGGGCAACAGCAGCTTTGAGGGAAGCAAAGGCTTTCAGCTCATCAGCAGGCCAATTGTGCCACAGAAATGAGTCACCAGCTTTGCCACACAGATCTGTGAGAGGTGCAGCTAGGACACTGAAATTATGCACAAATTTGCGCACAAAATTAGCAGCACCTAGGAATGACTGGAGCTGTTGCAGGGATTGAGGCACAGGCCAGGAAGAAATGCTCTTGATTTTCTCAGGGTCCACAGCAATAGCACCAGCAAAGATGACATGGCCAAGGAATTTCAGCGTGGAACGCATGAATTCACATTTGGACTGCTTGGCAAAGAGCTTGTTGAGCCTCAGGAGGTCAAAGACCTTTCTGAGATGCTTCAAATGCTCGTCCACAGATTTGGACATGACCAAGATGTCATCCAGGTACACCAGGGCACACTGGTTCAGGACTGGTGCAAAGGCATCATTCATGACACGCTGGAATGTAGCAGGTGCATTGCAGAGCCCAAATGACAGTACCTTGAACTGGTAGTGGCCGTCAGGGGTCCTGAAGGCCGTTTTGGGCACATCTTCAGGGGTGATCCTGATCTGGTTGTAACCTGCTTGAAGGTCTAGGGAAGAAAACACAGTGCAACCTGACAGCTTATCAAACAAGTCATCAATCCTGGGCAGTGGATACTGATCCCTGATGGTGATCTTGTTGAGCTGACGGTAATCAAGGCACATGCGTAACTCACCAGACTTCTTCTTGACAAACAGGATAGGAGCAGCAAAAGGACTGGAGCTTGGTTCTATCATGCCCTTGGCAAGTAGGTCCTGCACCTGCTTCTTCAGCTCAGCATGCTCTTCCTGGCTCATGCGGTATTGAGGTACCACAGAGGGTCGTGCATCAGGCACAAGGGGTATGGCATGGCCCACAGGACGCTCAGGTGGCAGAGATGTGATGGGTGCAAACACATCAGCATACTCATCCAGCAAAGCATTGAGTGCCTGGGACACACCTGGAGGTAGGTCAGGTTCAGCTGGAGCTGGATCAGGGGTACTTGAATTGTCCACAGTGATCAGGGCCAGGACACCTGTGCCTCCTTTTCGTAACCACCTGGCAGCAACTTTTGCAGAAGCCAGAGGGGGTTTTGCACGTAGAGCATTGACCAGGAAGGAGGCAGGGTTGCTTACAGCAGACTGCCCTGACTGAGACACACCAGCAGAAGGACATGGCAACACTACTGGCTCACTCTTGTCACATGCTAGGCTGAGTGTCTTGTCCTGGTATGACATCACGGCCTCATGCCACATATGCAGCAGACAACACATGGGTATGTGATATGACATGTGGTGTGACATGACATGCAGTCTGACATGACTTGACATGACATGCAGTCCACCATGTCAGCAACACAAACTACAATGGCAGCAGCAGCCATTGACAGGAGGGGAACCCTCACTATCATATGAGCTCATGGTATGACAACCAGGAGGTGTGAGAGGGTACCTGGCCAACTGCAAAACCCCATGTTGTGCCTGGGCCACATGGTGCATAACTGCAACCGGGCACCGTCAGGCAGGATGCACACCAGAGCCAGCAGCAGCCACAAGGGCCTTGTGGTTGGTGATGGTTGCACGAATGGCATCATCCACAGTGGGGGCCACAAGGGCATGCAGGTCCTTGGCAGCAGGACCACGTTCAACCACACTGACCAACATGACATCTGTCATGCAGTCCAAGCCAAGCAGATATGAGGGCAGAGCAAGGACAGGGTCAAGGCCATGTGCAACACAATGTGCTATTGGGTCCTCCGGGCAGTGCACGGCGGCCAGAGGCCGAACTGGCAGCAGTCCACCGCTCAGTCACGGGCAACCCGCGACATGAGTTGGAGTCATGACCAGCAGTGACAGTGGCAACAGCTGGCAGGGGTGCAGCAGCGGGGTGAACACCGGCATACCTTTCCCGGAGCAAGCGTGCGAGGGTTCGAAGTGCCCGCAGATATCGAGGCAACATCGCTCTGCACATCAAGCTTTTGCAGAGCGGCATACAAGTGTTGCAATGCACGCAATGCGTCCGACAGAGGCTTGGCAAGCAATGTCGAGACATGTGCGACAGCGATAGGCCTCCTAGCTGGTCTAGGGCTGACTGGGAGCGAAGCAACACCAGCAGCACGCTTAGCCGCAGGAGGACTCACCCTTGTACCGGCCGCGACCAGCTGCCGCAGAACTGAGGCGATTTGGGGTCGAAGGACTGTCGAACTGGACCAATCCAATGTCGTCCAGCACATCTTCTTCAATGGCCTGCAAAGCTCCTGCGAATGCAAAACTCCTGCAATCGCCTCGCCCGGTTCCGGTGCCGCACCAAATGCGGGACCCTTCTCCGCTGTAGCTGTAACAGCTGCAGCTGGAGGAAGAACGCCAGAGGCGCCATTGGTCTTGTTCGCCGAAGCGACATTTTGGGTAGTTGAAGTCATATTGACTGGACCGCGAGCTTAAATGCTCGGGGTCGGAAACCAGCTGTAACGTGCGGGGACGCAACGTCAGATGACCTTTTGACACAAGCTCGAAGGCCGGTCCAGTCGAGGCGGTGACTTCCGACTAGGGTGTTGGGTTACAGCGGTGTGTTGCGAGAATGGCTAGAGCTTAGAACGGGGCTCCCTGGGATCGAACCAGTTGTACTCACGAACGCAATGTCGCTAGTCTTTAACCTGCCAAATCTCACTCTACACGTGTAACCCGCGTCCCGCGACGGCTCGCATTCACGAGACAGCCCAGACGACGCGAAGCGGCAATCTCTTCCAGAGGTGCGCACTTTACAATTCACTTTTTGGCACCGTCTTTGATCCGCTGCATGTAATTCTTCCACCGTTGGGCTCTACATCTCACAACGGTGTCGCTAGCAGGTTAGGCCCTCTTTTGTCGATTGTACTGCATTGTCTCAACGATTTGATCAGCTTCGCAATGTCATTCTCCATCTGTTTATATGCGTGTCGCAACAGGAGAGATGAATTGGTGGCCGGAGGCATTTCCGTGCCGAGCAGCCTATGCTGCCGTCGGACTTGCAACTCGCGATTACATCCCAGGTAAGCACGGGGTGCTGTTTCTTAGTGCGTATTGCATACGATGCTAACACATGCAACCAAATCTGCTGACCTGCACAGGTGCTTGGCCGTTTTGAGGATCAACACCAAACCCACACCAGCCCAAGGGTCTTCCAAGCAGCAGTGCAGCAAGGCAATCAGTCATTGAAAACAGTGAGCAAGAGGTGAGTAAGGTTGTATTATACCTCACCTTGTCTAGGTCAGTTTGATGTTCACTCGCACACTTCCGCAACGCATGACAGGCATGAACAGCTGAGGGTAGCACACAGCAGTCCCCAACCTGGTTTTCATGCATTGTTTTAGATAGGTAATGTCTCCTATGTGGGCCTGACATGGTTATGTGTATTTTGCTGCAGGATGCCATCCAGATACCAGTGCCCAGCCCAGCCCAACCCAGCCTGATTTGGTGCCATGGGGCATAGGCAGCAAGGCAAGGTGCTTAGCAGTCCCGTAGTGAGTGTTAGCTATAGCAAGGAGGTGCAACCAGTCCTTGCTTGTTGTGCACGTAGCATAGGTGCACGTAGCATAGGTGGTGGTAGTTGTAACGACTAACAGGAGCTCATGAGATGACAACGTGCAACGCCTGTAGACTTATATGCACGTTACAGTAGTGGTGTGTTGTTGAGATGTTGTTGTGTTGTGTGGTGTTGCCACCTTCTTACATCAATGCATGTGCTTGGCATCAGCGATACATGTCTTCTGTAGTGGTGTTGCAAGGCGTTTGAGCATCGATACATGTATTTCTGTAATAATTTTGCGTGACATGTGCCTGCTGAAGTTGAGGGAGAAGATTGAGGCACCACGGCACATGTAACACTGAAAGCCAGAGCCAACCCGAGCCATCTATACTATTAAAACTGCTAGGGGGGGGGGTCGGCGGAACGGCCTGCGATTGCGCGCACAGCCTCGCAATAATTATGTAAGGACTCCCTCCGCACAGAATCGCGCAAGATGCACTGTGCCGTGAGATCGACTTCCGATCTGCGGTTCTAACGCCCCACAAATAGTAGCTACCAGCGAACCTGGCTCAGCAAACGATGGCGATGCAGCCAGCGCAGAGATAGTACAAAGTCAGCGGACGGTCAAAAAGTCAAACGGTTCACAGCCAAAAAGTCAAACGAGTCAGGTCCAACGACGGCCACATTTGGCTGCGGCTGCTGACGAGCTACAGCGTAGCCAGGTCTAATAGCATCCTCATGCGACCCTCCTCCGTGCCGCTCTAACAGGGCAATGCGACAAGTAGGCTGGATGATTGCAGTTGGCCTTCAAGCCGTGCCATGCCACGCTGTAACGATGGGGCTACATATACGTATACGTAGCGTACCCCGAATACTAAAGGTTTGACCGTGATAGTGCAAAGGATGCAGGGCGCACAATCCACCGTAACTGCGGTGTTTCCGTAACCGCGAGTCAAATGCGTCAAGTCGCTGCGATATGCAGCCAGCCAGCCATGACAGTCATCGCACGGGAACCACCTGATGCATACGAGGAATGTGGCGACGAGACCCGGACATGGCAGCAGGGCAGCCGGGCAGCCATCAGGGTAGGGCAGCAGCAGCGCAGCAGGGCATCAGGGCAGCCGGTCAGGGTAGGGCAGCAACAGGGCAGCCGGGAAGCCGGTCAGGGTAGGGCAGCAGCAGGGCAACAAGTCAGGGTAGGGCAGCAGCCGGGCAGGGTAGGGCAGCAGCAGGGCATCAGGGCAGCCGGTAAGGGTAGGGCAGCTGCAGGGCATCAGGGCAGCCGGTCAGGGTAGGGCAGCAGCAGGGCAGCCGGGCAGCCATCAGGGTAGGGCAGCAGCAGGGCAGCCGGTCAGGGTAGGGCAGCAGCAGGTCAGCCTGGCAGCCATCCGGGTAGGGCAGCAGCAGGGCAGCAGGGCATCAGGGCAGCCGGTCAGGGTAGGGCAGCAGCAGGGCATCAGGGCAGCCGGTCAGGGTAGGACTGCAGCAGCGCAGCCAGGAAGCCAGTCAGGGTAGGGCAGCCGCAGGGCAGCCGGTGTTGGTAGGGCAGACACAGCCATTGCTGTCACAGTTGGACTCACTCACTCAGACTCAGCACTCAAACTCACACATCCAGCAGTTAGACTCAGCACTCAGCACTGTGGCCTGGTGCAAGAGCTGGTGCAAGGACTGGTGCAAGAGCATTGTGGCCGGAGGCCGCAGCTTGGTCCGTGTGCCCCGTCCGCTGTCGGACGGGCCCGCTGTACTAGTCCCGACTACATATTGCCAAGTGCTTAGAGTCATGCAAATAAGTAAATGAGGTAAGGGGTGCCAGCTGGCTGACTTGTGCGCATAACCACGAATTATATGCTCCATGCACTGACATGCAAGCAGGCGTACTGCACTTGTGCCCTTGGCTTACGGCGTGCGTAGAAGGATTGGCAGCCTCGCCTTATGATGTGCGTGAGTCTTTTAGAAGCGGAAAGCACAGGTCAGGTTTGGGCGGGCGCCGATCTGAGGTAGTGTTTTGCGGACGGTGGGTGCCGCATACACCTGTTACACCTCGTCTGCGTCAAAACTTTGTCGCGAGCTTCACGGAGATTCGCGCCCCAGACCGTCTCACATTTGCGGGGCCAATGGCGGGGGTGACCTACTAGGGTTACTGCATCGCTGTGCCATGCCGAGGGGACCGGCAATGATGTGAACCATGGTGCCGATAGTCAGCTGCCCAAGGCTGTACTACTATTGGTGGTTGTTAGGATCATTGTGTACTCTTGTTTTCGACACCACCGGCAAGGCTGCGGTGTCAGCACCAGTTATAGGCAGGCTTGAGCCCATGAGCGAGGCATAAGAGTTGAGCATCCGGGCACAGCACCGCCTGCAGGCTTCATGGCCGCTGCTAGGCCTACTGAAGCTTGAGCCGGTCAGGCTTGCATCTCTAACTCCCTGCGTACTTACGTCAAGCGCTAGACAACTCGTCGATTGCAGCACAAAAGGACTAGCTCGGGCTGCAAAGGGTTTCAAAGGGTTTCAGTGGTAAGGGTGAGGGCGAACCCTGGCCCTGACCCCAACCCTACAAACAACAGCAACATTAACCGCCCTTGCGCCTTGCCCTCCGCCTACTCTCAAAGCCCGCCTTACCCCCCCCCCCCCTTACTCACTCAGCCCTGCACCCGGCCCCTGCACGGTCTGCCCCCTGGCGGCCTCAGCGCTCACTGCCGCCCCCCTGCCTGCCCCCCTGCCTGCCCCCCTGCCTGACCAGCGTGACATGGTCGAACACCTGGCCGTCACTGGCGCCCACCGCCTCGACCCTCAGCTGGCTGCGAGTGGCGGTGCAGCGCAGGTAGCCGTTCACGTCCTGGGCACCCGCCTCCACCCATGCGGGCAGGGCTGAGGGGAAGCCGTGCGTGAACTGCGGGGCGGGGGGGCGGGCACAGTGTGTGGGGGGGGGCTGAGGGGGTGGGGCAGGGGCTGGTAGGGTGGGGCATGGGGGGGCGGGGCAGGGGCTGGCAGCAACTGTTAGGGTTGCCACCACAGTGTGGTATAAAGGGGGATATAGGGGGATATAGGGTAAAGGCAATATAGGAGGGGCTGCAGCTGGCAGTGAGTCAGGGGCAGGGAGGACAGGGCTCTGGGGGGTGACGAGCTTCAGCCTGGCTGGATATGTGTGCTGCCAGTCCCCCCCACCCCCTCCCCTGCCCGTCCCCTGCCCCCCCTGCCCCTGCCTACCCGCCCCCCTCCCCCCCCTAACCTGGCCTGGGCCTGACTCACCCCCGCGCCCGCATTGCCGCACAGCATGTACAGCGGGCCTCCTGCTGGGGCCGCGTACACCCTGGCCAGCGGCTGCTGCTCCCGGCCCCCGCCCCGCAACAGCCTCACGCCACCGCTGCCCGCTGCCCCACCTGCCCCCCCTGGCTGCTGCTGCACCTGCTCTGCCTCCAGCTCCAGGCCTACACAGGTGCTGCCAGCCAGGGGGCAGGTGCGCGCGTAGGCATGCTCATGGCCCTGCACATACACAGCAGGCAGCCGCTCACCACCCCCCCTACCCCCCCCCTGACCCCCCCCTGACCCCCCCTGACCCCCCCTAACCCCCCCTGACCCCCCCTGACCTGCCCTGACCCCCCCTGACCCCCCCTGACCCCCCCTGACCCCCCCTGACCCCCCCTAACCCCCCCTGACCTGCCCTGACCCCCCCTGACCCCCCCCTGACCCCCCCTGACCTGCCCTGACCCACCCTGACCCCCCCTGACCCCCCCTGACCTCCCCTGACCCCCCCTGACCCCCCCTCCACCCCCCCAGACACCCCCTAACCCCCCCTGACCTGCCCTGACCCACCCTGACCCCCCCTGACCCCCCCCTGACCCCCCCTGACCCCCCCCTGACCCCCCCTGACCCCCCCTAACCCCCCCTGACCTGCCCTGACCCCCCCTGACCCCCCCTGACCTGCCCTGACCCACCCTGACCCCCCCCTGACCCCCCCTGACCTCCCCTGACCCCCCCTGACCCCCCTCCACCCCCCCAGACACCCCCTAACCCCCCCTGACCTGCCCTGACCCACCCTGACCCCCCCTGACCCCCCCTGACCTCCCTGACCCCCCCTGACCCCCCTCCACCCCCCCAGACACCCCCTACCCTGCACCCGCGCCACCCAGGGGCACAGCAGTACTGGGGTGGGGGTGGGGGTGGGGGTGGGGCTGGGGGGGGAAAGGA
>JASKMD010000015.1:1875763-2089437 GCA_030144725.1 Haematococcus lacustris
CCCCTCCCCCCCCCAGGGTCCCCGAGTCACCACTTTCCCTCACACTCGCCTGCAGCCTTCCAGCACCAAGGACTTCAGCAGCGGCAGGCCAGCCAGCAGACCCGGGCTGCTGGCAGTGAGGAAGGCGCCGCAGCTGTCCGCCAGCGATAAGTGGTGCAGCTGCAACGGGCCAGGCAAGCAGGGCGTGACAGTGCAGAGTAAGCAAAGAGTAGTCTGGACTGTGACCCTGCCCTCTGCACCTAGCCCTTTGCCCCCTGCCCCCCTACCCCTCTGCCCCCCATTACCTGCGTCAGAGGCAGCAGCAGGCTCAGCTGACCCGCCCCGCAGGCCTCAGCCCCCGGTGGGGTTGCCAGGCTAGGCACCTGAGAGTGTCAGGTCACACAAAGCGTTGACCCTGAAGAGCATCAGGCAACGGACCAAGGAGGGGTGCAGCTGGTCGCTGAGAGGCACTCTACCTGGCGGGTGGTGATGGCCCCACACCCCACTGCGTGTCCATGCCTGGCAGGCACACATGGGGCGCATGGTGGCAGGCGGCCCCAGCCCCCCAGAGCAGGCTGGAGGGGGACTTGGCCCAGTGAAGCAAACAACTGTGTGGGTTAGGGTCCGGGCTAGGGTCAGGGTCAAGGTCAGCCTAACCCAGTGTGTGTGCAGGCCTAAGAAGTCTCCCTCAAAGGGTGTGTGCAGGCCTAGGAAGTGGCCACGTGTGTGAGAGGCCAGGTGTTGGAAGCTTCCTAGGGTGCTGGCCAGGTGTTGAAGGCCTAGGAAGCTCCTTAGGGTGCTGGCCAGGTGTTGGAAGCTAAAGAGGTCAAGGGCCAGGCGCACTGTCGGCCATATAGGAGTGGATAGGTGGCATGCTGCTGCTGGGCGGCGGCGGCGGCGGCGTCCTGCCTGTCGCCGCTGCTGCCGCTGCCACTGTTGCTGCTGCTACTCAGCTTCTCATCATCCCTTGGTATCAGCACCCAGCCGCTGCACTTTGCTGCCAGCCAACCACCCCAACCACCTCAACCACCTCAACCACCTCACCTGCACCGCCAGCGTATGCAGACCGAGAGGCAGTGGCGGGGCCAGCAGCTGGGTCAGGCTGTCGGGGTCATACAGCGCCACGGTCAGCTGGGTCAGGCCGGGGCAGCAGCAGCCAAGGGGTGCCAGGGCCTCGGGGGGGGTGGGGGGGCTGTGCTGCTGGGTCAGCAGCAGGCGGCGTAGGCTCCAGCTGGTGATGCCGCGCAGGGAGGAGGGGTGGGGGGGGGGTGGCAGCCGGGGCAGGGGGGGGTGGGGGGGGAGACCTGGGAGGCGGTGAGGGGGGAGGGAGGACATGTGGTGGGGGGGGGCAGCAGGGGGGAGGTGCGGGCCTGGTTGGGGTGTTGGGGGAGGGGGGAGGAGAGGGGGGTGGGGCTGGGTGGGGCTGGGTGCGTGGGGCCAACCCTGGCTGCTGTGGGGGGAGGTAGGGGTGCCAGCAGGCTGGGGGGTGAGGTCTGCCGTCCCCCTCATGAAGCGCGGCACTTCAGCCAGCGCCATGCTGAGCCGGGGCAGTAGGCAGGGGGCCGTGGCGGCAGCAAGGGCAGCACACGCATCAGGGGCAGCGGCCGGGGCAGTGGCAAGGGGGACAGTGCTTGCATCAGGGGCAGGGCCTTCATCAGGGGCAGCTGTGGCATCATGGGGATCCTCATGGCCCAGGACAGCGGTGACGTCATGCCCTGGCGTTGATGGGCCCACTAGCCCCCAGGTCGAAAGCGGGGCAGGGGGCAGCAGGTTGGCCGCCTGTGCCCCGGGGGGTGGGGGGTGGGGGGGGCAGCGTGTGAGGGGGGGCAGCACTGCTGCCTGGCTGTGGTGCAGCGTGGCCAGTGCCTGGCAGCAAGCTGGGCTGCTGCAGCCTGCACAGCACAGCACAGCACAGCACCAGGGGCCTGGTCTTGGACACTGCGGCTCAGGGGCTGGGTGGGTACAGCACCAGGGGCCGGGCAGCGGCCTGGTCTTGACCAAGGGCAGCTCCAATGCAGGTATAGCACAGCACCAGGGGCCTACAAGGGGCCTGGGCTGCTCACCTACAGTCATGCCTGCCCAGGCACTCCTGTATGCCCCCACAGGCGGCGGACCACATGCCCACCAGCATGCCATACCAGCTGTCATGGCATACCTTGAGGCACACCCAACAGCCAGGGTGTAGTCTTGCTTTCTTTCTGCCAGCTCCTCTAGGCCATATTGCTGCCCATGGCTGCCCTTGAGGCTGCCTTCAAGGCGGGTGAGCCCAGCTGCCATGCCCCCACTGCCTGCCTGCCTGCCCCCCCTGGCTGCAGCTAGTGGTGGCGTGACGGACACCAGCTCCGTGTTCCATGTTGTGGCTGGCTGCTGCTGCCAGGTGATGCAATGTCTGCAGAGAACCTCAGGGGTGGGGGGGTCAGGGGGGTCAGGGGGGTCAGGGGGGCCAGGGGGGTCAGGGAGGCCAGGGGGGCCAGGGGGGTAAACCCCTGTGGGGACACTGGATGACACTGCCCAGCGCGCTGGTCACTGTCACTGTCACTGTCAGGGTCACTGTCATCATCTATTGGCCTCTTAGTAGCCAGCTGCTACTAGCCAGCTGCTTTGGTTAGATGAGGGTTACCGGATTAAGGTAGTAAGAATATGATATACTGCCACCCAGCTGATGTATGACGTTTGCCAAGAGGTGGGGTGTAACAGTGGGTAGGGGGGCAAGGCCATGCAGGCATGGGCAATGCGGCTCAGGGGCTCGGTGGTGCAGGCATCTCCTGACCAGGGGCTAGTCTATACCTTATGACCAGGAGTCTACACCCTAGAGGGGGATACAGCCATGGCAATGGGACGGAGGGTGGCTGGGTGGTAGGCTTGTCAGGGTGTGGGGGGAGGTGTGACATGCTGAGGTGTGACATACCCAGTGATGTTTAAATCTAGGGAGGCTGCCTCCAGTTCCTCCAGCCTGGTGCAGCAGCGGCACAGCCAGCGCCAGGTGGTCAGGTCCAGGTGCAGTGAGGGGGCGCGCAGGCGACACAGCCCGGTCAGGCTGGCGGCCAGGACGGCGGGCAGCTGCAGAGCACCGCCAGCAAGCAGCGGCAGCAGCAGCAGGGGCGGCAGCAGCAGGGACAGCAGCGGTAGGAGCAGCAGCAGTGGGGGGTGATGAGGTAGCAGAAGCAGCATCTTTGCCTGCTGCCGCTGCTGCTGCTGGGTCGTCTGACTGACTGTTGCGCCCCTGGTAGCACCCCACACCTCCTGAGCCCTCGCACGGCTGCTGCTGCTGCTGTTGCCACTGCCGCTGTGGCGGTGGCATGGGAGGTGGAGGGGGCACCCCATCGCTGCAGCAGGCTACCTGGACTGACTGGTGGGTGGTCCCCCACCCCCCCCCTCCCCCCCATGCAGCCCCGCCCCCCCCCATGCGGGTGTGGCCCCCAGCACCAGGCCCCCCCCATGCAGCTTAGCCTCCCCCCAGCCTGACCAGCCTGCAGCGCCTGGCCCCCAGCACCAGGCCCCCCCCCACCTGGGTGCTGCTGAGGTCCAGGCGCTTCAGGCTGGTCAGGGGCGCCAGGCTGGCCAACAGGCTGGCTGTGCGCCCCTCGTGGTCCTGAACCTGCACTGCCCAGGCCGTCAGCAGGGGGCGGCACTGAGCCACACCACCACAACAACAGCTGCAGCAGCAGCAGGGGGGAGGGAGGGAGGCCAGGGGGAGGGAGGGGAAGGGGTGACCGAGCATCATCTAGACCTCACTGCCTGGCTGCTCTATAGCTGGCTGACTGCAGCTCGCCACACCTCCCTCCTACCATCCCCCCCCCTCCGCCCCCCTTTCCCCTCCCACCCCACCCTGGCTGGTACCGCAAGACCCCCTGACCCTGACATCACACCCCCCCTCATCCTCACACCCAGCTCTCACTCTTGTGCCTTATAGCTTGGAGCCCCCACCCCTGCCTCCACAACCATGGCCACCCACCCCTGGCCCTAACCCCCTCCTCTCAGCCTTGGGAGGCTGCCTCCTGCTGCCACCACACCTTGGCACTCAGCACCGTAAGGTTTGACAAGTGTGACAGCAGGCCCAGGTCACACCCCCGCCTCGACCGCAGCACCTGGCCCTGGGCGGTGGCTGAGCCGGCACCCAGTGACAGACCCGGCAACAACAGTTGGCTGGCGGTTGGGCGGTTAGCAGGAAGTTGCGAGCCATGCAAGGGAGCCCCCCAGGGTGCGTCAGCAGCAGCCAACGCCCCTGCCTCTGTGTCATCTGCTCTGCTGCTGCTGGTGGCTGTGGTGCAGGACTGGCAGTCTGCCAGCAGGCCCAGCTTGCGCAGCGCTGTGAGGGCCGCCAGCTCCTGCAGGGCCGCAGAGGTCAGCAGCCCCGCACAGTCCAGGCGCAGGGAGGTAAGGCCGGGGGGCGGCAGCAGGGCCAGGCAGGCCAGCCCCCCAGCGCCTGGCTCCCACCCCGTGAGGTGCAGCTTGGCCAGCTGGGGCCAGCGGGTCAGGGCCAGCAGGGAGGCCTGGGCCACGAGGAAAGGGAGGGGCGGGGGAGGGTGCAGCGCGGTGGGGTGGGGGGTGGTGGGGAGGGGAGGGGGAGAGGGAGCGGGAGGGGGTGGTGTGGGGTGCTGCGCTGGTAGGCTTGCAGGGGAGCAGGCGGTAGAGGGCAGGGGAAGGGGAGGAGCAGGGCTGTGGGGGGGTGATGCGTGGGCATGGATGTGAGAGGTTGAGGCATGGGTGGGGGTCAGGGGGGCGGTGAGGTGTGGGTATGGGGTGGCGGCGGCCTGCAGCTCCGGGGTTGACTCCAACGGCCCCAGAACCAGCCTTGACAGCTGGTGCAGCCCGGAGCAGGCCAGCAGGTCGTCTGGGCTGACGGGCAGGGCACGCAGGTCCAGGGAGCGCAGGCTGGTGAGGCAGAGCAGGCTGGGCACCAGGGGCAGGCTGGGCCGCGGGGCGGGCGCCTGTGCTGCGCTCAACAACCACAGGGGTCAGGCAATAGGGTAGGTGGAAGGCGCCCATGCCATGTGCATGGGCATGTGCATAGGCCATGTGCGTAACTCTACACAGACAACACAACACCCCTAGTGAGGGGACCTGAAGCTGCCTTTGCCAGTGGTGCCAGTGCCAGTCTAATGTCTTTGCACATCTTCATATCTTGCATCTTACATCTTCCTATGTGGGGCATAGTGGGCTGGCAGCAGCTGCCACCGCTCTTGCCAAGCATCACAAGCAGCACCAACATGCAGGCACAGAGGAAAGCTTGGGAAGCGGGGAGGCATGTCACACACTGGGTGCACTGGCGGGGAGATGTTCTGGTGATGTGCATGAAGTTATGTTCCTGCCTTGGTGACATCGTGTGCCCGACGCTGACGGCAGAAAAGGCTACCCCCGAGGCGGAGCTTCAGGTGTTGCAGTCGCTTAAATGCTTGCGGCCCGGTACCGCATGCTAAGCGCAGCTCTCGCCCTGTCGAAGTAGCCCTAATTTCCATCGTGATGTGGCCGATGAGGGCGTCGACTAGCTGTTTAAGGTGTTTACATGTTAACCGCAGGCTGCAAAGCGCCGTTTTGGGTAGGAACGCGGCAATGCAGCTCAAGCTGTCATCGCTGAGCGAAGTGATTCCCGACATCTCCATCGTCGTGGAACAGACACTGTTCAAAGCAGCCTGACTTGGATTTGTCACACACATGTCACTGTCCACACATGCCACATGTCCCTTGGCATGTCCCTTGACACGTCCCTTGGCATGCGTCAATTGACAGGAATCAGGAATATGTCGCCTGTTGTGTTGCTCACTGTGTGCAAGTGCAGCCTCCCTGATCAGTGCAGGGGTCGTCTGACGGCACCCTGCATCCATGTTCTTCTCGTCTGTTGTGCATACATGGTCAACACGCTGTGCTCACAAGATAAGGCTCAGCCTCTCCCACTCAAAGGACCATCACATTGGCCGTGGGTGTGTCGAATGAGGTGGGTTGGCTGAGCCGGCCGGGCGCGCCACCGCCCAACACCGTGCCGCCGCCAAGCCCCGCACGCGAGAGCGCCACAGGCCGGGGCGGGGTGTCGATGCTGCCTTTGTCTTGCCCAGGAGCAGGTCCCAGGGACGGGAGACCAAGCTCGCGACGTTGCGCGGACAACTTGATCTGCAATAGGAGCGTAGCAAGGCATCCAACGACAAGTCGTTGGCTGATTCCGTGTCGCACCACTGGCATATCCGCTGCCATCACTATGACACCCTTGCCACCGCTAGCACACCGTCAGCACCTGCCATCGATAGGCTGCCTCAGATTTGTGACACGATTGGTTGACGCTCTTCATCAGCTACATTGCTGCCAGGACATGGACGTGGACACGGGAGGCAGGGAGGTGTCAGAGTTTCCCTGGTAGATGGTCGCTGCCGGGCGTTGCTTTGTGGCTGTTGGATGAACAGGTGGAGGGGGTGAACGAGACAGAGCTGTGTTTTGAGCAAATTTAGTGGGTGTTCCTGCTGCTGGGCCTCTTGATGGGCAGAGGCTAGTATGCTGCTGCTGCAGGGAAGAGGGGAACAGCCTATGACTGTACCCGCTCCATCGCACCTGCAGCAGCCTGACCAAGTCGTTCATCATATCGATCTGGCTCAAGCCGGTGGAGTGGGTTTCCTTGATTTCACGCTGTCGCTCCTTCAGAATCCGGGTCTGCGGGTCACACCGGTCACACCTTGAAGTACAAGCAACAAAACACAGGCCCCCATATGGACAGCAGCACGTTGGATACATGGGTTCTCCACGGTATGGCATATGGGCCCGGTCTTTTCACACACCTGCTCCTCGGCTTCCGCGACCTTCTCCTGGTAGCGCTCTCGCAGCCTCTCCGCAGGCGGGCCGCTGCTGACGCGGCGGATGGCGCTGTCCGTCAGCGCCAGCTGGCAATTGAGCAGGTGGTAGCGCTGCTCCCCCTCCATCACCTCGGTCTTCAATGCGAGCACCTGTAAAACGCAATCGCGGAGGCAAGAGCCGGCCAGTCACGTTGCGTGATTCTGCAAGAAGTGGCTGGTCCCGACTTGCCAAGAAATGCTATGACCGCGATTTTGCCGCGGCAGGTCGCCAGGCCAGTCACGTCGTGTGTGCTTGTCAGGCAATGCGAGGCTGCACGGGAGCTGTTGGGGAAAGTCTTGCCGCGGCCTCGCCGCATGGCGTGAGCGCTCCATACCTCGGACTCCAGTGTTGACACGCGGCCTTCGTATTGGGCCAGCGCGGCATCGTACTGCTGCTTCTTCGCACCGTGCTCTGTCTCCAGGTCCTGCACCGCAGACGCTGCCAAGCACGCGTGAAGACGAGCAGAGCGCCCTGGCAAAACAACAACCCAGCCAGGCCCACAGCAGGCCAATGCCAGCATTTCAGGTATGCCAGTGGCAGGCGGGCGGGCAGGCAGGCAGGTAGGCTATGAGCAAGGAAAACATGGCGTCCCATCTACCAGGCAGGCAACAACAGCCAGGGAAGGTCCCGCGGTGGGCTGCTGCCTCACCGCAAACTGTTGGCGCACGAGGCGCAGCTTTTTGATTTGTGGCGCGAGCCGCACTTTGCGCTCGTTGATGCTGGAATTGATTTCCTCCACGGTGCGGCTGATCTCTGTCAGGGTCATGCCCTGCAGGTCAGGGAACAAGCCATCTGGTGATCAGTACAGTTACAAGCCGCCGCCAGGTCACCCATCCACTAGCAAACACTGCTGCTCTGTGATGAACACTAACCCTGCAATGTCACCATGCAGACCCAAGTTGAGCTCCAGCCAGTGCTGCTGCCCCGCATGCGCTGAGCTCTCTGTCATACTACTATCCCATGTTGAGCCCTAGCCAGCTCGTCACCAAGTAGGCAGGTGGGTGGGTGAGAGGGTGGGTGGGTAAGAGGGAGGGAGGGAGGGCGGGAGGGCGGGAGGGCGGGCGGGCGGGCGGGCGGGAGGGCGGGCGGGCGGGCGGGCGGGCGGGCGGGCGGGCGGGCGGGCGGGCGGGCGGGCGGGCGGGCGGGCGGGCGGGCGGGCGGGCGGGCGGGCGGGCGGGCGGGAGGGAGGGAGGGAGGGAGGGAGGGAGGGAGGGAGGGAGGGAGGGAGGGAGGGAGGGAGGGAGGGAGGGAGGGAGGGAGGGAGGGAGGGAGGGAGGGAGGGAGGGAGGGAGGGAGGGAGGGAGGGAGGGAGGGAGGGAGGGAGGGAGGGAGGGAGGGAGGGAGGGAGGGAGGGAGGGAGGGAGGGAGGGAGGGAGGGAGGGAGGGAGGGAGGGAGGGAGGGAGGGAGGGAGGGAGGGAGGGAGGGAGGGAGGGAGGGTGGGAGGGTGGTCAGGGTGTAAGACAGGAGGTGCTGTCTAAGCAAGGCTACCTTGGCTTCATCAATGACGCTCTTCTGCTGCGAGGTGGCCTCAATGCCCTGAACCACCTCTGCAAAGCCCTGCGACCAGCACACCCGTCACCACGCCAGGAGCAGGGAGGGCAGGCAGGCCCCAGCACCAGGGTTGCCATGGCCCAGGTCAGGGGCCTCCGGGGGACAGGGCAAGGCAGGGCTAGGCTGGGGCGCTGCACGCCAGCTTGAGCAGATCAGATGTGGCGGGAGGCAAGCAGTCCACTGATCAGCACTTTGAATACCTATCGCATGAACATAAGGCATGCAAACGGTTGCTGCTGCTACTGAGGGCATCAGCAGGCCAGGGCGGAGGCAACAGAAACAGTTGCTTTGCTGCTGCCCCTGCTGCTGCTAGTCATCATGGTGTTCATCATGGTGATGCCAATGGCGTGCGGCCAGGGCCTGGTCTAGGTAGGCCCGGGGCTCACCGCCACGCCCTGCTTCTTCTCCTGCGCCTTCAGGCTGCCGGACAGCGCCGCCTCCTGGGCACCCAGCACCTCCTCCGTGAAGCCAAGCACAAACACCTCGGCCTGCAGAGGCAGAGGCAGGGGTGAGGGCAGGGGTAGGGGTGAGGTCAGGGCCAGAGGGTGGGGTGGGGTCAGGGGCAGGAATGGGAGTGGGAGTATGGGTGGGGCAGGGCCAGGGGCATGGGTGGGAGTAGGGGTATGGGTGGCGTCAGGGTCAGGGGCAGAGGCAGGGGCAGGGAGCAAAAGCAGGGGTGCTGGCTGCAACAGGATCTACCACTAGCGCCAGAGCTGGAGCCGTACTAAGTATCCGCCACCTGCTCTGTCCCCCTGACCCTGACCCTCAGGCCAGCCCCTGACCCACCTCAATGTCCCCCAGCTCCTTCTTCATCTTCTTGTACTGTGGCAGTGCACTCTTCATGGCCTCGTACTTAGCGCGCCACTCCTCCTCACTGACCTGGGCAGGGTAGCAAGGGGCAGGGTGGGAGGCAGGGCATGAGGCCAGAGGGTGAGTGCTCCTACCTGGAAGACCAGCAGCCTTAGGGAGGTAAAGGACATCACCACCACTACCACCACCACCACCACCAGCATCACCATCGTCACCACTACCACCAGCATTGCTGTATGTATTATGTATTGTGTGTTATGTAGTATGTATTATGTAGTCAGTATTTAGTGGACCAGCAGCCAGGTAGGCAGGCAGGAGGGGAGGGCAGCTGGGGCCCTCACCATGCCTGCTGCTGCACCATCAGCTGCCGTCAGCTTCTCAAACTGGGCTGTCAGTGTCGCCTTCTTCTCCTGCAGGCAGACGCCAAGCGTTGTGAGCACTGTGTTGGTGCTTCTCATTTTTGACTTGGCTGCACCGCTTTGACGCCTTGGCGAAATGGCTGCAAAGTCATGCAATGCTGCTGCTGCTGCCGACGATGACGATGATGCCATTGACGACGCTGGTGCTGCTGATGCGTGTGCAGCTGATGCGCACCACACTACACATTGCCAGGACCGCATGCCATAATGCAGAGCAGCCTTCACCAGAGCAGGTCCCACCTGCAGTCGCTCCAGTTTGGCCACCACCTCCTCCTTTTTCCTGTTCACCATGCTGGCCATCTGCTGTGCTTGCCGCAACTGCATGAACGACTTGTCTCCCTGACGGCTCTTGTCAGCTGCGGCACGGCGGTCCATGATCTCGTTGATCTGAGCGTGCATGGAGTGAGCCTGGAACAAGCAAGGGGAGGCAGGCAGGCAGGCAGGTGGGCAAAGGGGCGAGCAAGCAGGCAGGGGTAGGTGGAGGGGCAGGCAGGTAGGCAGGCAGCCTGGATGTGAGCAAGACTGTGGTGCCAGGATGGGGCAGCGTTGCAGGGTGACTAGAGGGAAAAGGTAGCGAGCAGGCTCATTGGGATAAGGCAGGGCAGGCCAGGGCAGTGGGTAGAGAGGTATAGGAGGTATAGGAGAGCAGGCCTATGGTGCTGCTGCTGCCCTGTCTAGCCCTCCTTCCCTGCTGCTGCCTTGCTGCTGCCCTACGTGACGCTCCAGCCCGACTGCTGCCCTGCTGCCACCCTGGCTTGCGCGCCTCTGCCCTGCTGCCACCCTGCCTGGTCCCCCCCTTACCCTGCCAACCGCTCACTGTGTTGCCCTGTCTTGCCCTGTCTGGTGGCCCTGCTGCCTGGTCCTCCCTTGCCCTGCCAACCGCTCACTGTAGCCGCCAGTCTCTGGAGGTCGGACTCTGTGTTCACGCCATTGGTGAAGGCCTCCTGCAGGGCTGCTGCACGCCGCTGACGCTTCTCAAGCTCGCGGGGGCAGCGCTCGTTGACCTGCAACAGCCAGCAGCAGCCCAGGAGCAGCTCGACAGTGGACCACATACAGGTTGAAGGGTGCAGTAGCAGCCTCAGCAGCAGCAGGCGCAATAGCAGCCGCAACAGCCTCAGCAGCAGCAGCTGCAATAGCCACATCAGCTGCAGACTCAACAGCGACATTAGCAGGAGGCTTAACAGCAACATCAGCAGGAGGCTCAACAGCCACAGTATCCACAAGCACAACACAGTATCCAAGGCAGCCTCAGCCGTACCCCGCCATAGCAGTCGCAGCCATAACAGCCATAGCAGCCGCAGACTCAACAGCCTCAGCAGCAGTAGCAGTAGCAGGAGCAGTAGCAGCAGCCGGAGGAGTATGGTAGGCCCTTGCTGACCTGGAACCTCAAGTTCTTGACGTCCTCAGTCAGCGCCTCCAGCAGCTTGGTGCCGCTGCCCTCCTGGAAGCTGCTGCTCAGCTCCTTGAGCCGCGCAGCCACCTTGTTGTACGCGGCGTCAGCCTTCTCAAGAGTGGTCTTCTGGGCCTGAGAGGAGGGGCAGGTGCAGGCAGGGGGGTAGGGAGAGGAGGAGGCATACCGGTTGAGGCGCATGCAGGGGTGGTGAGCAAGGGGGCATGTCGTTGGGAGGCGGAGGAGGGTCACAGCCCTGGAGTGTGACCTCGGGTGTTGAATAGTGTGGACATCAGCAGTTGTCTTGGATAGACAAGAGCAATGGGGTCAGGGTCAGGGTCAGCAATGGGGTCAGGGTCAGGGTCACCTAGTGAGCAGGGAGCCCAGTAAGGGCAGCACAGCACTCATTAGAGTGATCCTGGAGTAGGTGCACTCGGGTGTTGATTAGTGTTGGAGAGACAAGAGCAGTGGGATCAAGAGCAGCTTTGATGTGGTGAGCAGGGAGCTCAGGAGCAGGATCAGGGTTGAGGCTGCCACCCCACACCTATTTTGCAACATTCTCTTGCATGCATGGTGTGTGCCGCCATAGCAGGCCTGCTGCAGTTGTTGCCCTATCTGCCACCCTCTAGCCAAAACATGCTCTGGCTGCATAGAGCTACTAGCTGAGCAGCGCAGAGGTAACAAGAAGACGACCTAGACGTCCAGCCAGCAGGGCTTCTGGCTGGGTGCTGCATGCCCTGGCCACCAGCCCTGGCCACACTGCCATCAGCACCAGCAGCAGTGTGTGGGGAGTGCAACGTGCAACGCCGTCCCTGCCTCTGACTGGGTGGTGCATACCCCAGCGCTGGCCACGCTGCCAGCTGCACCAGCGGCAGTGCGGGGAGTGCAGTTTGAACCGTGCAACGTGAGGAGGGGCAGCAACTGGCAGCAGGAGTGGCCTGCAGCAGCCAGCCTCACCTGCAGCTGCTGGCTAAGAGTGACCTCCTCATCCTGCTGCTTGCGTAGCGCCACGCACACGTCCATGTAGCTGGCCTTGTCTGCCACCTTGTCAACCTGCGCCAGGCCAACAACCCACAACAGGCACGGTGAGGGCTGCTGGGGCCATGCCAGGCCAGGCTGAGTGGGGCCAGTCTGAGCTGAGCTAGGCCAGGCTGGGTGACAGGCTGGGTGACAGGCTGAGCCAGGAGGTATGGCCAGGAGGCAGGCCAGGAGCTGTGCAAGGTGCATTTCCCTGCATGGCAGGCTAAGAGGCTGTGAGGCAGTGAGTCTGTGGCCAGGGGCCAGGGTTAGGGTGACATCAGGATTAGGTACAGGTGTATTGGGTTAGGGTTAGGGTTAGGGCAAGCCATGGCATACGAGGCTGAATGGGGCCAATCTTCGCCGATCTAAGTGAGGCTGTCAGGCTGAGCTCGGAGCTATGGCCAGGAGACAAATTATCCTTTCCCTCCCTGCTCTTCCCTGACCTTCCCAACAGCTGCGCATCCAACGCCCCATGACCCACAACGACGCCAGTGGACTGCCCCTGTCCTGGTCCAGCCCCTGTTGTACAGCTCAGCTGCCCAGCTCTTCCTGGCACTGGCCCAGCTGCCCAGCTCTTCTGCCCCTGCCCGCCCAGCTGCTCAGCTCTTCTGCCCCTGCCCGCCCAGCTGCTCAGCTCTTCCTGGCCACTTGCCTGGCCCTCGCCTATGGCTGCCCTGACCCTGCCCTTCCAGCCTTGGCACACGCACCTGAGCCTTGGTGCGCTCAACCTTGTCGGTCAGCCGCTCCTTCTCCTCTTCCAGCCCCTTGATGCGCACCTTGAGCGCCTGCGTGTCCCTGCACAGCAAACCAACACGCCGCTTCACGTGGTTCCCATGACCCATGGCCTGGCTCAGCTGCACAGCAGGAACGCACCCCTCATCCGGCCACATCAAGACCATCACACAGCACTCTGCCGCATCGCTACGCAGCACAAGCCACCACTAGGACCTGGGGTCCTCAACACCGCTGTGGAGCAAGTACGACTCACGCCTGGAGACCCGCCATGAAACCCGCCATGCTCCTGCTGCCTGTGCCTGCCACCCCAGCAGCCTGTGCCTGCCACCCCAGCTTGCTGGGCCCCTGGGTCACACCTGTTGAGTGCCTTGACGGCCTCATTGGACTTGTGGGTGGTGATGAAGACCTGCTGCAGGCCCTTGATCTCCTCCTTCAGCTCCATGATGTCAGGGTCATAGCTGAACTCCTCAGGCATCTGCACACCACACCCACCAGCAGCTGAGCAGCAGGGCAGCACCATGGAGCCACCCACACATCTTGCCAGGGGTGAGGGCTGCGACTGCAGGGCTGCAACTCCTACCAGACCACCCACATCTCATTTCTATGGGTGGTATATAGTCTCATCTCTCAGCTCTACCGCTGCCACTACCATTGAACACTCGAGTTGGTGTGTCAACGTCCAGGTCTGCTCCAGGTCTGGCCAGGCAAAGTGACAGCTGCCACTGTCACTTTTGAACATTGATCAGCCCCCAATGGCATTGGCAGCAGCAGGTGGCTGGCGCTCAGTGCATTGCTCAAATCACTGGCATCTTCGGCAAAGTGATAGCTCTATGTGAGGGAACCTCGTTTTCAACCCTGCATGCAGTGAAGACCCTGGATGGCATCCCCAGCAGCCTCAGGCTGGTATGCCCTGTGCTGCCCTGCAGGGTCTAGGGCCACGCCAGCAGGATTGTAAGCAGCCAGACCGCCAGCAGTACTCACACCCCCTGGCTGCCTGGCCAGCCCTGACACCAGGGCCTGGACCACGCTGCGCTCCTCTGCCCCCTATGACAAAACTGCCTGGCATTGACAGGACAGCTGCCTGACCTCTGCTGGCCAGCACACTAGCCAGGCCAACCCTGGCTGGCCACCCCTGCTGCTTGTCACCCCACAGCTGCAGCACAGGGCTGTTACGCGTGCAGGCTGCTGCTGCTGTAGCTGCTGTGCTGCTTGAGGGCAGCCAGAGGGTGAGGTTCAGAGGGGGCAGCTGGGCTGAGTTGCTACCACTGCACTCCTGGGCTGTGGCGCTGCCAGGACTGCCTGCAGCTCTGCCTGCAGCACTGCTGCAACAGGCCAGTCATGAGGACCCAAGGTGCTGCCGCTGGCAGTGGGCTTGCCTGGTCAACAACATGGGCCGCATGCCTGGTGATGATTGCGGCGGTGATGGTGACTATAGTAGGGGTGATTGCAGTAATGACAGCACAGGAAGGCGCCATGCTAGGCACAGGAAGTAGCATGATGCCTGATGCAGCACTCCAGACCCTGCTGCTTCACACCGCTGTTTGCCTGGTAGGAGGTTGCCCTCCACGCCTGCCCATGCTGGCCTGCTGAGGTGGATAGCTGCCCATGCTGTTGCTGGCCCAGTGTTGTGCCCGCCGCACTCACGTCAGGAAAGCTGAGGTAGTGGCCCACGAACGCACGCTTCTCCAGCTGCTGGGGCTGTGGGACCACCCATTTGAGTATGGGATACACCACGTCCTTGTCACCAAGGGACAGCAGGTGTCTGAAGGTGGCTCTGCAGGCCAGAGTCCAAGCCATGCATGACGAGCAGGCTCCATGCAAGTTGGACTATATCAGAGTGGTCAGGCTCTTGGACTATATCAGAGAGGCCAGGCTCAGACTCACGGCTCATAATTGGGTTTGTATTTGATGATCTTTAGGAAGTTGACTAGCCGCTCAACTGTCTGGTCTGGGTCTTCCTTGGACACATCGTGCTTCTGCAGAGCACGGCACGCTTTGATGTGCTACAGATGGTGCAGGCAGTTGCAACTGAGCATGGCCCTACCTGTTTTCTGGGGTTGATTAAACTGAAGATGTCGGAGATGAGCTGCAAAAGCTCCGTAGGCGTCTTCTCGCTGCAGGTGGGTACGCACCCACGCTATCTGCCCGCGTACCGGGCAAACCAAAATTGAGCCGCGCACCCACAAACCTGAAGCTTAACAGCGTCAGGTTATAGCTGAATGGGGGCGAGTTGAGCTTGTCCACAATGTAGTGGATATCGCCCATTTCAGCCGGGCCGGTCAAGAACGGATCAAGCTACAGGAGCTGCAAGGAGTCAGCAAGGTATTGTGACCGCTAGTAAGGTATTGTGAACGCCAAAGCGCGGCCATCGAACATGTGAAATTGATTCAGGTCCTTCCTCCGCTAGTGTATATAAGTACTCCGCAGCTACGATGCATCAGTCGGGAAGTTACGTATAGTCACTACGTGGCTTGCATTTCTTTCCATGACATGTCGTACGAGGAGATGGCATACTCTAGCACACCGCTGGCACTGATGGCACACTGCTGACACTGATGGCACACTGCTTACAGTTTTGCATAATTTAGTAGGCTATACATTTCCCGTATGAACCAACGTCATGGAGCAAATCCAAAAGCCTGACATCCAGATTACTACTGGGCTTGGTGAAGCAGGTCTCTTAGATTTACGTCTAGCACCTATATTTCTCCAGCTCGAAAAGATTGGAAAGATGAACTAGTTTGTACATGTGTTGTGTAACTTGTCACATGCACTGGGTTGGCACAAAACGATTGACGTCGTACGCAGTGTCGGCCTTGTAAATCTTCGCAATCGGACACATGTCAGGGATCAACGCACAGACCGCGCGCCAGCACTTCGAGGTATATGTGGCGACAGCACTCCGCTGGTATATGTTGCTAAGAAACAGAATGCAAATGTCCATAGGGGCGCGAGATAAAGCTGTATGGAGCCACTGCCGAGTTTAACGGCACTTCATCGATGCGCACCGATTACCCTGCACATCAGCTGGAGCCGCGTCCTCAAGTCGGGCAAAGGAGCCCAGGTGTGGACATGCCTAATACTCGATTGGCTTTAACGCCGCAGTCCACGCATCTGTCGGGCTGCATGGTTGATGTACGCGGTATGCGCGCTAAAGGACATGTCCAGGGTCGTCCAGGGGTTTTTGAATGTTGATGTCCTGATGCAAGCTGTGGTGGGTTGCAATTCGTGACCTCTCTCATCCAGGCGTCTCCCTGCCCTTCGACGGACAATCAACCTACAACAGCCACTACCCTGGTCATGGGCCACAGGAACGCTACCAGCACCAACCCACTATCTACCAGCCCAGCCTGGCCCCGTTTGAAGGTCAGGGCATGAGCAAACCAGGTTACAGAAGGCCATCCCAACTCGTCTCAAGTATCTGCCTGCTGCTCCCAATATCCGCTCGAACAGTATCCGCTCAAAGTCCCACACCATCCTCCACAAGCTTCTAGCACATTGCCCTGCATCTCCATACGCACTGAGCACAGTGGGCGGCTGGGCGGTACACCCAATATTATATGTGGCCAAGCTAGGAAACAGTCAAGACACAGCTGGGCGTTAGCGTTTGATTGCATGTAATGACCCGGATCCGATTTGTTCCCTGCTTGTCAGCAATGGAACCAGCCTGGTACTTGGCATGGAGCCCACCTACACGTGGTGACTGCTTGGTCGTCGCTGGTAGCTTGCCGGTCATTTCCCGCCCTTCCTTCCTTCCTGGAGCCGTAATACACAGGCTATGCAGGCCATCAGTGCACCCCCGGTGTGACTCTGACCCCAGGCAGTAGCACGTACAGCAGCGCCTTTGTGCCGCATGCTGCCGGGCAGCGTGCGGCGCCCACACCTAGGACCGGGCAGCTTCCCACCAGTGCGCCCTTTGAGGGCACCACCTCCTACAGGTGAGTGGCCCCAGGCCTGGCAGGTGCACGATGGGCAAGACAGGCGCCAGCTGGGCTGGGCAGAAGCAATGCAAGCAGTTCAGACAAGGTGCAAGTAGGGGGAGGCACCAGGGCTGCCTCGTCTTTCATCTGCAAGCCTCAATCAGGCCAATACAGCAGGCTGTTGTGCGAAGACTGCCATCATGGGCTGCTAGTCAAGCCTCACGCAGCATATCCTGTTCTCCCATGTGCGCCTGCATTTCACCTCGGCATGCTCCTAGGCCAGTGTGTATTGCCCAGCTGTCAAGCTGGCAGCCAGATGCCAGCCTGCACGCTCAGTGCTGGGGCTGTGCCTAGGTGAATCACTAGCTTGGGTGTGCAGGCAGGACTACCCCGGGCACCAAGTGCCGCAGCAGCAGGCCAGGAGCCCTGGTGGCGCCTACGCCCCTGCACATATCCCTTTTGAAGGTGCCTCGACCTACAAGGCAGGTGATGGCAGGCAGCTGTGGCCACCCTGGGATCAGACTGGCGTCAGTAGACTGGCATGCTAAAGCACAAGGGAGGAGCATCAGGGTGAGTCATGAAGGAGCTGAACTCACCTACTGGGTACTCCAGGTGCTTGTGAGGAGGCTCTGATGACGTCACAGCCCTGTCCCTAAGCCCCTGCCAAGCAAGGCTTGCCCCATGGCCCCGCGCAGGGTGACTATGTGGGCCACTCCCTGGAGCCCAGGCCCCAGCGCAGCCCCACTGCCGGACACCAGCCCCTCCCCTTCACTGGTGCGCTGCTGCTGCCCGACCCAGCCATTGCCGGTGCCAGCTCATGTCATGCTGGCCATCTGAAAATAGTTACCGTGACTGCAGTGCCACATGCTGCACACTCATTGATCACCACCATAGCTATCATCGACCATCACTTGCACCAACAGATGCAAGAGAAGCCTCCTGCCTGCCTCCTCCTGCCTGCCACCGCCTGCCTGCCACCGCCTGCCTCTTCCTGCCTGCCACCGCCTGCCACCGCCTGCCACCGCCTGCCTCCTCCTGCCTGCCTGCCACCACTTGCCTGCCTGCCTCCTTCTGCCTGCACCACTGTAGGCAGCACCACGTACGGTGAGCAATTCAGGCCCTACCCCATTCAGGCTCAGAGCCGTGGCACATCCAAGCCCTCTGACATGCAGGCCAGCGGCGCCAGGTTCGAGGGCACCAGCGAGACCATGGACAAGTGAGTGGTGCAGGGCAGCCGCCTCCTCCCTCACTAGGGACGACTATGAGGGACCACAAGGTACCACTAGGGACCACTCCACTCCAGGCGACAGGCCTTGAAGCAGGCAGAAGCACCTCTGTGACCATGTTCAGCCCACCAACTAGGGCAGCCTTGCACACACCCTCACACGACAAGCTTCCTGCATACGTGTTGGGTAAAAGGACACAAGGATCGATGGAGATCCAGGGACCAGAGTGTTAGGGTAGGGTGAGCTTTCACCCTCTCTTGGTCAGAGGTTGGGTTGTGAGGGTAGGGTAATGTCTGTGCCAGGAGAATTGGCGCAGGCATCAGGAGAGGAGCTTCCGCCTGTGGCATGGGCTACTGCCACCACCTACCCTGGCTGTGGAATGGCCCATGTCCAGGTACCGTGCTTGGGCCATGGACCCCACCCACCGCCGTGGGGGCCCTCCGCCCCCCATGCGCCCGTCGCTGCCTTTTGACGGCTCCACCACGCACCGCGAAATGTTCAAGGGCTGGCAGCTGCCGCCCCAGAGGCCGGCCCTGGGGGTTCAGATGCTGGGCGACAAGGTCTACACCCTGATCCCTGCCAATGCCCCCATCCCTGCCCTAGGCCGCCAGGTGGGGTGCTGGGCACATGCCCACCCTGATGTCAGGGGCTCCATGGTCAGTGTATTACTCAGCAAAGGACTCATCATAGGTTAAAGTCACCACACGGCAGCTGCTGTGCAACTTGGCCACTAGTGCAGCCCCTGTCCTAACCCCATGGCCGTCTGTCCCTCCCAGATCTTCACCACTGTGCATGACAACCAGACCGAGATCAGCGTGCTGGTGCTGGAGGGAGACTTCACGCAGGTAAGGGGCGGGGCCTGGGCACAGGTGGTGGGTATGGCTGCGTCACACAACCGTATATTCTCACGGGAAACCCAAGTTGCTTGCAAAGGCCACCGCCCGTCTTAATGCGACCCTGTTAATGTGACCCTGCTGTTCCATGACCCTTCAAGCCTGTGGTGCCCTCCCTGATCAAAATCATCTGCACCAGCTTAAACACGGACCATGCAAGGGCTGAAGCTCCATGCGACTGTGTTTGATGTCTTTGTGTGTGATGGTCTCATTCATGCATCCCACACATCGTGCACTGGTGGCAACCCTCCCTAACTCTTGAAGCTGTGCAAGTAACAGCCTGGCTGGCCATGCCGCTGCAGGCATCACGCTGCAATGTGCTGGGCCAGTTTGACCTGGCCAACCTGCCGCCAGGACCAAAAGGTGAGCAATGCAACCGATGCAGGTCCTGTCTTCATGGTGGGTAGTGGTGATGTGGTGGTAGAGGGGCATGGCCATCGACTTGCATGTATCCTGAGCATGTGTGACCATGTGCGCAGGCAAGGCCAAGGTGGAGGTCAGCTTCCATGTGGACGCACAAGGGGTTCTGAATGTGTCGGCCACAGACATGGACACACAGCGCCAGGAGCAGTGGCTTCGTGATGGCTTCCTTGTAGCTCGTCTGGGTTGGAGCTAACCGCGCTGTAGTCGTTGTGGCAACTCCTGTCAGGTTCATTTGAGTATCAACAGCTAGAGATTACACTTTATGATGTATCAGTCACAGCTGCACCACTTTGCGCCCTCATCTGATCAGAGCAGTGGGTAGCCTGCTTGCAAGGCGATTGCTTGTCATTGCTTATCGCTGCCTATTACCGTGTTGTACACAGCAGGTACCCAACAATTGTAATGACCACTCTAGACAAACAAACATGTGTTGAATAAGACATTTCTACCTCCAGGTGCCCATGTGCCAGTGCTTCGGTTGCCCCATTCAATACCTTTGTTGTAATCAAGGTTTCAATGCATGCCGTGTATGCTATGGTTTGGACCTGCTGTCGCCACCGCGTGCTGGGCGTCCTTTTCATCCTTCTATCTTTCTTCCGCGCAGCTGTGATCTCCCTGTTTGCTATGTTTACCCACTCCCTGCCGTCCAAGGTAACGGTACAGCTCGCAGGGCCGGTAACAGCTGGTCACGCAACAGCAGAGCCGTTTGCTGTGTGTCGCATTGCTGAACACCCGATGAGTCCGATGTGTCGGGCAGGCATTGGCTGGCGCTGACCGCGGTGGATCTCAACTCGTCCACCTGCACCACCGTCAAGTGGTGCTGGCACACCTTGCGGAACTCGGGGATTGGCACCGACTGCCGGCCCCCGCCACCAGGCGCCCGGAAGGCATCGCCGTAGACAATGACCAACTTGAGCCTAAGACGGAGCTGATGGCTAATTTGCTTGACCTGCTTCGAGGCGGTGCGTGCCGCGGGTGCACATGTACAGTTTTTGCACCCTACTTCACCTCCACCCTTCTGGTGTGTGGGCCTCCATTACTACCTGCCCATAAAGGGTTGGGGCTCAGGCTCCTATAGCTCTTGCTCACACACATCCCCTTTGAAAGGCACTGCAGCGCATCGCATCCCATCAACAGGAAGGACAGGGGTTAGATTTTTCACAAAGGCTAGCCTTGATGGCCCCACACTCAGTGGCGTCTCAACTCCCTGCAAGCTCCCAGCCCCCTCTACACTTGCCATGGTGGCGTAGGGTGTTGGGGTGGGGGGCGTGATCGCGAGGGTTGGGCTAGAGCTCTATTGCTTGCCACATGTTTGTGGGGGTGTGGGGGTGGGGTGGGTGGCACGTCCAGTTGAGGGCAGGTGTCATACGTTAATGGCATGCCAAGATGGACCCCTTTCCCACATCCGCCGTTATGTCCTGCTTGGCAGCGAGGCCCGCTGACTAAGGCGTGGGTTAAATTCGTAGGCAGTCTAGGCAACACTTGGCTCTGGCAACGTTGACAGTAGTAGTTGTTGCACTAAAGAGGCAGGGCTTGGGTGGATACAAGCCATCCCCCACAGGTAAAAGGCTCAGAAAAGAACTGTGTTAATGGTTAGGTGAGAGGTGTAAGAGGGGGAAAAACCTAGAGTAAGAAAAATCAGAGTATAAGGGGAAGGGAGCTAAAGGAGAAGGGGGAGAGACCTCGAGAAGCAAAGGAGCTAGAGTCACAGAAGGTTTGAACTAGGAGGGCTAGAAAGGTGGAGAGAGGAGGGACAGTGGCGAGCAACAGATGTCAAACCCAACACCAAAGTATCTGGCCCCAACATCAAACCTTTGGAGCATACACCAGCATGATGATGATGCATTTACCAACACGATGATGATGCTTCAGCCATTGAAGCCATCAGCCATTGCGCTGCATGCCGCTGAATTGCCTGTTACCAGTGATGGGTAATACAAGATACGTGTATCGATACCGATACGTATTTTTTCTATAGTACAGAAATACACGTATCGTATCAAAAAATACAAGTGCCGGCCGGCAAGTTGCGTGGATGCCTTCGAAGCAGCTGCTGGCTGCTGCCACAACAAGAGTCCGCGCTAAAGCCATGCCGCGCGGTGCTAAAGCCATTGGCCTGCTCCCGGAGCAGTCGGTCGCATGTGCCGGTTTTACATGCAAGAACATCAAAGTTGGGAGGCCCTGACTTTCCGCCGTCGTCGTCCTGCCAGTAGAGCGCGACCGGACTGGTTAAAGGTTAATGTTAAACCGATTGTTAAAGTTGACCGTTTGGTCGCGATACGAGTCCCTTTTTGCTGTCGTTCTGGTCGCGACACGGCAATGCACCCAGCGACACTATGCCGGCAGAAGTAGCCAGTGAGAAGCAGTCCCAGGGTAGCAAAACGGGTATGTTAAAGATTGGTTAAAGATGTGGTTAAACCCAAAACATCAGGATGTTAAACTAACCAGTCGCGCTCTACCTGTCAGCCATCAAGGACAGGCTGCGAGACTGGCTCCGCCGCTCCTAGCTGCTCCTTTCCCGCGTGACATGTTGCCTCTGTATCGCTGTATTGTACCGATACAGGAAATACACGTTTTTTCTTGTATTTTCTTGTATTTCCTGTATCGATACACGTATTACCCATCACAGCCTGTTACTATTGAGGACCCCATGCAGCCTAATGAGGGCCCCACCTGTGGCCTGTTACTAATGATGACCTGTTGCCTGTTACTGATGATGACTGCCATGGTAAGCGCCAATGCAATCACGGCTATAATTGTCGATGTCATTGCAATGGCCTTGCCCCTCCTCTACCCAAGGTGGCAGCAGGAGTGCAGGCCTGCCCACCCACCCCCTCAGTTGGAAGCAGCAGAAGGAAAAAATGAGAAGCAGCAACAGCCACCCTGGGGGATGGATCACTCGCCTCTCCAGTCTGGCTGAGTCGGTATCTAGCATTTGTACACCAGAGGCCGCAACTAACCTCTTTTAGGCAACCCTTATTGTATCTACTACCTCCCATTGCAACCCATCATCTGTCTGTCAGCTGTCGGACGGGCCTGTAGTACTTGTACAATTCACCAGTCTCACCTATTCACCAATTTCAAGTTAGCTTGCGGGCTGTCCCTAACTTCACAAGCAAACATGCCTGTTACAAGCGCAGCTTAGAACAGCTTAACCTGTCAGCTGCAGCAATGCAGGACGAGCGCAAGCGTTCAGTGCTGGACACGCTAGGTACGAGGCATTTAGACGGACAGAATGCTGGCTGGCGGGGAGCAGCGATAGTGATACCCAATGAGCGCCTCGCGGCCTTCCGCAGGCGAGGAGGTGACGGGCATTGTCGCCCCAGTCTCGCTGTGCATGCTTATTACCGTGATTCTCGTGCGCATCCTTAACCCGGACGGGAGCAGTTCCGCGTCAGGCAGCTCGATCATCATCGCCTCGGTTGCATACAACGAAAATGTGCGCATGGCTGTTGTGGCGTCCTCTGCTCGTCACAGCTTGCAACCTTGTGCCTTGTCCTGCCCTGCAGCCCAATGACTCGGCCTCCACTAAGTTTAGTGGGGCACTGCTCAATGCAGTCATATTCGCAGGTATTATGGCAGCCATGACTTTTGTGCTCGTGGCTTTGTTCTACTACAAGGTGGGTGAGGCAGTTCCACATTGTACAAGCCTCTTTGGGCATGTCTTATTCGCACAGCCTCACCTGCTGCCTGGATGTGTTGGCTATGGTCGTAGTGCTACAAAATCATCTATGGGTACATGACATTTGCGGTGTTTGACATCTTCTTCCTCATCACTGGAGTGGTAGCTCTGCAAGTGCTGCAGGTGAGTCAGCTGTCTCAGTGTGTGAATGGAAGTGCCTGATACATAGCTTGAACATGCACACAGGGTGAGGCAAGCATGTGTGTGCACAACTGGTTCCTCAGCAGCAGCTGTGCACGCCCTGCGCACCAGCCACAGTCATACCAGCCGAAGGCGCATGGCTGAAAGCGCACCGTGGCCAAAAGCGCATGGCAGCTGTATGATCCCTAGCTGCCTGGCCCAACTTTAAATCTGGCTCACATGGGCTGCATGGCAGTCATGATTGGCTGCTGCTCTGGTGGCGAGTGGCTAGCTAGCGGATCCCAGCCAAGCAGCAGCAGGCAGCAGTGCCTTTGCCAGTGCCCAGTGTGCAGCACCAGCCTGGCCAGAGCAGGCACAGGGCAGGATGAGGAAGAGTGCCAGGGGTGGGATTTGAACCCTGGTACCCTTCCCTTCTCCCCTTGTCAGGGTGTTGAGGTCAGGACCCAGGGGGAGGTTGGGTAATTACCCATGCCGTCAGTCCTGACCCTGCAAGGTTACCCCAGGCCCCCTGACCCCCCCTCCCCCCTCCCCACCCCCCCTGACCCCTCCGACCCCCTCCCCCAGCCCCCCTGACCCCTCCGACCCCCTCCCCCAGCCCCCCTGACCCCTCCGACCCCCTCCCCCAGCCCCCCTGACCCCTTCGACCCCCTCCCCCAGGCCCCCTGACCCCTCCGACCCCCTCCCCCAGCCCCCCTGACCCCTCTGACCCCCTCCCCCAGCCCCCCTAACCCCTTTGAACCCCCTCCCCCAGCCCGTCTTGTCTGTGGTTCGACCCTGGCTGCAGGCGTGGAACATCCACGTGGATGTGTTCTCCTTCCTGTTCAGCCTCCTCAACTTCTCAGTGGGTGGGGAGCTCAGCTTCTGCCAGCCCTCCACCTTCCTCCTCACTCTCCACCAGCACCAGGCAGCCAGCCACACTAGACAGCAACACATGGCAACGCCCACCTTTGCAGCTGGCACCACCCTAGCCACCACCACCACCCGCGGCCCCTTTCATCTCATGCTCCAGGGCTTGCTGCAGGCTGGTGGATCATGTTCAGGCTCCCCCTTCACCACCTGCATCAGGGCGCACTGCCTGCTGGAGAACCACACCCTTCACTCCTGGCACTTTGGCCCATTGTCCACGGTTTTGACCCAGGCTGCCCCAACAGACCTCCTCCTGCTCCCTGCTGCTGCTTTCCCTCCCTCTCCCCCTGCTCCTGGTCCTGCTCCTGGTCCTGCTCCTGGTCCTCCTCCTGCTCCTCCTGCTGTTGCTGCAGCCTCTAACCCTCCACCGCTGCCTCCACGCCTGCTGCTCCCCTGCTGCTGCTGCTGTTGCTGCTGTTGCTGCAGGTGTGTGGCACGCTGGGGCTGCTGTTCATGCCCATGCCCCTGCTGGCCAAGCAGGGCTACAACATCTGGACCGGCGTGGTGACCGCCTACATCTTCACCTGGATCCCTGAGTGGACCTCCTGGCTGCTCATCTGCATCATGGCGCTCTACGACATCGCTGCAGTGCTCATCCCTGGCGGGCCGCTGAATGTGAGGGTGCTGTGGTGGAGAGTGGAGGGAGGGTGGAGGGCAGTTCAGGCAGTGGTCCTGCATGTGGTGTGGCAGTGGGAGGGAGGGGTGGAGTGGGAGAGGCCAGAGGGAGGGAGGCAGGGGGTCCAGGACAGGGTCGCTGTGGTGAGGCTGAAGGGAGGGCAGGGCAGGGTAGGGTATGTCAGGCGAAGGGGCGGGAGAGGCAGCCGGCCAGGTAATAGTCGAGGGCAGAGCTGAGTCGCAGATGAGCTTGGGGAGCTGATGAGGAGGCTGGGCTGCTGACCTGACTACACAGTGTAAGCATGATAGGGGAGAGAGTTGGGCCAGGAGGTAAAACTGCGGGCAAGGGCAGAGTGGACAGCAGGGCTGGCTCTAACACTCATGTCTGCTCATCTCCGCAGCAGCTCTAGCCCTAGTCACGCCCACTCCTGCCCGCCCACCCTGGTTGCTGTGCAGCTGCTGGTGCGCCTATCACAAGAGCGCCAGCAGGGCCTGCCTGCTCTTGTCTATGAGGCTCGCCCCACTCATGGCCGCTACCAGCCTGACGTCTGGGCCCGCCGTGGCCAGCCCGTCCAGGAAGCCACCCAGCAGCTGCCCCTGCCCCACGAAGCTTCCCAGCAGCTGCCCTCCCACACACCCCTCCCTCCCGGCGCTGATGACGTAGTAGGCCCATCGTCTCTGGCACCGCCCCTGCACCCTACCTGGCCTGCAGAAGCAGGGCAAGTGCCAAAGCCTGGGGGGGCTGGCCATAGCTTCTCCAGCCCTGCCAGCAGCGCCAGCCCTGCAGCCGCAGCCGCCAGCCCCCGCCACAGCAACGCCTCCACCAGCAGCAGTCACACCAGCAGGCTGCGCATGCGCCAGCCCCCCACCCCCCTCCTCGGCGCAGCCACAGCCAGCAGCACGGTGGTCCCCCTTGGCAGCCCTGCACCAGGCTGGGGTGTGGGGGAGACCGGTGGGCAGGGCCAGGGCCAGGCAGGGGGCTCCCAGGGGGCCTCCAGGTCAAGGCAGGAGCTGGCTGACGCTAGGGGGTTTGGAGGGGGTCTGGTGGGAGGTGAAGGGGGGGGTGGGCCGGCCTCACTGCCTGGGCCGCAGGGGAGGGGGGTGCCTGGTGGCTGGACCCCACCTGGCCCAGGCCAAGTCCAGGGAGGGGGTGGGCCTGTGGGTGAGGGTGTGGAGGACCCCCTGGCTGCAGGGACTCAGGGCTGGGCCCCCTTACCTGGGGGGCCGTCTGCAGGTGGGTCTGCAGCCGCTCCGCAGCTGAGTCCTGGGTCAGGGTCAGGGCGGCTGGCAGCAGGGGTGGGGGGCAGCGGGGGGGGCCCGCTGCTGCTGCCCCCTCCCCCTGTCCTGGGCGTGCCGGTGTCAGCCCCTGGGGTCCAGGAGCAGCAGGGGCTGGTGGGGGGGGTGGCTGTGGGTGGAGCAGCTCCGGGCCTGATGGTGGCCCCTGTCGGCCAGCACCCAGCATCAGGGGAAGCCCAGCAGCAGCAGCCCGGCCAGCAGCAGCGGCAGCAGCAGCAGCAGGGGGAGGAGGAGTTTGAGATGGACATCCCAGACAGCATCAAGCTGGGTCTGGGCGACTTCATCTTCTACTCCATGCTGGTGGGCAGGGCAGCGATGTACGACTACATGACAGGTGAGAGGAGCAGGAGGGCTGGGTGGTGGGAGCAGGCCGCGGCCCCTCCAGGTAGAAGCTCCTCCTCAATGCACACTGGGTCTGCCGGAGCACTCCTTTTTCCTCTTTCTCTTCTTCTTCTTCTTTTTCTTCTTCTTCTTCTTCCTCCTTTTAGTAGGAAGGCCATGTGCTGGGCCATGCACCTGAGCCCAGGTCAAGAGCAGCAGGTGGCGTGTCTGGACCCGTCAGCAGTGAGGTGGAGGTGCCTGACAGTGCTTGTAGCCATGAGGGGTGCTGCCCTAATGCAAGCTCCTCCCAGCCCCTAATGTGTCAAACACCACTGTTAGTGTGCCTTACGGTGCGGCCAAAGTGTCACCATCCCGGCACCCTCTAACACCTCCCTGCCTGATCCCCCTGTGGTTTCCTGGCTGCAGTGTTCAGCTCCTATTTAGGCATCATCGCGGGCCTTGGCATAACGCTGCTGTGCCTGACCTTCTACCAGAAGGCCTTGCCGGCGCTGCCTTTCTCCATCGCCCTGGGCGTGGCCTTCTACTTCCTCACCCGCCTGGTGCTGGAGCCCTTCCTGGTGCCCCTGGCATCCAGCCTCACCTACTTCTAACGCCACGTCAGCTCAGCCCAGCCCGGCCCAGCATAGCCCACACACGCTCCCTCACGCCTCCCTACCACCTCACGCCTCCCTACCGCCCTGCCAGTGTCAGCGCATGTTGCCATTCACATGCCAAGGAACCATTCCAGGATGACGGTCGCAACGGTGTAAATCCACCATCACCATCAGACACCACCAGCAGATGCACTGCGCGTCAAGAGCGATGGGGGGCATCAGCCGTGATGGATGCAGGTGTAGGGGAAGGTGCTGAAAGGGCTCTGACGTCATCCCTCCTCGCATCCCCTACCCACAACCCTTTGCATAGCGACATTGTTTACTTGCTCGCATTGTTTCAGGGCTCTCTTTATCATCTACAGGGAAATGGCTGGTCTGCATGCGCTTCACCCCGGGTACGAGTCTGTTGAGTTCTGTGCAAATGAGTATTGCGTTTGATGACACTGAATAAGCATGCACCATCGTACGTTTGTTTCCCGCCCAGCCCGTATTCTGCACAAGACGTTACAGCCGCAGACGCGCACTGACGACGAAGGGGATGAGGCAGCAGTAGTGGTTGCTTTGGAGGAGGCACTGAGTTCACCTAGCCTACCTACTACTACCTACTACTACCTACTACTACCTAGCCTGACAGGGAGCATGACAGGTGAGAGGAGCAGGAGGGCTGGTGGTGGGAGCAGGCCACGGCCCCTAGGCGGGAGCTCCCCCTAAAGCATGCTGGCTCCGCCAATGTAGTCTTCCTCTCCATTTTTTCTTCTCAGGAGGCACTGAGAGTCAGGCGCCCCCAACATTCAAAAAATGGCAGTAAACCGACCCCTGGTAGTAGGACGGCTGTAACTCTGCACTCGCTGCGCCAAATTTAAATGCTAGCTGGCTCAGTATGTAGCCAACCCAGCCAGCTACCTTTCACCCATCCAGAATAAACATACACCGAGTAGGCCGTGCACAACATAGCGTCAAAGTTAGTGATTCAAATTTGGGCCGTTGCGGGGCATGCCGTCATCGCTGCGACCGCCTTCGTCGCTTAGGCTGCTCTACATGCGCATGCGCGTCGGCAGCAGCAGTCGGATCGGAAAGCGGTTGCGGCGATGTGGCAATGAGCCCACCTCCCCCCCTTACCTAGAGGGCAATGCCACAGCTCGACCATTGGGACTTACAGCATGCTACTTACTAGGTTACGCTCCTTTTAGACATTGTTACAAACGCTCATACTCAGCTAAGCCAAAAGCTCACTTTGGTCTGTGACCCCCAACTCCCTTAGCCGATCTCAGGGCCAGAGCCATGCAGTCAGTCGCACAACTCCACACCATGACCGAGTTTGGACTCGGCTCCTCTGAGAGTTACACTCCCCTACATGCCATCCACCTGCGTGCAAAGTTTCATAGCTCAACTGCCACCCCACAGCCCCGTGGCCCTGATTCTGCTTGGAGAACATGATGTCACTTTGAAGATGTCAAACTGATAGAGGCCTGGGCTGTTTAACGTGCGGTTTGTTTTAACAAAAGCGCCAAGGGGTCAAGAACAAACATTTCATAGCCATTTTCTTGTGAGTGCAGCGGGTGCAATACAGTGGATGACACAGTAGAGGAGGGGGGGTGTAACCCGGTGATACCTTAGTGTGCGCCGACCCAAATGGTGTATTCGACGGAAGGGAGTATGAACATATGCTTCAATCACCCCGTCTAGGTGCCCTGCACGCCCGGCAGGCATCGCGTTGGGTGTTTGCCGGACATTCCATGTGTGCACAACCCGCTCACTGCGCCAGATAGATGGCGCCACAGGGATGTGGCTCACCGTCCCAAGGATACCCGTCTCGCCGCTGTTATTTGTTCGCGGGCACATGTGGCAGTACGCGAGCAAAGACTCCAATGGCTTGCGCTGATGGTCAAATGATGCGCATTGCTTTGCAGATACCAATGTGATAAACGCTATCGAAAACGATGCACTATTGAGAGAGTACTTGCATGCATATTACCAACCCCATGTTGGGAGCGCCCGACTGAGAGTGCAGGGTTTCGGCGGATACAGGCCAACCCCCATCTGGGGATGTGGGTAGATAGTGTAGGGAGGACCACCCACAGGCCAAATATCCTGCAGGAGAAGTCTGGCGTGGGGAGGAGCGCTGGTCACCTGATGCAGTCATCATTGCCTGGCACGGCAGGCAAAAGTGGAACCCCATGCAGCAACCATGGGGCCGCAGGGCTACGCGACCGTGCTCATGCTCAAGCTCAAGATGCCCTGGCGCCAAGAAAGGATGTGACATGTGATGTCATGCATCTGGTCATAAGGCATCACACAAAGGGGTAGCCTAAGGAGGATACTTAGAGACAATGTTGGTAGTGGCTGATTGTAGATGCTGCTGTGCATTCACGGCCCTGAAGCCTCTTGAGCAGTCAAAGGCGCAAACCCTATTGCCAGGTCGATGGGCAAGGGGAGCCTGCCAATCAATGCCTGACCCCTGAGGCCTGAAGCATAGCCATGGGTGCCCTTAGGTCGTGAATGGGCACAGGCAATCAGAGCCTGCTGTGATCTGGCTGTAATGGGAGGGAGGTGGACACATGCCCGAATCTGATATGTTGTACATGTGTAGGAAAATGGTGCTATCACACCTTGTGTGTGCAGCAATGCTGTGTGGGCACCTCGTTTGATTCTTTGCGCGCATTTGAAAAGATGGCCTTGACTCAAGGCTTGAGAAGGCATTGAGTAGGCCTTGACTCAAGGCTTGAGGAGGCCTTGACTCAAGGCTTGAGGAGGCATTATGGGAATGGCACATCACCGTTTTTTGCTCCTTATTGTTTAGCTCGCAAAGTATACAATTGTACTGCTACCGATGCATTCCATTACCAGTCACTATGTTTGCCGCTTCGCGTCGTCTGGACTGTCTCAAGGGCTGCCTGCCTGCCTGCCTGCCCATCCCCTTGTTGCCTTGTCCTTGTATGGCTAGGTATGGCTGCGTCACACAAACGTATATTGTCACGGGAAACCCAAGTTGCTTGCAAAGGCCACCGCCCGTCTTAATGCGCATCGTGTGATGGCTAAGAAGGGCAGCGGCAAGCACAAGAAGGACCCGGGAAAGAAACAGAAAGGCGCGTGTCCCCAGCCGACTGTGAGCTCCGTGAGTTACGCGCTGTGTGATACCCCGTCGCTCCTGTTGGTTCCATCGCAGCGTCTCGTTCCCCTCAAGGCAAGCAACGACAGGAGCGTCGGGATGGCTGGACCACGCGCAGACGTCAGGTGCCGCCCCCGCCTTATGTCAGAGCCTCCCAACTCTCTTGAAAATAGGGTGTGTCCTTTACACGAGGTTTATTTCTCGCTCAGGTTGCCGATTAAGCATCGAAGCACACCAGCTGCTGACATGAGGGTTGGCTGGCTGAAGTGATATGGGGGGGGGTAGGTGGAGAGAGGCTAGGAGGTGGTGGCGATGATGGTGGTGGCTGCTGGGATTTGGTAAGCGGGCTCCTGCAATAATTGCCAACAATGGTGTTGGGAGGATATGGTGCTGGTTATGGTGCTGGATATGGTGTTGGGAGGATACGGTGCTGGATGACAATGATGCTGGATATGGCGCTGGATATGGTGCATGGTGCATGGCAGGGTAGGGCCAAGCGATGTTGCACTTAAGTAACTTACAAGCAGGTTGGTGAAGGGTGAGGGGGCTTGATCTTGGCTGCTGGGTAGGGTAGGGAGAGGGCTGCAATATCAGAGGGGAGGGGAGGGGGAGGGGAGAAGTAGGAAGGCTGGGCTGGGCTGCGCTGGGTGGTGGTGGTAGGCTAGGAGGTGGTGGTAGTGGTGGTGGTGGCGGCTGAGATAGGGTAAGGGCTCCTGCAACAATCGTCAACCATGCTGTTGGGGGGTAGCTATGCACGAGTTAGATAACTTTTTGGTGTCATCTGCATATTCTACATTGACAGCGGCAGCAAGGGCGGGCCATTCTGCTTCATACAACCTAGGGTTTACAAGCAACAAAGCAAGCTGTACTGGCTACATATGTCCGTCCTTACCCCGAGCTGAGAAGAATTTATGAGCTAAAGGACCATTTGGGACCTGGTACCCCGCAGAAATAGGACTAGGTGCGCGCCTACGCAAAGGAAACAACGTCAGGTTCATTGAGCCGGGAGAAATCTGTGCCGCCGGCTGTACTTGCCCTTACAGCGTCAGGAGTCCACCACGTCATTGCGAAGCACCTCCACAATGCACTTGCGCTGCGCGATTTCGTGAGAGCGACCGGCTGATTGGTGGGCGCACTTTTTTCGTTTATGGGGTTCCTGGCATTACGGGCGCCATCGCATGCCGCATGGTGTTACGCCAATCGCATACTTCCCGGCGTCGGAATGTCCATGACATGGTTGTGTAAAAGGTTTTATCAGAGTTGGGAGGGTCTGACCTTATGTGTCCCCGCACTGTTTGTGTCCCCGCCTTGTGTCTTGGCCTGTCAAAATGGCAGCTGTGCTTGGTCATGCAGGTCATCAAGGTCCCCGAGGGCGCAGTGCTGCGCGGCTGCAAGAAGACGAGGCGCAAGCTGCGGGAGCACCTCCGGCTGCGGGCTGAAATCCACTCCCAGCTCCGCTTCATCGCTTCATTGTTTGTCTTGCGCATTTTTCTGACGTGCCTGGTGGGCTACCCTACCCCGGGCTTCCCCAGCGCCCCTCAGCCTCCAGCCGTGCAGCCCCCCAACCCCCTGATGCTCCCCCCCTACCCCCCCTACCCCCACGGGCCCCTGCCCAGCCTGCCCCTGCCCAGCCTGCCAGCATGGCGTGTGACACTGAATCTGACTCCGAGTCAGACTGTGACTCAGAGCCAGAGCCACAGTCTGACTCGGAGTCAGAGTCAGAACCTGAGCCAGTCAGGCAACCCCCCCAAAGGCGCTGCAGCGCCCGCCTGGCAGCCCTTGCACCCGCAGCACCCACTGGCCCTCCCTTGCCCCTTTACTGCGAGGACCCCCTGATTCTCAGGCAGCTGAAAGACTTTTGCAAGTTCTTCGTCAACCCAAACTTCAAGACAGTCTACAACCAGCTGCAGCGGCGCCTTGTTCGGCACCGCCACCCCATGCTCATGCCAGCCTTTGAGGACCCCAGCAACCAGGCGCTGCTGGCCAAGCTGCAGGAGCTGGGCAGCATCAACCTGGCGGGTGATGCCAACACCATTGACGCACACTCCATGCAGCTGGCGGTGGCCATGCAGCAGCATTACTCCAACCCAGGCAAGTGATGGTGGTGACTAGACCCTGGACTTGTACCTGTACCTGTACCTGTACCTGACCTGACCTGCCCTGACCTGACCTGACCTGACCCTGACCCTGACCCTGACCCTGACCCTGACCCTGACCCTGACCCTGACCCTGACCCTGACCCTGACCCTGACCCTGACCCTGACCCTGACCCTGACCCTGACCCTGACCCTGACCCTGACCCTGACCCTGACCCTGACCCTGACCCTGACCCTGACCCTGACCCTGACCCTGACCCTGACCCTGACCCTGACCCTGACCCTGACCCTGACCCTGACCCTGACCCTGACCCTGACCCTGACCCTGACCCTGACCCTGACCCTGACCCTGACCCTGACCCTGACCCTGACCCTGACCTTATACCTGACCTGACCTTATACCTGACCTGACCTTTACCTGACCTGCAGAGCGCATTGTCAAGCTGTACGCCAAGGCAGCCAGGGCCAAGCAAGGCTGGAGTGGCGAGGAGGCACAGCTTTTCATCAAGATGGCGTGGGGTTGGTCCCCGGACCCTGACCTGCCCGCCCCCCTTCACCCTCACCCCCATGGCCAGGGTGGGGGTGCACTTCATCAAGGTGGACAGCAGGGTACTGCATGGGGTGTGCAAGCAGCTGGGCCTAACCAAGGAAACCCGGGCAGCATTCACCTCAGAGCCAGCACTGAACCATCACTGGGCCAAGTGGTTTGACACCAAAAAGCTTCGCAACAAGGAGTTTGCATTTGAGAGGACGGTGGACACTAACGGTGTCAGCGTGTGCGTGCATTACATGCGCCCCCTTCCCCCTCCTCCAGCCCCACCCCCAGCTGCCAGCAGCAGCAGCAGCAGCAGCCCAAGTGCAGCAGCAGCAGCGGCCCATGCAGTGGGACTCCCCCACGTAGGCAAGGGCATAGCTGAGACGCGTGAGTTTCTGTTCGATCCAGACACCCAGATTGGGGTGGGCATCGACCCCGGCGTCACCCAGGCAGTCAGCGCAGCCTCAGGGGTGTGGGATCCGCAGTCAGGCCAGCTCATGGCAGACCAGCTGCGCTGGTGGAAGCTGACCAAGGGCCAGGTGAAGCATGACAGCGGCCTGAACAATGCCCGCCGTGACACTGAGCGGTGGCTGGCACCGATCAAGCCCCACCTCCAGCACCTGGCAGCAGCCAGCTCAGCCGGCACCTCCCTGGAGGCCAACCTGAAGCACATCACCGTCATCCTGGCCACCTGGGATGCGGTGTGGGAGGTGTGCCTGGACCCCAAGTGGGCACGGCAGCGGCTGAGGCTGTACGGAGCCCAGGACCAGGCGCTAGAGCAGTTCTTCAACAAGGTGAGAGTGGGGGAGGGAGGGTAAGGGACTGGGAGGGAGGGAGGGAGATAGGGTAAGGGACTCAGAGGTGGTGGGTCGGGCACGAAACGGAAGAGTACTCGATTGTGCCATGCCTAGCAGGTGCCACCATGTCAGCCACCATGTATGTGCCTTGTGCGCATGGCTGCAGCTGGAGGAGGAGGTGGCTGAGGTGTCCATGGAGCGCCATGGGCATGCCAAGCAGCTGGTGGTGTTCTTTGGTGCAGCTACCATTGGCACTGGGGGTGATGCGGTGCTGCGAGCCTGCTGCAAGGTGGTGTGCAGGCCCAGGGGCGCAGGCCAGCGGCGAGGCAGGGTGGTGCTTGTGGATGAGCACCGCACCAGCCGGGTCAGCTCAGCAGTGAATGGCCAGCAGCCCTGTGAAGAGGAGCTGAACACACTCAGTGCCACAAGGCCTGCAGGCTGGAAGCCCCCAGCAGGGCAGGTGGAACCCCGCCTGGTGCGCCCAGCCTGGAGCCAGGAGCGTGACCAGCCAGTGCGGGGCCTGATGTGGTGCCCTGTAGTGGCCCCCCGCAAGCCCCCACAGGCCCCACGCAGCAGCCAGGCAGCCACACAGCCAGCAGCCTCAGAGCCAGGGCCCAGCACTCCCCCTCCAGCCAAGCGCAGCAAGCCGGCAGCTGAGCCCACCCAGCCCACCAAGGGCAAGGGCAAGAGCAAGGCTGCCAAAGCCAAGCCAGCACCACAGCCAGGCAGGTGGCTGGACAGGGACTGCAATGCAGCTCTGAACATGCAACGCATTGGGGAGAGCAGGTGGCGTCCGCTGGAGCTGTGCTACTGGCCAGACCAGGGAGCGCTGCCAGCCAAGGGCAAGGAGTACCCTGGCCTGGGCTACAAGCGGCTGCGAGATAAGCCACCCAAGGCCCAGCAGCAGCAGCAGCAGCCTGCTGAGGCACAGTAGTGTGTGCCCCCCCCATCTGAGCTGTCATCAGCTTACGATTAGTGCATGTTGTGTCATGCCAAGTCTACACGATAGTCTTAACGGGTCAGGCAACAATGTAGGTGGTAGGCGGCTCATGTGCCATGTGCACTGGGTTTACTCCACACAGCCCAATAACACCATTTGAGTCGGGCCACTATTGCCCACTAGTATATTCCCGCTAGTGGCTGCTAGTGGCTACTACTGGTCCGGCTCAAATGGAGGCCCTAGTGAGGGACAATGGGGCTGATTGTAGATGGGTGTTCCTGATGTGCAACCAAATGTGTGTTCCTGATGTGCATCAGACCACAGCGCAGTCACGAGGCGCGACAAGGGCAAACAGAACCTGTACCATCATGGTGTCATCATCAGTTCATGCCTCCACACCTAGACCTGACATTCCATGACGTGAACCTACGCTAAATGTAGACGAGTGGACAGAAGCTACATTGTACATCAGTGCATGCCTTTGCTCATGCACCTAGACCTGCCGTTCCATGGCGTTAGACCCGAACCCTGGAGGGGAGGGGCGGCCCAGCAGCTCGGCCACTCGTGTTGCAAGTCATTCTCCCACACAATCACTCTATGATCACTCTATCGCTACAAGTCCACTCACGTCCACACCCATGGCGACTCTGAGCATATAGCTTTGGTGGCTTTACCCACGCCCTGCCTACTCCAACTAACACAGGACGCATATAGATATGCATGTGGTGGTGGTCTGATGCTGATTGCCATCCTGCAACTGCTGCATAGCTTCAAGCCATCCCTGTACAACAAGACCCCAACCACCCCAACCACCCCTGTGTCAGCCCCCCGAACCTAGTGCCCTGGAGCTGAGAGAGCAGCTTTTTGTATGTGCACTGCTCCAGCACCTGCAGCTCCCCCTCCCCTCCCCTCCCCCTCTGCACCCTACACCCCCTGTGCTGCTCCCATATGCACCCATGCACCATGCACGCCTAATGCCTGCATGCCACTACCATGCACCTACATGCCTTTTACATACACTCCCATGGCCTCCCAACCTCCCAATGAATATGGCGGGACAGCATGCATCCATGCTTGTGTTTACCACTGCACCAACAGTGTGCCAGCTGCGCCTCCCCCTCCTCTACAAACAACCCTGGTGGTTGTTCTCAGGCTAATGCCAGTCCTTGGTCTTGCACCCAGGCCCTTAGCACTGCATCGCTGCAGGCAGCGCAGCCCACACACCAGCAGTGGTGCAGGCAACACAGCAGAGGGTGGCGCCACAGCCGGCTCAGGGCTGCAGCCTGGAGCAGCACCCTGGCAGCGCAAGCATCACGGCACTGCCTCGGGACCCACATGCTCCCTGCTGCTCTGGCTCCCTCCCACTAGCTGGCCCCTCCCCATCACTCTCACCCCTTCCATGACCCAGGGCGATGGCTGGCAGCAGGGCAACCGACTGGCCATCTGGCACATAGGAGGGTGAGGTGACAGGCGGCACCGCTGCTTGTGGAGGGCACTGAGACTTGAGCAGAGCGCTGGCGAGTGGGGGTTCAGAATGAGCTCCCACTTGCACTATCCACCTCCTTCTCCTGCTTCTTTCCGCCACAGTGCAGACGAGGTGCCATGCTCCAACTCTTCCTCAAGAAACGCGCGCTATTGAAAGCCAATCCTGACGCCCGGGCTGATCGCGGTCGACCGGGTCGACGACCGGGTACAAGGCCGGCGCAGCGACTGGATGAAGCTTCGGGTCAAGGGCCTTATCGCGGTCGATGGTAAGAGCGGTTCCCGGTGGTGGCACACGCGGCTCAGCCCATCGTTGAGGGCGTGGTGCTGCTGCAGGCTTCGCGGCAGGCTCTACGGCAGGCTCCCCGACGATTGCACTTGCGGGCTGAGCGTATGGCGCCACTCGTGCTCGTCGACGCTTGCGCACCACGAACAGCAACACCAAGCACAGCAAGGCGACGCAGAAAAAACCAACAGTCAGCCCAGAGATCAAGGCGGTATGGCCGTGGGCCGGACTCGGACTGTTGCTTGTGACTGAGCCGACAGTCACTGCGCTGACAAGCTGCGCTGACTCCACGCAGCTCAAAAGTCGTGCTGTCACATTGGCGGCTAGGCTGGACAGGATAGCTTCGCACGTCTCTGCCAGACTTCGGTTTGGCATGCGAGACGCCACTACGGCCAGGAGGGGTTCAATGCCCGCCTGCGCACCGTGCGTATCAATGGTGCATCACAAGTGCGCAAATCAGATCATGCTTGCAAAGCAGCAGCCACCCACCGCTCCAATCCTGCAGGCCGATGGGAAGCGGCGGTGCAGCACCGCTTGGATTGTCGAAGACACCTCAGCAAATGTTGTCGTTAAGAAGACGGTGGGCGGCAAGGACAGCTCGAGCAGGATGCGCGAGGCTGCTGGCGCTGCGCACAAGGATGCATTGAACGACTGCTGTAGCACGCGTGAGCGGTGGCGCGTTTTCCGCGAGCCGCAGGTCGCCCGGACCATGGCAGGGCTCATCACCAGACTCTCCGCCACAGAGGTACTAATCGCAGTCAGTGACGCCGCGCTACAATCGCTGAGCGCGGAGAAGTCGCCAAAAGCCATGGGCAAGGACAGGCGGTAGCTGCTGACAGCGGCCTGCAGTACAGTCACACTTCCAGGTCACACCAAGCTAGGAAGTTACGTCGCAACACCACTGGGATACGCAGCGTGCTGCCTCAACGGCCGATTCATCGTCAGATCGGTATCAACCAGCGCCGAGTACACGCACCTGAACGCCAAGGACGGCTCCGTTGAAGAGGGTGGCCACGTCAGGCTGATTCCGCACTAGGCCCTCTACTACCAAGGTGGCGACAACTCTGCTTGCATTAGGGCTGGGAGGTGCAGTGGGCACGAGGCCAGCAGATGCTGTGGGCAGGGGAGGGCCAGGCGATGCCAGTGGCAGCATAGATGGAGAAGGGGGCGGGAGGGGTGGCTGAGGGGGAGGCCCTGAATTAAGAGAAACCATCACTGCTGCTGCGGGGGGTGGTGGGGAGGGGCTGGGGGGAGGTGGTGGAGGAGATGACACAGGGGGTATGGCTGGAGGCGGAGGGAGTACATTGGGAGGTGGTGGAGGCCATGGCTGGGGTGAGGGTGGTGAAGGTGGTGAGGGTGGTGAGGGTGGCGGTAAGGGTGGGGATGGTGGGGATGGTGGCGGTGGGGAGGGTGGTGGCAGGTCTTGTATCTGGCAGGTCGAGCTGCAGCCATCTCCATCCAAGACGTTGGCATCATCACACTGCTCAATGGGATCAATGATGCCATCCCCACACCGCCAGCATGCTTCGTCGTCCTTGTCCACCAGACCATTGCCATCATCATCAACGCCGTTGCCACAGATCTCCGCTGACAGGAAGGTGTGCTGGTTGCACAGCACAGTGGCAAGGCAGTCCTGGGAGGGGCCGTTGGCCACAGGGCAGCCGGGGCCTGGGCCATCAGGGCCAGTGCTGCTGTCGTTCTTCCAGGCCTTGTACACCTGCAGGCAGCCAGGCAGACAGCAGGCGGTGCGCCACAGTCTGGCAGGGCAAGGTCAAGGTGGGCTGTAGCAGGTGCCACTGGTAAGGGCAGCCACAGCAGCAGCAGCGGCAGCAGCAGCAGTAAAGGGGACCATGCGCTGTTTAACAGCAGACAGCAGACTGGTTCTGCATGGCAGCAACTGCCCTGCGCAATGCAGGGTTTAGGGCGACATGGCATGCGGGCAGAAGGTGTGCAGTCCTGGTCAGCGCCCCTCTGAGGCTTGCAGGGTAGAGTCAAGTGTTGCCAGCCTCATGTGGTGACCCACAGGCGCCTGCCAGGGGCCCAAGCATGAGGTGGGCTGCATGGCCCTGACCCCACCCTATGAGCCGTGCTGCCTTGCCCCGACTGCCTGAGGCAGTCCGAGTCTTGAAGCAGCAATGTGCCAGGCATCAGGCAACTCAACGCAAGCTGGAACAAGGTCAGCCGCAGCAAGTTCAGCAGCAGCATAATGCAAGGCAAGCCACACTCAGTGCCAGCAGCCACCACCACACCAGGCTGCTCTGACTGGGCACGCACAGCTGGTGCAAGGCCCTGCTGCTGTCCACCCCGCTGACCTGCCTACGCGCCTGCAGGCCCTCACCAGCACTCTGTAGATGCCTGACCAGTCCTGGGGCCCGGTGAAGTAGCCATGCCACCTGTGGAGACACAAGGCCAGGGCAGGCAGGGGCTGACGGCCAGGGTGAGGCAGGCAGGGCAGCAGCCGCCCCTCCTTGCTGCCCTGCAGCATCACCCACTGCCAGTGATGTGTGGGAGGGGGCCAATGTGCCATGGGGCGTCACTGAACGGCATAGAGCTTGCTGTGTGGGTCAGCGAGACAGGCCCCTCCCACCTATCCAGGCCTGGCCTGGGTCCCTGAGCCTAACTCTAGCCTCCTCACACGCCACCTGGGCAGCAACCCTTGCAGCCTTGTGTGCCCATGTGATGCGGTCAGCTGTGATGCGGTCAGCTGTATGTGTGCCACTGAATGTTTCCCAGTGATCTATGGAAGCAGCGCTGCATGTATGGCGTTGTGGGATAGCTGGTGTTGGGATGGCGATGCAAAGACCGCCCAGCTGGCTGCAGAACAGAGGCATAGGGCCGGCCTTGTGCCGCTACCCCTGAACCTCCCCAGCACCTGCCTGGCTGCAACACTATTCGCACCAGCCCCTAAAATGGCAGCCAGTGTTGCTACTGGCGCCTGGGCACCAGTAGCGTTTTATTGGCATTACTGAAAGCGTACCCTACACAATGCCATTATCCAGAGGTCGCCTTGGCTTTGAAAAATCCGAATTGCGGACGTTTAGTAGTATGTTGGAGGCAAAGCTGTTGCATTAGGCCCAGACATTATGCAACACCCCTTCACATTCAAGGTGGCGCGGTGCATCTGTCAGGTGACAGGAGTGCATCCTCAGTGCCCTACCCTCTACATGCACAAACAGCAATTTCAGCAATGTGCAAGTCGTGCAAGTCGTAGCTCACATGATGACGGAGCATGCATGGTGGAACTCGCAAGTGTGGCAGCAGACGACATCGCTTTGAAAGTAAGGAAGTTTCACACACGCTTACAAGGACCGAGGTCAGGTCGCGCATGTTTTCAGTCATTGGGCCTGAGCTTTGGGCCTATGAGGGATAAGCTATGAATATGAGAGTGTGAACCAGAGCCATGTCATTATGACCTGAAAGTCAGGCATTTGGGCAACCAAAAAAATACACAACTGCTGTGCACCTCTCCATCACCTGCCTAACAACCTTAGCAGCAGCAGAGCAGCAGAACAGCAGGTCAGGAGAGCCACTCACGCATTGTGGTCCAGGTTGTCGCTGTTGCTTTCTGGGCTGAGGTTAGCGATGTCAGGGGTGGTGCTCACATCCACAAAGTCCTGAGCCACAAAGCGCAGTGGGATGGGGAAGAAGGCAAAGGGCCGGGTGAGGCCCTGCTGCGTCAGCACCACCAGCGACCCGCCATGCTGGTTGATGTAGCTGCGCAGCTGCTCCTTGTGTGCAGCCAGGGCATCACTTTGGGCGTCTCTGATGCCGCCAGGAGTTTGAAACCTGGAGCAGCAGGCAGGGCGCAGCAGGTAGGGCAGCTGGCAGGCGGGATGGTCAGTAGTAAGTAGGGAGCAGCAGGCAGGGTGCAGCGCCTGGTTGTTGGGTAGGTGCAGGTAGAAGGCTGGTGCCTGGCTACTCTTCATAGCATCAGCAGGTAGGATGGGTGGTCAGTCAATAGACAGTATGGTGAAAAGAGAGGTTAGCAGACAGGGCTGCCACTCCCAGAGGTCGCTGGTTCAAACCCTGAAGGCGTAGGGGTTGTGCTTGGGCCGCAGCTGGCCAGCATGCCATTAAGCACCCATCCATTATGACAGGAAACACATTTACACGCATACTGATGAGACCAATACAATTAATAAAGCAAGAGAACTAGTAGTGGTAAGTACTGACCCTGGCCCTCACACCCGCACTACCGTACTCTCCCTTTTGATTCGCGTCCGCGAATCGTTTTTTTGGCCTCGAGAAATCGCGAACGAGTAAACAATGTGGTTTTGGCTGAATCGCGAAGTGGTCAAACAATTATTTGACCTGCGTGAATGGTGTTGCGATGGACCGCTTCATGGTCCGTGGTATCAGTGCCGACGACGCAGCCGAAAATCTGCTACGCCAGGTCGACCAACACGAAGATGAGTGGCTGTGACTTGGTGATCGGGTGGCTTGACTTGGTGACCTGTGCAGAAAGTGTCCACGGAGGATTGACATGTCATGCAAGGAATGGCTGTCTTGAATATTTATAAGCACACCCACGTTGTCACAGTTGTGTTTTGCTGCAACTTTTGCATCGGGAAAAAGTAAACAATGTTTTTTTTGCATCGGGAAAGAGTATTTAATTATAGTTTTCGAGGCCTCGCGAATCAAAATCCAAACGTTTCCGTAAGGAAGCCGTTGGGGGTAGTTATACTAACCATTTTCTTATTAAATTAGAGACATTACGGAGGTTACATGCGCAGTCACTTTGGGCAATGGAAACGGGCAGCTTTGTGGCCTATGGTCTGGGCGCCGCAGATGCGGCTGCCAACAGCTAGTGGCAGGTGGAGTAGCTCGCTGGACAATCCCAGTGTTGGGTGGAATCCCACTGTTCCTTGCTGCGTCACAGGCTCGATCCTCAACAGAACCACGGTATTCTTTTGTTGTTTACTTTTGTTTGTAAGTTTGAAACATGACATCCTAATCATCCGATCATCCCGTGTGGTAATCATGATGTTGGCTGATGACATGCTCCTTACACCTAAAACTATACCAGCTTCTATACAACAAATGTTAATTATATTGTACAGGATAAGCCGGAAGAAGAAAAAGACAGAAAACAATAGGAATAACAATAAGCGAATGCAGACACAAACATCAAAATGCAGGTGGCTAACAGCCTTACCATGAGCTGGGCACATAGATGAGGCGGAAGCCCGTGAAGTTGGCCGTGGCTGCGGCTGCTATCTGCGTGCTGTCCAGCGCGTATGTCACTGCTGACGCTGACAGGCCTGCTTGGCTCAGCCAGCCCACCAGGCTGCTGTTTGCATTCCGGCCGTTCACGCCCACTGCCAGGATGTTGGTGGTGGCGGTGGTGGCCGATGAGGTGAAGGCGCGGGACAGCACGTTAGGGTACAGCCGGCCACACGCCCCGGCAGCGGAGCAGTGGTTGGCGTCGTCAGCGTCATCCGTGGAGACAAACACAAACTGCAGGCCAGGGCCAGCAGCAGCAACAGCAGTGGATCGTGGGTGATAGTGGCCATGCAGGGTGGGCCATGCGGCAGATCAGGATGGGTAATAGTTCGTCTTGCATGTTATTAGCCCTAAGCAAGCCCTGCTGCTGTGCATGGCTGCCATGGCTGCAGTGCCATGTGGGTGAGGGGCTGCAGCAGCAGGGGCTGGGCATGGTGTACGGGGCCTGCAGCTGCGGCACAGCGCTCACCCACCCCGCCCCTCAACCCAGCGGTGCGAGGAACTGAAGAGGCGCTCACAGCCAGCACTGCAGCAAGCGTGGCACAGGCCTGGTTGGCCACGCAACAAAGCACCACATCACAACTGCTTCTCACTGGCCCCTCACACTCTGATCTTGCCACTCCTGGCTGAACATATGATCAGGGTATCTTGCAGGGCCTGGAGCCAGCTGCTGCTGCGGAGGAGTTCTTGTAGGCGGCGTGGTGAGGGTGGTGCAGCCTGTTGGTGCCAAGGGAGGTTGAAGGTGGTGAGGGAGCAAGTGGGGGTGTGGTGTCAGGGTGCTGCTAACAGGGGCAGGCCCAGCCAGTCAAGGCCAGCAGACAGGTTGCCTGCTCGGCCAATGCCAGCACTTGGCTCAAGCGCAGCCAAGGGAACAGCTCTGTCTCATGCCATTAACGCCCCAGCTGCCCCAGGGCTGCTGCACTACACCCCACACGCTGCCAATGGCATGACAGACTGTGCCAAATCAGCTTACTGTAGCCCTCTGCTGAGGCTGACCTGCTCAGGGAAAGAAGTGTCAGCTGCGGGTAGGTTGCAGTAAGTTGTGCACTGTGACTGCTAGGTACGGCGGTCAGTGAACGCAGGCAGGCAAGCCTAGAGCGATTCAGGCCGCAGGCACGGATCAGTCGGGTTGGCAGGCAGGCAGGGAGGTTGGCTGGTTGGCTGTTCAGGTCGTTGGTCAGCCTGGCCTTTCCCCTTCACTATAATGTCCTAGGTCAGTATGCCAGTCTTTGTTGAGTGCAGCTCTAGCATGCAACTACTACCACCACCACCACCAGCAGCTGGGCAGGATCAGCTGGACTGGAGCAGCAGCCCCTGCCATCAAGCCGCTGCCACTGATGCAGGCAAGGGCTGTGGTGCCAGTCTGAGGGCGCCACCCAGTGCTTGCTGTGCGCACTCACAACTCTGGCGCCCAGCATGGCTGCGCTGGCCCACACCCACAGCTGCAAGGTGCTGCTGCATGTCAAGGTCAACAAGGCCATCTGGTGTCCAGCCTGAGGACCTGGAGCCAGCAGCGGCCTGCAGGCAGAGGGTGGCAGCTGGGTGGAGGGCCTGGGGACCAGCTGCCTTGTCTGCTAGGGACGGGCACTAACAAGGGTAGGGGCGGGACGGGCACTTGTCTAGCACCCCCAGCGACGCGCTCTATGGCGCATCGTCATACCTGAGGTGAGTGCAGGCTGTTGATGAGCAGGGACAAGGCTGCGGCCAGCAAGCCTCGCATCAGTGATCCATGACACAATTGCTTCGCGGCCAGCTGCAGGTGGTGCTGTGTGCACGCAGCGATCGGGGGCGCTCAATACATTTCGCACGCGGCAGGGGCCACGGCACGCTCTTTCCTCCTGATGAACACCAATCATGTAGAATTAACCCATCCTAACCGTCATCAACTATGTAGGCTCAGCCTCCATAGTAAGGTAACTGTTATCAGGCAGGCTGTAGCAATAGGAGATGCTGTGCTTCGCTGCCTTGAAAAACCTCTTTGAACTCCAGGTTTCCAGCATGATGCCATAAGTACGAAGCTGTACAGGGTGTACGCATTTGCACAGACGGCACACAAAGGTCACAAGCACATCTTTTCGGTTTTTCTTTACGTTTCCATGCAACCAACGTTTGTAAGCGAGTAACACCTACGGCCGTTACGGAGTAAGGCAGATTGGGGCGCATCTGGGGGCCTGTCACCATCGCCCTGGGTGCAAGGGAGCCCCGCTTGCCTAACCTTTAGGAGTTCCAGGCGCCGTGAGGCTTCACAACCCCCATTATCTCAACGCTGGCAGAGCTTCTTACCACCATCAGGACAAACCTTCGCCCACCATCAGGACAAACCTCCCACGTTCGCTGCCGACCGCAGCTCGGTGCTGCTGGTCGACGAAGTCTAAAGAACAGTGATGCATTCCTGTCCGCACTTTCCGCCACTAGTCAGCATTGCACTGTTGATAGCAGCGGCATCAGCAGTGGCCGCTCAGCAGCCTGATTCACAGGTGAGAACACCAGCGCTGCTCGTGGCGGGCGCGTGTAATTGATGGTCAATTTGATTGTTGCCGCAGGTTTCTAAGCAATTGGGTGGCCTGCAAAGCAGCGATTGTGGGTTGAAGCTTGCTAGTCAGCTCTTTACGCCTGCTTGTCCTGCTAGCGGTACACAAATCGTCAGCCCATCATCAGCGACAACGCGATTGTAGCATATCTGGATAACGAGGCACTCTCATCCATGATGCATGATGTCTTAGGCCCTGCCTTGGACATATGCTGATTGCCCCTGCACTGTTGCTGTGCCTTGCAGTGGTGACACTACGCTCTGCAAAGGGAGGGGTGGGTAACCAGCAAGATCCTTGACAGCCCCCTTGTCCCTCACTAAGGCCTCCATTTGAGCCGGACCAGTAGTGGCCACTAGCAGCCACTAGCGGGAACATACTAGTTAGCAATAGTGGCCCGACTCAAATGGTGTTATTGAGCTGTGTAGAGTAAACCCAGTGCACATGGCACATGAGCCGCCTACCACCTACATTATTGCCTGACCCGTTAGGGCTATTGTGTAGAGTTGGCATGACAAAACATGCACTAACTGTAAGCTGATGACAGCTCGGATGGGGGGGCACACACTACTGTGCCTCAGCAGGCTGCTGCTGCTGGGCCTTGGGTGGCTTATCTCGCAGCCACTTGTAGCCCAGGCCAGGGTAATCCTTGCCCTTGGCTGGCAGAGCTCCCTGGACTGGCCAGTAGCACAGCTCCAGCGGCCGCCACTTGCTCTCCCCAATGCGCTGCATGTTCAATGCTGCATTGCAGTCCCTGTCCAGCCACCTGCCTGGCTGTGGTGCTGGCTTGGCTTTGGCAGCCTTGCCCTTGCCCTTGCCTCTGCCCTTGGTGGGCTGGGTGGGCTCAGCTGCCGGCTTGCTGCGCTTGGCTGGAGGGGGAGCTCACAGTCGGCTGGGGACACGCACCTTTCTGTTTCTTTCCCGGGTCCTTCTTGTGCTTGCCGCTGCCCTGCTTCGCCATAACGCGATGCGCATTAAGACGGGCGGTTGCTTTTGCAAGCTACTTGGGTTTCACGTGACAATATACGGTTGTGTGACACTACATTGCAGCCAGATCACAGCTGGCGGTTAAGGCTTCTTGTGCTTGCCGCTGCCCTGCCCGGGGTGCTTGCCGCTGCCCTGCCCTGCGCTGCCCTGCCTTGCCTGGGGTGGAGTAACCAGCCTGGTGGTGGCACTGCCACTGAAGACTGCCACATCACAGGCTGAACCCACCAATTCCAGCGTGGGCACAGGGACACACCTTTTTGATCACATCAGGCACATCGGGCACTAGGGCACATCAGGCAGCTTCATGCAGAGGAAGCAAGCGGTGGCTACAGCCGGCAGTGGAGTTTGGCAACATGGGCAGTGGCAACAGGCGGCAGCCGGCTGGCAGCCCCTCCAGTGACCGTCCATCGTCAGCCACATTGATGGGTCGACATGTCACCATGGCGCCTTACCTAGGAGGGATGATAATGATGATCGTGAGGGCAGTTGGCACCGTAGACTGATAGTGTCTGCACGCTTGTCGCGGGATGCTGGGCGGCTCGCTTGTCCACCTGCAGTTTGTCTTCGTGTCATCGGACGATGCGGACGACCAGGCGCACTGCGACATGAGCCCAGGCAGGGAGTGCGGCCACCTGTACCCCACCGCGCTGCGCCTGGGCTGGGACATGTCCCGCGTCAACACCAGCGGGGCTGGCATCCTAGCCCTGGGTTTGAACCCTGTGTGAGTGAGGGTGTGAGGGGGGACAGGAAGGCGCAAGGAAGTAGCCCCTACAGGCCCTGCGGACAGCTGCAGCTGTGGTGTAGGGTGCTGTGAGTCGTGGCTTGCTGGAGCAAAGGACGAGGCATCACCCACCATCCCCATGCCCTGCTTTTCACCGCTTTGCCTCTCACTTACATTTCTGCCACTTAGACATCGCCCAGCATCACTGCCCTTGATCAACTTCCTTGCTTGTCTGTGGAGTGCAGGGTGGGGGACGGCACCAATTGGGCGAACATTAGTCTGACCACCTGGCTAGCGCATGCTGGCTTGACCTCAGCACCCCTCACCTATGCGGTCACAGAGCAGCAGCTATCTGACCTGGACTTCAACCAGGTCAGTTAAGGACCGTTGCACCTGCCAAAATAATACCATTCTTGCGCAATACGCAGCAAACAGAACGAGTAGGCTATTATTCTCGACTGACTTATGTTACAAAACGCGCCATAGCGCCAAATATGCCTCCTAAATTGTCAGACACACCTCCCCAGCTCTCAACAGTTATATCCTACACCTTATGATCGGATAATCAGCCAGGTGATTGGCTAGGATGCTGAGTGGTATAAACACTTTTTGGCTGTATTGGAATAGGCATTTGCTGCACACGCACTCCGCCCTCACACAGGGAAGCATCCAGCCATTGCCAGACACAGCAGAAGAGGCAGGAGACTAGGGTGGCAGGGTTGGCTAGGGTGGCAGGGTTGGCAGGGTTGGCATACTCAGGCTCGCAGCTGCCACCACACCGCGTGTTCCACCTGTTGACCAGTGTGCCCCCGCTGCCGCCACTGCACTGCACCTGGCCTGCAGTATCGCCTCATCTACATCCCCAGCAGCTGGATCAACAACATCTCAGGGCCTGGCCTGAACCCGGAGAACACGCGAGGGGGCATCCTGGACTGGCAGTCTGACGTCCTGGGGGCCAGGAGGGCAGGGGTGAGGCGGGGCGGGTGGGTCAGGCAGGGCCAGCAAGGCTGGGCTGATGGGGGGGGCAGGGGCGGGTGGGTCCGAGGGGCTTGGCTTGGCTGCTGACCTGGCGGGGGGTTGCGGTGCTGCTGCTGCCCCTGCCAGGACTTGAGGACCTACATCAACGACCTGGGCGGCTCCCTGGTGGTGCTCACCCAGGAGGGGCTCAGCAACCCTTACGGCTTTCTCCCGCGACCGCTGCAGGTTAGTCACACCGGGTCACTCCAGGCAGGGCTGCCCTGGGCACGCCTACAGGAGCAGATGGGGTGTGGGGAAGGGTGGGATGGGGTAGGATAGGCGGGCTGGGGTGAGGTGAGGAGGGGCAGGGTGGGGCTGGAGGTGGGGCTGGGCAAAGCAGGATGGACTAAGAGTGGGCACCCTGGGGCAAGCCTGGCATAGGCTTGCCGCTTCAATGCAGGTTCACTGCCCAGTTGCAGGGTCATTGCCATGCTGCCTGCTTGCCTGCTTGCCTGCTTGCTTTCCCCTCTGCTTGTTGCAGTTTGAGATGGCCCCATTCAGCTCAGTGCAGGCTTCCGAAGACATGGCAGCCATCAGCCCAGGCACCACATCCGCCTCCCTCAGCGCGGTAAGACTGCTGCCGCAGCAATGCCAAACCAGCAGCAGTGGCAGCAGTAGCGATGCCTGTGTCCAGGACCAGCTTGCATGCATGCATCAATAGAATGAAAAGCAGTCACACACACAGTATGCTTCCGGCTCTCACCGCCTTTGCCAAAGTGAACTACAGCCATGCAACCTGCTTTGATGGGGGGAGGGGTCAACCAAGCTCCAGGCACCCCCTTTCCCCCCCCTTTCTACCTTCCCCTTCCCCTTCCCCTTCCCCCTCCCCTTCCCTCTCCCCAACCCCTTCTCCTCCCCCACTACTTCACCCTCCTCCCCTCTCCCTCGGCCCTGCCTGCAGATCCAATGGCACGGATACCTCACTGGGCCCCAGGACTGGTCAGGCATCTACAGAGTGCTGGTGAGGGCCTGCAGGCGCGTAGGCAGGTCAGGGGCTAGGCAGGTCAGTGCCCTGCCAGCTGTGCTGATGTCCTCAGCTTGGCCTTTGCCTTGGCCCCACCCCAGCTTGACAACACACATCCCTCCGTTGCTCCATCACTCCTCTTCTCCATTACATGTTCCATTACTAATGAAGCCAGCAGTGTTTTGTGTTAACACGCTGTGCCTTCTACCTCGCCTGCCTGATGTGCAGGTAGCCAGGACAGGTGCTTGCACAATCCCTAATGGCCCGAACCAAGACTGCCAGGCGACCATCTTGTGCAATGTGCGCACTGTGCTGACAGCTGAGCTGTGCTACAATGGGGAGGACGATGATGGCAACGGTCTTGTTGATGCTGCCGGTACGTCTCCCTATGCCTCATGCACCAGCCCCATGCAGCTCCATGTTACCTCATGGTACTGGAATGGAGCACCTACTGTGCTTCTGGTGCTGGGGACTCTGGTAAATAGTTTGAAATGCAGTTCTAAGTTAATGGGATGGGTTTGATCACAGGCCTAGAAGTTTGGACCACAGGCTAGCCACCACAACTAGGTGCTGTGGCTGTAGTGGCCATGATGAACTGACCAAGGCTGAGGCTGATGCACTGGCACGAGCTTTGCAGAGGCTGATGCACCATCAGACCAAGGCTGAGCAAGTGCCACTGTCATCAGAGCAACTGCCACTGTGTGTCAGTGCGACATCAGTGCGACATCAGTGCGACAACATTCCACCATGGGTCAGCTTCGCAATAGGTATCGCCATGTGCCAGCTTGGTCAACATCCTACCATGTGTCCACACGGTCACCATGCGGTGTGCGTGTGCTTGCTCGCCATGCGGCGTGGCGGGGCTGCTGGCTGCAGACCCTGGCTGCTGGCGGTGCGGCAATGGCGTGCTGGACCCTGATGAGCAGTGCGACGATGGCAACCTTCACAATGGAGATGGCTGCAGTGCAAGCTGCCATATACAGGACCTGCCGCCCCCCAGCCCACCACCTCCCAGTCCACCCCACCCCCCGGCGCCACCACCACCCTCCCCACCACCCCCAGAGCCCCCCTCTCCTCCCCCCCCTCCCCCTCCCCCTCCCCCCCATCCTCCCTCTCCCCCCCCTGCTCCTCCCCCTTCCCCTCCTCCCCCGCCCTTACCTCCGCCCCCTTTGCCCCCCCACCCCCCCGTGCCCCCCTCCCCTCCCCCTCCCCCTCCCACCAACGCCCTGGATTACTGTTCCACGACCACTGGCCAGTGCCAGCCCTGTGTGGGGGGCTACTGCCCCACCGCTGACAGCTATGGCCGTGATGTCGACATCTGCCAGTTGCCAGAGGGGCTGGGAGGCCAAGTGCCAGATGCTGAGGTGGGACTAACTGGTACATATCTAATTCGCTATTCATGATTATTTATTGCAAGTAATCGATAAACTGGGGGTGCAGGGGGTTCTTAGTCAGTTAGGCAGTTATTGGTAAACTGTGCCATGAGTAATACTGCCCTGGCATACCCCCTCAAGGGGTGCAGGGATTAGGTTTTGCAACAAAGCAATTCTGGCATCAAGAAACAGGTTCGGCGACTATCATGGGATGGTGGCGGAAGTGGGGCAGCGGTGCCTCTTGTAGGTCTTGCCGACCATGAGTGGAGCGGGGTAGGCCCGAAGCCCCTAAGACGGTGCGCCCAGTTCTAGCTCTACTAGGCATGGCTGGTGACATTGGTGTCAAGTTGGGCCAGCATTGCCTTGGACGGCTAACAAAGGTGGACCCCCTGGCCGCCACATCCCTGTGCCCCCCCCTCCCTCCCCTCCCTCCCCTGCCCCAGGTGTGCCCGGACACCCGCTTCCACCCCTCCCCTCCCCCCCTGCTGTTCACCACGCCCCTCATGGCGCCTGACAACTCCAGCGGCAGCACCCAGTACGTGGTGGCAGGCCAGGTGGCGGCATACGTGCGGCCCGGGCCCACCCTGGTGGTCACGGTCTCTGCCCACTGCCCCTTCATGATCTGGGCTTCGCCCTCAGGGCCCAACGTGAGGCGCAGGTCGCACCTCAGCCTTGGTTACGTCCTGACCCTGGCCCTGCCCGAATCTGGCCTGATACGATCCAAGCTGATCTTCCACTGCACTGCAACTGCGCTGACACGGCACCGCTGCTGCACTGCCGTAGCACTGCCACTGCGCTGGCCTGCATTGGGTGCTTACTTGATTGCACACCAGCTACCTGTCTGCTGGCCTCCATAGCAAGTTCGCCTGCCTCTCTGCCCCTGCGCCCTGCTGTCTGTCTGCACACCTGAGCGCCCCATGTGCCCGACCCCACACCTGCTGCTGCAGAGCACCCGGGACGTCAACAACAAGGTCCTGCTCATGTACTCCACCAGTTACCAGAGCCGCCCTGCAGACTCCCTGCTGCCCCTCACCCTCACCAGCCCCTGGGCCAGCAGCGGCAACTACTACACTTGCGTGACCTGGAGCACCGCCATCAACATGACCAACGCAGACGCCTGCCCGCCCTGGAGCCTGCTGCGCCTGCGGGTGCTGGTCAACCTGAACAGGGTGTTTGCAAACCAGCAGACCCTTTCATGTGCTCCGGGGGGCAGCGCGGTGACCGGGGACACGGGCACATGGGATGTCATCAACGGCCCAGCAACTACTGTGCAGGCACCGCCACCCAGCCCTCCTCCTCGGCCCCCGAGGCCGCCCCCCTTCCCCCCTCCTTCACCCCCTCCTCCTCCACCATCCCCTCCACCCCCTCCATCCCCTCCCCCACCACCATCACCTCCCTCCCCTTTCCCTCCCGAACCCCCTTCCCCACCTCCTCCCCCTCCACCTCCACCTTCGCCGCCACCACCCCTTCCACCCTCACCCTTTCCCCCGCCCCCTCCCTCACCCTCACCTCCCCCTCCCCCCTCTCCCCCACCTCCGTTCCCTCCTCCACCCCCTCCTCCTAGCCCTCCACCGCCATTCCCTCCCCCCCCTTCCCCCCCTCCGCCCCCACCCCCCTCACCTACGCCGCCATCCCCACCGCCACCTGATCCCCCGCCGCCGTCGCCATCACCTCGCCCCTCCCCCCGGCCCCCCCGCCCTCATCCTCCCCGGCCCCCCCCCAGACCTTCCCCTCCACCCCACCCCCCTCCTCCCTCCCCCCCTCCACCCCCTCCACCACCCTCTCCTCCCCCTCCTGAACCACCTCCACCCACTCCACCCCCCCCAGCACCTCCCCCTCCTGACCCTCCTCCACCCTCCCCTCCTCCCCCAACTCCACCCCCACCAGATCCTCCTCCACCAGAACCCCCATCTCCTAACCCTCCTCCTCCCTACCCCCCCTCCCCCCCCACCTCCATCGCCAAGTAAGCCCCTTGCGCCTCCATTCATAACCATACCCAACCAGGATGCCTTGTGTTGCTTGATCAGGGCAACCATCTTAACACTGAACCGACTCACCTGTATGCATGCTTGTCATGCTAACACTTTTTTGCATGACTTGCGACCCAGCACTCTTGGGCACCATAGGGCTTGCGATGTGTTCAGATGTTGTTGAAGCTAGCTAGCTATATGTATATACTGGTATATATATACTGTTGTATGTAAACAGTATATATATACTGTTTATAATCAATTACCCATTAGTTCGCCCAGCACTCAGTATCCTTGACCTACACTTCAGCACCAGAAATGGTGCACAATGGCAATGTTCAGTGCCCTCTCCCAACACTGATACAATCCTGAGCCCTGTCCCCACATGCAGGCCCTCCCCCTCCTTCCCCACTCCCTCCAACGCCTCCTCCCCCCTCCCCATCACCTCCCTTGCCCCTCTCCCCTCCCCCCCCTCCTCCCCCTCCTCCACCTCCACCATCCCCACCACCTCCCTCGCCGCCCTCCCCATCACCTCCTTCCCCTCTTCCGCCCTCCCCCTTTCCACCTCCTCCAAGTCCTGACCCTCCCGCCCCACCACCATCGCCAAGTCCTCCACCTCCTCCTTCACCTCCTCCTCCTACACCTCCCGCACCTCCCCCCCCTTCGCCTCCCTCTCCCCTCCCCCCTCCCCCCGGACCCCCACCCCCTTCCCCCTTCCCCCCAGAGCCGCCCTACCCTCCAGACCCCAACCCTCCTCCCCCTCCTCCCCCTCCTCCCCCCCCATCACCCCCACCCCCTTCTCCTCCCCCTCCTCCTCCACCATCACCCCCACCCCCTTCTCCCCCACCTCCTCCCCCCCCATCACCCCCACCCCCTTCTCCTCCACCACCTCCCCCCCCATCACCCCCACCCCCTTCACCCCCACCTCCACTCCCACCCTCACCCCCGCCCCCTTCGCCCCCACCCTCCCCTACTCCTCCTCACCCCCCTCCCCCATCACCCCATCCTCCTAATCCTCCACCCCCATCACCCCCTCCTCCACCAAGTCCGCCCCCACCAAGCCCGCCCCCTCCACCAAGCCCACCTCCACCTTGGCCTCCTCCCCCATCCCCTCCGCCTCCCTCCCCTGACCCTCCCTCCCCCTTCCCTCCCCCCCCACCGCCCCCCCCACCCCCACCTCTGCCGCCAGACCTGCCTCCTCCCCGGCCCCCACGGCCACCCAGGCCTCCACCCCCACCACCCAAGCCACCCAGACCCCCGCCACCACCACGCCCGCCCCGACCACCTCCTCGTACCTTGGCTGCCACCCAAGTGAGCAGCTGCTCTGCCCTCCCTGCTCAACCATCCACAAACATAGTTTAAAAGCGCATTATTTTTGTATTTCTTACATTTTATTTCTTACATCTTACATATAGAACAAGAACTACGTCTCATCTTACTCCCTCACCCTTACATCCCTCACCTATCAGCCCCCTTGTCCCTCACTAGGGCCTCCATTTGAGCCGGACCAGTAGTAGCCACTAGCAGCCACTAGCGGGAACATACTAGTGGGCAACAGTGGCCCGACTCAAATGGTGTTATTGAGCTGTGTGGAGTAAACCCAGTGCACTTGGCACATGAGCCGCCTACCACCTACATTGTTGCCTGACCCGTTAAGACTATCGTGTAGACTTGGCATGACACAACATGCACTAATCGTAAGCTGATGACAGCTCAGATGGGGGGGGCACACACTACTGTGCCTCAGCAGGCTGCTGCTGCTGCTGCTGGGCCTTGGGTGGATTATCTCGCAGCCGCTTGTAGCCCAGGCCAGGGTACTCCTTGCCCTTGGCTGGCAGCGCTCCCTGGTCTGGCCAGTAGCACAGCTCCAGCTGCCGCCACCTGCTCTCCCCAATGCGTTGCATGTTCAGAGCTGCATTGCAGTCCCTGTCCAGCCACCTGCCTGGCTGTGGTGCTGGATTGGCTTTGGCAGCCTTGCCCTTGCCCTTGCCCTTGCCGGCTTGGTGGGCTCAGCTGCCGGCTTGCTGCGCTTGGCTGGAGGGGGAGTGTTGGGCCCTGGCTCTGAGGCTGCTGGCTGTGTGGCTGCCTGGCTGCTGCGGTGGGGCCTGTGGGGGCTTGCGGGGGGCCACTACAGGGCACCACATCAGGCCCCGCACTGGCTGGTCACGCTGCTGGCTCCAGGCTGGGCGCACCAGGCGGGGTTCCACCTGCCCTGCTGGGGGCTTCCAGCCTGCAGGCCTTGTGGCACTGAGTTTGTTCAGCTCCTCACAGGGCTGCTGGCCATTCACTGCTGAGCTGACCCGGCTGGTGCGGTGCTCATCCACAAGCACCACCCTGCCCCGCCGCTGGCCTGCGCCCCTGGGCCTGCACCTCCCTCACCTATCAGCCTGCCTGGCAATGTCACTCCGTGCTAATCGGTCCTGCACAATTGCACACCCTCCCTCCCTCTTCCTCCCTTCCTCCTCTTCTCCCCTCTCTTCCTCCCTTTGTAGGCAGACTCTGACCTCTCAACATAGCCAAACCCAGGGACACAGACTTGCTTACTTACCTGCTGTCTGACACTCAGCTCTGGCAGGTGTGTGCATGTATGTGTGTGTGGCATGTCCTGACTGTCTCTTGACACACAAGTCCGTACTGTACCATGACTGGCAACCCTGGCTGCCCTGGTTGCCGCATCAGGTTGCCGCCGCCACCACCACCACCCACCCACCGCCACTCTCAAAGCCAGCCGTGCACTGCCAGTGGAGTCCAGCAAGGCAGCCTTGATGACTGACACCCCTCCCGCCCCTCTGTCTCTTGGCGCCCCCCCACCCAGTCCCAAACCACCCAGACCTCCGTCCCCTCCACGGCCCCCGAGACCCCCCCGGCCACCCCCTGCACCCCCCCCAACCCCTCCCACCCCTCCACACCCTCCGCCTCCACCATCGCCCTCCCCTCCCTCCCCAACACCACCGTCACCACCACCACCGCCACTGCCACCACACCCTCCCCTGCCCCCGCCCAGTCCTCCCAGCCCTCCTGCTCCCCCCCTCCCCCCCTCCCCTCCCCCACTGCCTCCCCGCCCGCCCCCCCCACGCCCTCCCCCACGGCCCCCCCGCCCCCCAAGACCTCCCCGCCCTCCACCACCCGTACCTCAGCCCCCCTCCCCAGAGCCCCCCTCCCCTCCGCCCCTCCCTCCCTCACCTCCCCCGCCACCCTCTCCCACCCCACCCTCGCCAGGTAAGCCTCAGAGCAGAGCCCTGAGCAGAGCATTGTGTTGACAACCCCCGATGTACTTGCCACTGCTTGCAGCTCTCACTTGTCAAGCAGAGCCAGCTGTGGGGGTGTGCACATGTTGCGTTCACCATGTCATGTCAATGTGTCTCGGCGCTGGTCTGCTGTATGGTCTGCCGCTGGTATACCGTCCCACAGGGGCAAGGGCATGAGGCCTTTGAGGAGGTTTTAAGAAAGTTAATGAAAATGAGATGGTAAAGAATAACAGTAAAACATGGGCTGGGTCAAGGAGTGCTGCACACACAATCCTAGCAACCTACGTGTTTATAACAACAACAACAACAACAACATAATGCTTCTTGCCCTTCATCGCGCTTTGTAGTAGACGGCACTTCGCAACTCTCTCGACTCTCACGTCTCACTCTCGCGACTAACAGGGGCACAGCACGCCACAGCGCTTGCTTTCCAGCTGCTGGTCTTCATGCCGCTGTCCATACCACCAACTGCTTTGCGCAGAGCCTCCCCCTCCCGTGCCAGACCCCCCCAATCCCCCCCCTCCTCCTCCACCTCCTCCACCCCCACCACCTTCACCCCCCTCCCCTCCTCCTCCCTCTCCTCCTTCACCTTCACCACCCCCGCCTGAACCTCCACCCCCCTCCCCTCCTCCACCCCTTCCACCACCCTCTCCTCCCCCGCCTTCCCCGTTCCCACCCTCGCCCCCTCCACCTCCCAGCCCACGGCCCCCGAGGCCGCCAGCTGAGGTCGTCAGCCCGTCCCCACCTACGCCCCCTCCCTCCCCACCCCCCAGCCCCTCCCCACCTCCGCAGCCTCCCAGCCCCCCCACGCCTCCCTCTCCCCCCTTGCCTCCAGCCCCACCTGTGTTGCCTGCCTCCTGCCCCTGCAACCCGGTGCCTGCTGATGGCTGCCCCTCCAGCCAGTGGCTCCTCACCTTCACCAGCAACCGTACAGGCGCGAAGGCCTATCAATGTGTCGATGCCATGAAGCCGCAGCTGGCAGACTCGTACTCCTTCCGCCTTTGCTGGAGCTGGAGCTGCCTGGGCAGCCCCGAGTCTTTTGACGCAGCGGCGGAGGTCACCATCGTCGCTGCAGCGGTGCCTATGCCAGCGGAGTCCGGAGGCCTCGCGGGTGGCTCCTGGCAAGGGAGTTTCCTGGCGCCGTCCTGCGCGAGTATTGTCGCGAGCATCACACTTACCTCACCGCCGGCCACGGAGATCCCCTTGAGAGGCTCCATGGTGGATGTGCCCTCCGCGACCGACTGGGGGTGAGTGTCGGAGCTCTTGCGGGTGGACGCGACGGTGTAACACTTCCCTCAGAGGATGCATCTCAAGGCACTTTCACGGATTTCCAGTTGGACAGCAGGCTCTGATTGCCTGTGCCCATTCACGACCTAGGGGCACCCATGGCTGTGCTTCAGGCCTCAGGGGTCAGGCATTGATTGGCAGGCTCCCCTTGCCCATCGACCTGGCAATAGGGTTTGCGCCTGACTGCTCAAGGGGCTTCAGGGCCGTGGATGCACAGCAGCAGGTGCACAGCAGAAGCACGAAGGCATGCACCCCTGCCTTGGTCAATACACTGCATTGCCACGCAAACCTTGGCCTCACAACCTTGGCTGCGCAGCATCACCTACGTCATTAGCACCCGTGCTAACTGTGACAACCAGTACGCGGCCGCGATGGTGTCACGCGCTTACCCAAGCCTCCCACAGCCTGTCGCACCTCGCTCCTCATGCGCGTGCGCGGCCGTGCCGGGGGCTGGAGGCGCTTGCAGTGGTGCGCTGGTCCCCGTCACCCTAACCACGCTGTCGGCGGCGGAGGGTCAGGTGCGGGCGGGCGCGAGGGCTCTGACTGGCTGTGTGCACCTCTGTCCTGACCCGGAACCTAAACCTCACCCTCACCCTTTCCCACCTGTTCTGGCTACTGGGGAGGGACATGGGGCTGGGGCCAGTGTTGTGCTTGTTGACAGTGTTGTGCTTACAGGCAGTTACAGTAGCCAGGTTGTGCCGGGCTGTAAACAACACTGGCTTGCCACTGCTCCCGCTGCTGCTGCCGCCTGCAGTCTTTGCGGCAGTGCGTCGATCCCGGCCACTTTGATTTCTCCACCGGCAACTTCGCCTTCTCGTACTGTTGGCGCTATGCGTGCCTGTCGCCCACGTTCGCCTCGTCAGACTTCACTGCCACCGTCACGGACTTGGATAGGTTCAACGTTAAGAATATGGCGGCAGGGGCGCAGTATAACGCCACGATCAAGGCCACGGCTGGCGTCGTCGTCAGAGTTACAGCCCAGCCCAAGGAAGCAGGCGCGTCGGCCCTCATGTTCAACAACACTGGCGCTTCTTCGAACGCTGGCGGGTCATTCAGCGGCAACGTGACCTCGCCGCCATCCGGTATCAGTAGCTTCACCTTCGTCATCACTGTTCCCGTGGGTTTTGACGACTTGTCCACGGCCGTGGCGATGGAGCTGTATCCGGGCCAATACCTGCCGCCCGCACCGCCCGCACCGCCGGGATCACTCTGCCGCTGCCCCAACGAGCCCGACGTCCTGGGTGCTTGCTCCGAAGGGGAGACCCTCGCTCTAGTGACGCGGCCTGGCAGCAACGTCACGATGGCACAGTGCCTGTACTTGCCCAGCTATGATGGTAAGTGGCATGGGCCCGGCATCGGAGGGCCCGGCCCGGCATCGGAGAGCAGCAAACGGTTGCGAACACACGCCCCACTGACTAGCCTGACATCACAGCTGTTCGACGATGATTCGACCAACAGCTGCCATGAGCAGTTCCCATCACAGTGCAGAGTGTGATTTGCACAAGTTGGCAGCTCATGTCACTATTGCACCCGAAGAGTTCTATGACTGCACCCACCTTCCTACCCTGCGTGGAAGCTGCCTAAGGTCCCTTCGCCCTGCCTTTTTTCTGCCCCGCCTTCCATGTGCATGTGGCAATGTGTGACGCTGACCTGCCTCACTCCTTCTGGTGTGCAGTGTTCCAACAGCTGCTTGTCTTCTCCACGTGCTGGCGCTGGGCCTGTTTTAGCCTGGCCTTCCGCGGGCCAACCAGCCCCGACACCATCAAACCCTACACCATCACGCTGACCAATGTGACCAAGACATACAACCTGGACAAGGTGGGGCAGCAGATGGGGATGGCCCAGACTTATGGCTTTGGTGTGGTGTTTTGATATGACAACCTGATATCAGGAACCCTGGCAGCCGCCTCCCCCCTCACTAGAGATGACTATGCGGGACCACAAGGAACCACAAGGTTCTACTAGGGACCACGACGTGAGGGCGGTGTTTCGCTGTGTGGAGTTGTGTTCCCATGCACATGGCATGGGCGCCAGCCACCTACACCATTGCCTGACCCCTGTGACAGGGCTATAGTCTAAAATTAGCATGACATGCATGTTTAGGGTGACATTTAGCACAGCATATTGATAGGCCTTGCCACCACCCTGGGTGTTGGGGCTAACATGACATTTTCAGTTCATCGTCTAGCCCATGAGCTTGCTCCATGTTCTCGTCAGCTGCATGGAAAGTATGCTAGCTCCTGGCATGCACTGTCTTTCCTCTAAACCTGCTCCAATGTGATGCTTTGCACCTCACCTCACGTACCTTCTTCCTCAAACCCCGCTTCATGGCGGCAGTTTGCTTCTCCCTTCCCCTACCTCTTACCTGCAAACCTGCTCTGTTATGGCACCTTTTTTCTGCCCTTACCTCCCCTACCTCCTGTTGCTGCTGACAACTACCTTGTGGTTGCACCACACCTCAACCTTGCATGGAGCAGTGTTGTCGATGCCATGTGCGTCAGGGGCTGAGGGCGCCTTAAGTAGCACCTGGTCATCAATGATGCTGGGGCAGCAGCTGACAGGGTCTTCCTATCATCACCTTTTGTGCCCTCACCCATATTTTGTGCATATTTAACAACCTACTCCTTGCTCTTGATTCACTTCATTCTTGTCGCACAGGAAGTGCTGGGTGTTGACAGTAGTGGGCAGTGGGCCCCTGTGACTGCTGTGCAGATGCCTGGGGGGCTGTTCCGCCTACAAGTCCTGAAACCTACAGCTGTCAACATGAGCGTCTCAGTGTATGGCCCAGGTCCCAGCCCCTCCACCTTTGGCCCATGGAGCTCCACTGCGGAGGTGGTGCTGCCTCCCTCCACCTCCGCCATGGACATTGTGATTGATGTGCCCAACCTAGACTTTGTGGATGGCAGCAGGGGGGCCATCATCTTCCAGCCTAGTGTGCCCCTACCCGCCTCACCCGCCCCAACCCCCACCCCACCACGACCACCCTTCCCCCCAAGCAGTGTTGCGGCTAATGCCACTCTGCTGGTGGCCAGCTTCTATGTGCTGCGACTCATTCCGGCCCAAGCTGACCTGGACAGCATTTTAGTGAAGAGCTCCCCGGAGATGCAGGCAAGTAGGCTTTGGCAACAGGGGCTACGTGGGGCAGAGGGCACAAAGCCTTCCTGACTCGTAACCTCCCACTCTGCTCGGTGCACATGCACATGCATCTGTCGCGTATCTGTACTGCTGCACCCATCACCTACCCTGCCACGGGAGAATCTTGTGTCACAGGGTTTGGGTTGGCTGCTTAGCTCGTCTTGTCATTCATTCCCTCTTCTCATTCGTGCCGCAGGCCAACATCAGCAGCTACCTTCTGACGCTGCCCTTGGGCTTCACGGATTTTTCCACGGTCCCAGACTGCTCCACAGCTTCACGCCTCGCCTTTTCCTCCAATGTTGCCAGCTCGCTGGGGTTGCCCACCAACCGCGTTTCTGCAACTTGCCACTACGGCGCCACGCTGCAGCGTCGCAGAGGTCGAGCCTTGGCGCAGATCTGCAACGAGGCCGTGCAGCTCACCCCGCAAATCAATTTCGACCCCGCAGCCGCACGAGCTGTAGGACTGACCAACCTGGCTGGCCTCACCTCCAGTCGGCTGTCAAACACATTCGGCAACAACCTGTGTGGCTTCGGCCAGCCCGTCATTTCCACCGGTGTTGTAGTCAGCCAGACGCAGACGCGCACCGGCAACGTCAGCAGCCACTGCAGCGCGCTGGCGGCGTCCCTTGAGGGTGTGAGTTCGCGCGATGTTGCAAACCTGCAGTGCAGCTCTCTGAGTTCAGGGCCCCTCATCGTAGCGCAGCCGCCAGGTGGCCCGGACAGCGGCGGCGGGCCACCCGCAGCGGTCGTCGCTGCATCTGGCTCGTCCACGAATGTGGCGCTCCTCGGCGGTGCCGTGGGCGGTGGTGTGGGCGGGGCGTTGCTGATTGCTCTCGTTGCCATTAGCGTCATTGTGGTCATGCGCCGGCGGAAGCCATCGCAATCAGTCGCTCTGCCTCCCGCAGCGTCAGCCGCGCCAAGAGCACCAGCGCCCAGCGACACAGCTGCGGACCGCCAGGCGAGTGCGGATGGGCCTGGCCAGCGGCTGTGCTGGGTTCAAATTGATCTTTGACTGCCTGCTGGTCACTGTTTGAAACACAAGTCACCTTTCAACGCACATGGTTGACCCCGACTCTGCACATGCGTTGGCATTTCTATACCCAGCTTAGGTCTGCATTAGACTGCCATGCACTGAAGTGGACTGAGGTGCTCTGCCACAGCCTGCAGTTCTGTGACACACCGCCTTGCTACCTGCGCTGGGGCTGCAGGAACCTGCAACAGGCAGAGTCGTCCATCAAGACCAGCCAATGGAGCAGCCACTTTTCCCTGCATCCCCGTTCTCCAGCCCTTCCCCAGAGATCGTGGTGCAGGGCCATGCAGCACCAGGCACCGCGGCTGCACCTCCCGCTGATGGCCCTCCTGACCATGGTGGTCTTCCTGTACAGCCCACAGACCCTGACGCAGCGCTGAAATGCCTGACGGCGCTGCTGATCACTGCGCCTGCTGCGGCCCCTGTCCCGGTGCCTGAAATCCCAGCCCCTGCTGTCCCAGCCCCTGCTGCCCCGGCCCCTGAGCCCCCAGCCCTTGCCCCAACCATTGCCCCTGACGCTGCGGCCACCATCCATGTGGGTGCGGCTCCTGACTGCGAGCCTGGCAGCCAGTCCCTGCTGTTGCCTGCGGTGGCGAGTGAGGGGGGGCCAGCCTCCGTCACCATCACTGCTGACAAAAGCACTGTTCAGATTACCCCTCAAGCACCGTCTAGCGGGTCAGCAGACGAGCGCGGAAGTGAAGGACGGCGCAGCGCCCCGAGTGATGGATCTGGCCCAAGTGAGCTGCGGGCTGGTTGAGTAGGGTCCGATTGGAGGAGGGAGGGGTGCAGCGAGGCTGGTCGGAGATGGGAGGGGGAGAGCGGGGCAGGTTGGAGAGGCAGGAACAGGTTTAAGAACAATGCAGCTGCGGAAGGATGCGGCGGGGCTGCGTGCGGTGGCAACGCAGAGGGTGGTGCTAGAGGGAGGTGCCTTTCAGGGTGGATATCAAGCTGTGGGGAAGAGGCGCCGCGTCGGGACGAGTGGACTTACGCGTGTGTTCTGGCATGTGTTTGTTACCCCTCTCAACTGCAGCGGAGGTCGTGCCGGGGCTGAATCGGGAAGTTGTGCCACATGATGATGCCAAGTGCGTGGAGGGATGAGTGAGGCCGTGGGCGCCGGAGGGGACCAACTAGGGCATTGCACCGCAGACAGAGTCAGGGAGCACAGCACGAAGGGACATCTCCACACCACACGATTAGGAACACCACCACACACACAGCATCGTGCCCCAGCAACTGGCACTCGTTTGAACGGTTAAAACCATCCTCTTCCCACCAATGCCCAATGGACCAGATTTGTCCATTGGGCTGATGCCATCTCCCCAACCACATCCCACACGTATCTCAACCACCACGCTTGCTTGTTCATCTTTCCACTCAGCAAACAAAGCACCCCACATGCTCCCTCATCCTTTTCTCGCCCTCACGTCCCCCTCCACCCCCGGACTGTCGTGTTGTCCTCCCATAATTACAGATTCTTCTCAAACTGGGGACCCTGGCACAAGGTGGACAAGGAGGACCTGGCCAGCCTGCAGGCACTGGTGCCTCCTTTGCCTGGCGTGTTTGAGTGGGGTGCCCAGCCGCCTGGGGCTGCTGCTGACAACCTTTCCATCCTGGCCTTCTACCTTGGCAAAGCTGGTGGGTGTGAGAGCAGCAATGAACACAGGAACAGAAACAAGGCAGAGGCCAGGCTGGAAGGTTGGCGGTGGAGAGGGTGGACAGGCAGGCAGGCCCTGTTGCTTGACATGGCGTGTGTGCACAATGACCACCAACATTGTCAGCTCATGAGCTCCTATCAGACAGTACGTATGTATGATGTCACACGCCAAGCTGTTACCAGAAACTAACGACCGAGACTGCTCCTAGACAGTACTGTGCATCAGGCAGTATGCATCAGGTCACAGCGCAGTCATGAGGCGTAACAGTACCAACTCAGAAAGTACTGCCAGTTGGGGTCACAATGAGGTAGGGTCCATGTCCTGCGATGGCTACTTGCTGAGGATGAGCATGGCGGTTGCCATGGGTGTGCTTGCAGACGGTCAGGAGGGGCTGCGTCGCGGGTTCCGCATGTACGCTGCCGACAACCACCCGTGGCTGGGACCCTGGACTGGCGTCATCTTCTGGGAGCTGCAGCGCCACGGCTTCTCCGTACATTTCAGGTGCGTCCAACCTCTCTGTGCAGTTTGCTGTGCAGCCTGATTATGATTTGTTTTCCATGTTCTATTCGTGTATCATACCATATTGTATTACATTCTTGTCCCTTTTCATTTCGATAAAATCACTCTGTTATGTCCCCGTGATTCTCGGCGCTTGGGATATGGTCTCTGCCCACCCACCTGCCTGGATGTAGTGCTGGTGGGTTGGGATGGACAGCTACCTCCTCCTCAATAGTGACTATCACTAGGGAGCACTAGGGAGCACAAGGTACCACAAGGTACCACTACGTGGGGGCGTTGTTTTGCTGTGTGGAGTTATGTTCCCATGCACATGGCATGGGCGCCTACCACCTACACCATTGCCTGACCCCCTGTGACAGGGCTATTTTCTAGAGTTGGCATGGAGTTGGTAACAGCTCGAGAGAGAGCACATTACTGTGCCACAGCAGGCTGCTGCTGCTGCTGGGCCTTGGGTGGTCGGTCTTGCAGCCGCGTGTAGCCCAGCTCAGGGTACTCCTTGCCCTTGGCTAATAGAGCTGCCTGCTCTGGCCACCAGCACAGCTCCAGCGTGCGCCAGTTGCTCTCCCCAATGCGCTGCATGTTTAATGCCGCATTGCAGTTTAGCCACCTGCCTGGCTGTGGTGCCCGCTTGGCTTTGGCAGCCTTGGCCCTACAGCCTGCAACAATGCCTGTGCTCACACGGTCATGGTGCAGTCACAGCAAATGGCACTGCATGGCTGCAGGTGGCGAGTGTGTGAGGATGTGGAGCCTGAGCAGTACAAGGCAGGTTTGCTGCAGCAGCTGAACTACGCTGCCAACAGCCAGCTCAACGGCGGGCGCAGGCAGATCCAGTTGCCTGGCAACCGCCAAATCACAGACTTTCCCATCATCACAGAAGAGGACTAAGCTGGTGGGCATGGGGGCTCAGGGGCAGCATACCAATATCAAGCCTCCAGAGCCCATGTCACTGCACCATGCAGGCAGATGTTGGCCCCATATCAGGCATTGTGGGACCCATCATGCTGATCTTTAGCAATGTGGATAGACAACATTTGCTGTCACTCTCATCAGCTCCGCATGTGTCACGGCCCAGACGATGGCTCGTGGCGTGAATGCATTGAGGTAGGCGTCCCTTCTCTGGGCCAGATGAAAGGATGACAGGTGTCAAATTATGCTTGTCACGTCGGTATGGCTTAGGACTCGGTTCATAATGAGTGTACTGCTAATAATGTGCCATGCACTTTGACGGCTTGCACACTGAAAAGTGAGGCAGACTGAAGTCATGACTTCAATCGCGTGAAGTAGTAGAATGTAAGTGACTGGTTGGTGTAACCCATTTGATGATGTGCCAATCCTACAAGCGTCTAGTGTGCGTGCCTTGATACCTGTATGATGACAATGCCAAGTGGCCGCAAAAACCGGCGTGCAACCACAGTCAGCCAGCACTGGCACCAAGCCTGGCAACAACGTAGCCAGACCGTGCGGATGTGGGCAGTGAAACAAAGAAGTGCCAGATGGCAAGTCGCGGTGATGAGACCGCAGGGCACAGCACGCATAGCATGCCGGCCGGCATCTCCATTTGCCTGCCTTCAAAAGGAGATGTGTTTAGGCGAGATTGGTGGGAGCTCGCGCTAGCTATGGATGAACACACAGCAGGAAGGCGGAGCTGGAGTGGGCAAACACAGTCAGCACCACAGTAATAAACTTATAGCATGTGTTTGATTGCAACTCTAGCTTCAGTTTGGAGTGGGCTGTTGAGGACAGAAAGATGAGATGAGCCACACTGTGTACAAGAAGGACGCCCCTAGCGGGCCAGGACGCGTGCCGTGGCCCCTGCCTCGTGCGAAATGTTCTGAGCGCCCCCGATCCCTGCGTGCACACAGCACCACCTGCAGCTGGCCGCGAAGCAATTGTGTCATGAATCACTGATGCGAGGCTTGCTGGCCGCAGCCTTGTTCCTGCTCATCAACTGCCTGCACTCGCATCAGGTATGATGATGCGCCATAGAGCGCGTCGCCGGGGGTGCTGCCCTAGAAAAGTGCCGGTCCCGCCCCTACCCTTGTTGTTGCCCGTCCCTAGCAGACAAGGCAGCCGGTCCCCAGGCCCTCCACCCAGCTGCCACCCTCTGCCTGCAGGCCGCTGCTGGCTCCAGGTACTCAGGCTGGACTGCAGATGGCCTTGTGCACAGCAACCCTGACATGCAGCAACACCTCGCAGCTGCGGGTGCAGGCCAGCGCAGCCATGTTGGGCGCCAGAGTTGTGAGTGCGCACAGCAAGCACTGGGTGGCACCCTCAGACTGGCACCACAGCCCTTGCCTGCATCAGTGGCAGCGGCGTGATGGCAGGGGCTGCTGCTCCAGTCCAGCTGATCCAGCCCAGCTGCTGCTGGTGGTGGTGGTAGTTGCATGCTAGAGCCGCACTCAACAAAGACTGGCATACTGACCTAGGACATCATTGTGAAAGACCAGGATCACCAACGACCTGATTAGCCAACCAGCTACCCTGCTTGCCTGCCTGCCTGCCAACCCGACTGATCCGTGCCTGGGGCCTTAGTCGCTCTAGGCTTGCCTGCCTGCGTTGACTGACAGCCGCACCTAGCAGTCACAGTGCACAACTCACTGCAACCTACCCGCAGCTGGCACTTCTTTCCCTGAGCAGGTCAGCCTCAGTAGAGGGCTACAGTAAGCTAATTGGCACAGTCTGGCATGCCATTGGCAGCGCATGGGGTGTAGTGCAGCAGCGCTGGGGCAGCTGGGGCGTTAATGGCATGAGACAGAGCTGTTCCCTTGGCTGCGCTTGAGCTAAGTGCTGGCATTGGCCAAACTCTGTCTGCTGGCCTTGACTGGCTGGGCCTGCCCCTGTTAGCAGCACCCTCATACCCCACCTCCACTTGCGCCCTCACCACCTTCAACCTTCCTTGAAACCAATAGGCTGCACCATCCTCACCGTGCCGCCTACCACAACTGCTCCGCAGCCGCAGCTGGCTCTAGGCTCAATGAGAAACCCTAACCGGATGATGAGTCAGCAGTGACAGATGAAAGTGTGAGGGGCCAGTGAGAAGCAGTTGAGATGTGGTGCTTTGTTGCGTGGCCAACCAGGCCTGTGCCACGCTTGCTGCAGTGCTGGCTGTGAGCGCCTCTTCAGTTCCTCGCACCGCTGGGCTGATGGGCGGGGTGGGTGAGCGCTGTGCCGCAGCTGCAGGCCCCGTACACTGCGCCCAGCCCCTGCTGCTGCAGCCTCACACCCACATGGCACTGCAGCCATGGCAGCCATGCACAGCAGCAGGGCTTGCTCAGGGCTAATGGCATGCAAGACGAACTCTTACCCATCCTGATCTGCCGCATGGCCCACCCTGTATGGCCACTATCACTCACCATCCACTGCTGTTGCCGCTGCTGCCCCTGGCCTGCAGTTTGTGTTCGTCTCCACGGATGACGCTGACGACGCCAACCACTGCTCCGCTGCCGGGGCGTGTGGCCGGCTGTACCCTAACGTGCTGTCCCGCGCCTTCACCTCATCGGCCACCACCGCCACCACCAACATCCTGGCAGTGGGCGTGAACGGCCGGAATGCAAACAGCAGCCTGGTGGGCTGGCTAAGCCAAGCAGGCCTGTCAGCGTCAGCAGTGACATACGCGCTGGACAGCACGCAGATAGCAGCCGCAGCCACGGCCAACTTCACGGGCTTCCGCCTCATCTATGTGCCCAGCTCCAGGCAAGATGGCACTCCTCCTGCTTGCTGCTGCTCATGCTTGAACCTGCACTGAAGGCAGCAATGGAACTGTTCAGTTATCGATGGTGCTGAGTGGGTGCTTCCAGCCTGGAAACAGCTCTAGTCAGAGCCATGGGTTGCCATGCTGAGCACATCAGCCTGAGAGCGTTGCCTGGGAGCGTTAGCTATGCCATGCAGCAGCAGCAGCAGTAGCAGTAGCAGCAGCAGCAGCAGGTGGCTTTCCCTAAGCCACCTGCTGCTATTACTCACCAGCCCTTGGCCCTTGGCGGCAACATAGCCAAAGTGATGACCTGACGTCTGGCCAGGCTTGTAGACAGGCTTGTCACCTGTCTTGGTTCTGCCCACCACGCAAACACCTCACACCACCTCCAGAAAAAGGCTGCACCTGGGCGATGGCCTTTTAGCAGTGACTATCATGGACTCCTCCCTCAGTAGGGACGACTATGCGGGATCACTAGTGACCACAAGGTACCACCAGGGACCACTGCGTGAGGGCGGAGTTTTGCTGTGTGAAGTTATGTTCCCATGCACATGGCATGGGCGCCTACCACCTACACCATTGCCTGACCCCTGTGACAGGGCTATCGTCTAGAGTGGCATGACAAACATGCACTAGTTGTAAGCTGATGACAGCTCAGAGGGGGCACATCACTGTGCCACAGCAGGCTGCTGCCTCTAGGCCTTGGGTGGCTGGTCTCGCAGCCGCTTGTAGCCCAGCTCAGGGTACTCCTTGCCCTTGGCTGGCAACTCAGGCAGGTTCGGCCACCAGCACCGCTCCACCAGACGCCACTTGCTCTTTCAGATGCGCTGCATGTTCAATGCAGTCCCTGTCTGCCCACCTGCTTGGCTGTGTTGCCGGCTTGGCTTTGGCAGCCTTGCCCTTGCCCTTGCCTTAGCCCTTGGTGGGCTGGGTGGGCCCAGCTGCCTGCCCACCATTCTTCCCCAAAGAGTCTCTGCAGTACACCTTCCCTGCCTGACTACTGCCCTGCCTGTTGGTCTGCTTGCTTACCCTACTGACTGGCCTCTCATCCTGCCTGCTGCTATGCAGACAAGCCATGCACCTCCCAATAACCAAGCGCTGCACCCTGCCTGCTGCTCCCTATCTACTACTGACTGACGATCACGCCTGCCTGCTACCCTACCTTATGCACCCTGCCTGCCTGCTGCCCTACCTGCTGCACCCTGCCTGCTGCTCCAGGTTTCAGACCCCTGGCGGCGTCAGAGACGCCCAAAGTGACGGCCTGGCTGTACACAGGGAGCAGCTGCGCAGCTACATTAACCAGCATGGCGGGTCGCTGGTGGTGCTGACTCAGCAGGGCCTCGCCCGGCCCTTTGCCTTCTTCCCCATCCCACTGCGCTTCGTGGCTCAGGACTTTGTGGATGTGAGCACCACCCCTGACATCGCTCACCTCAGCCCAGACAGCAACAGCGACAACCTGGACCACAATGCGTGAGTGGCTCTCCTGACCTGCTGCTCTGCTGCTGCCAATGTTGTTAGGTAGGTGATGGAGAGGTGCACAGCAATTTGTGCGAATAGTGCTGCAGCCGGGCAGGTGCTGGGGCGGTGTTCAGGGGTAGCGGCGCAAGGCTGGTCACACAAGGTTGCAAGGGTTGCTGCCCAGGTGGCGTGTGAGGAGGCTAGGATTAGGCTCAGGAACCCAGGCCAGGCCTGGGTAGGTGGGAGGGGCCTGTCTCGCTGACCCCCACAGCAAGCTCTATGCCGTTCAGTGGCGCCCCATGGCACCTTGGCCCCCTCCCACACCTCACTGGCAGTGGGTGATGCCGCTGGGCAGCAAGGAGGGGTGGCTGCTGCCCTGCCTGCCTCACCCTGGCCGTCAGCCCCTGCCTGCCCTGGCCTTGTGTCTCCACAGGTGGCATGGCTACTTCACCGGGCCCCAGGACTGGTCAGGCATCTACTGAGTGCTGGTGAGGGCCTGCAGGCGCGTAGGCAGGTCAGCTGGATGGACAGCAGCAGGGCCTTGCACCAGCTGTGCATGCCCAGTCTGAGCAACCTGGTGTGGTGATGGCTGCTGGCACTGAGTGCGGGTTGCCTTGCATTATGCTGCTGCTGTCCTTGCTGCGGTTGACCTTGCTTCAGCTTGTGTCAAGATGCCTGATGCCTGGTACATTGCTGCTCCAAGACTGGGGCTGCGTCAGGCATCCGGGGCAGGGCAGCACGGCTCATAGTGTGGGGTCAGGGCCATGCAGCCCACCTCATGCTTGAGCCCCTGGCAGCTCCATTGCTGCTCCAAGTCCTGGCAGGCGCCTGTGGGTCACCACATGAAGCTGGCAGCACTTGACTCTTCCCTGCCAGCCTCAGCGGGGCGCTGACCAGGACTGCACACCTCCTGCCCACATGCCATGTCGCCCTAAACTCGGCCACTGCAGCCATTTGCCCCGCATTACGCAGGGCAGTTGCTGCCATGCAGAATCAGTCTGCTGTCTGCTGTCAAACTGTGCATGGTCCCCCTTACTGCTGCTGCTGCTGTGGCTGCTGCTGCTGCTGCTGCCCTTTTCAGTGGCACCTGCTACAGCCCACCTTGACCTTGCCCTGCCAGACTGTGGCACACCGCCTGCTGTCTGCCTGGCTTCCTGCAGGTGTACAAGGCCTGGAAGAACGACAGCAGCACTGGCCCTGATGGCCCAGGCCCAGGCTGCCCTGTGGCCAACGGCCCCTCCCAGGACTGCCTTGCCACTGTGCTGTGCAACCAGCACACCTTCCTGTCAGCGGAGATCTGTGGCAACGGCGTTGACGATGATGGCAATGGTCTGGTGGACAAGGACGACGAAGCATGCTGGAGGTGTGGGGATGGCATCATTGATCCCGTTGAGCAGTGTGATGATTCCAACGTCCTGGATGGAGATGGCTGCAGCTCGACCTGCCAGATACAAGACCTGCCACCACCCTCCACACCGCCACCCTCCCCACCCTCCACACCGCCACCCTCCCCACCCTCCCCGCCACCCTTGCCACCCTCACCCTCACCGCCTCCCTCACCTGACCCGCCCTCACCACCACCACCCTCCCCACCACCACCCTCACCTGACCTACCCTCCCCACCACCACCCTCCCCACCACCTCCCTCACCTGACCCGCCCTACCCACCACCACCCTCCCCACCACCTCCCTCACCTGACCCGCCCTACCCACCACCACCCTCCCCACCACCACCCTCACCTGACCTACCCTCCCCACCACCGCCCTCCCCACCACCTCCCTCACCTGACCCGCCCTACCCACCACCACCCTCCCCACCACCTCCCTCACCAGACCCACCCTCCCCACCACCACCCTCCCCACCACCACCCTCCCCACCACCACCCTCACCTGACCCACCCTCCCCACCACCACCCTCCCCACCACCACCCTCCCCACCACCACCCTCACCTGACCCGCCCTCCCCACCACCACCCTCCCCACCACCACCCACCCCACCGCTTCCCTCACCTGACCCGCCTTCCCCACCACCACCCTCCCCACCACCTCCCTCACCTGACCCGCCCTACCCACCACCACCCTCCCCACCACCACCCTCACCTGACCCGCCCTACCCACCACCACCCTCCCCACCACCACCCTCCCCACCACCTCCCTCACCTGACCCGCCCTACCCACCACCACCCTCCCCACCACCTCCCTCCCCACCACCTCCCTCACCTGACCCGCCCTCCCCACCACCACCCTCCCCACCACCTCCCTCACCTGACCCGCCCTACCCACCACCACCCTCCCCACCACCACCCTCCCCACCACCTCCCTCACCTGACCCGCCCTCCCCACCACCACCCTCCCCACCACCACCCTCCCCACCACCACCCTCACCTGACCCGCCCTACCCACCACCACCCTCCCCACCACCACCCTCCCCACCGCTTCCCTCACCTGACCCACCCTCCCCACCACCACCCTCCCCACCACCACCCTCCCCACCACCACCCTCACCTGACCCGCCCTACCCACCACCGCCCTACCCACCACCACCCTCCCCACCACCACCCTCACCTGACCTACCCTCCCCACCACCACCCTCCCCACCACCACCCTCCCCACCACCTCCCTCACCTGACCCGCCCTCCCCACCACCACCCACCCCACCGCTTCCCTCACCTGACCCGCCCTCCCCACCACCACCCTCCCCACCGCTTCCCTCACCTGACCCGCCCTACCCACCACCACCCTCCCCACCACCACCCTCACCTGACCTACCCTCCCCACCACCACCCTCCCCACCACCTCCCTCACCTGACCTACCCTCCCCACCACCACCCTCCCCACCACCTCCCTCACCTGACCCGCCCTACCCACCACCACCCTCCCCACCACCTCCCTCACCTGACCCGCCCTACCCACCACCACCCTCCCCACCACCACCCTCCCCACCGCTTCCCTCACCTGACCCACCCTCCCCACCACCACCCTCCCCACCACCACCCTCCCCACCACCACCCTCACCTGACCCGCCCTACCCACCACCGCCCTACCCACCACCACCCTCCCCACCACCACCCTCACCTGACCTACCCTCCCCACCACCACCCTCCCCACCACCACCCTCCCCACCACCTCCCTCACCTGACCCGCCCTCCCCACCACCACCCACCCCACCGCTTCCCTCACCTGACCCGCCCTCCCCACCACCACCCTCCCCACCGCTTCCCTCACCTGACCCGCCCTACCCACCACCACCCTCCCCACCACCACCCTCACCTGACCTACCCTCCCCACCACCACCCTCCCCACCACCTCCCTCACCTGACCTACCCTCCCCACCACCACCCTCCCCACCACCTCCCTCACCTGACCCGCCCTATCCACCACCGCCCTACCCACCACCACCCTCCCCACCACCTCCCTCACCTGACCCGCCCTACCCACCACCACCCTCCCCACCACCACCCTCCCCACCACCACCCTCCCCACCACCTCCCTTACCTGACCCGCCCTCCCCACCACCACCCACCCCACCGCTTCCCTCACCTGACCCGCCCTCCCCACCACCACCCTCCCCACCGCTTCCCTCACCTGACCCGCCCTACCCACCACCACCCTCTCCACCACCACCCTCACCTGACCTACCCTCCCCACCACCACCCTCCCCACCACCTCCCTCACCTGACCTACCCTCCCCACCACCACCCTCCCCACCACCTCCCTCACCTGACCCGCCCTATCCACCACCGCCCTACCCACCACCACCCTCCCCACCACCTCCCTCACCTGACCCGCCCTACCCACCACCACCCTCCCCACCACCTCCCTCCCCACCACCTCCCTCACCTGACCCGCCCTATCCACCACCACCCTCCCCACCACCACCCTCCCCACCACCACCCTCACCTGACCCGCCCTCCCCACCACCACCCTCCCCACTGCATCCCTCACCTGACCCGCCATCCCCACCACCATCCTCCCCACCACCTCCCTCACCTGACCCGCCCTCCCCACCACCACCCTCCCCACCACCTCCCTCACCTGACCCGCCCTATCCACCACCGCCCTCCCCACCACCACCCTCCCCACCACCACCCTCACCTGACCCGCCCTCCCCACCACCACCCTCCCCACCACCACCCTCCCCACCACCTCCCTCACCTGACCCGCCCTACCCACCACCGCCCTACCCACCACCACCCTCCCCACCACCACCCTCCCCACCACCTCCCTCACCTGACCCGCCCTCCCCACCACCACCCTCCCCACCACCGCCCTCACCTGACCCGCCCTACCCACCACCGCCCTACCCACCACCGCCCTACCCACCACCACCCTCCCCACCACCTCCCTCCCCACCACCTCCCTCACCTGACCCGCCCTATCCACCACCGCCCTCCCCACCACCACCCTCCCCACCACCACCCTCACCTGACCCGCCCTCCCCACCACCACCCTCCCCACCACCACCCTCCCCACCACCTCCCTCACCTGACCCGCCCTACCCACCACCGCCCTACCCACCACCACCCTCCCCACCACCTCCCTCACCTGACCCACCCTCCCCACCACCACCCTCCCCACCACCACCATCCCCACCACCACCCTCACCTGACCCGCCCTACCCACCACCACCCTCCCCACCACCTCCCTCACCTGACCCACCCTCCCCACCACCACCCTCCCCACCACCACCCTCACCTGACCCGCCCTACCCACCACCACCCTCCCCACCACCTCCCTCACCTGACCCGCCTTACCCACCACCACCCTCCCCACCACCTCCCTCACCTGACCCGCCCTACCCACCACCACCCTCCCCACCACCACCCTCCCCACCACCTCCCTCACCTGACCCGCCCTACCCACCACCACCCTCCCCACCACCTCCCTCACCTGACCCTCCCTACCCACCACCACCCTCCCCACCACCACCCTCACCTGACCCGCCCTACCCACCACCACCCTCCCCACCACCACCCTCACCTGACCCGCCCTACCCACCACCACCCTCCCCACCACCACCCTCACCTGACCCGCCCTACCCACCACCACCCTCCCCACCACCACCCTCACCTGACCCGCCCTACCCACCACCACCCTCCCCACCACCACCCTCCCCACTGCATCCCTCACCTGACCCGCCTTACCCACCACCACCCTCCCCACCACCTCCCTCACCTGACCCGCCCTACCCACCACCACCCTCCCCACCACCCTCCCCACCACCTCCCTCACCTGACCCGCCCTACCCACCACCACCCTCCCCACCACCTCCCTCACCTGACCCTCCCTACCCACCACCACCCTCCCCACCACCACCCTCACCTGACCCGCCCTACCCACCACCACCCTCCCCACCACCACCCTCACCTGACCCGCCCTACCCACCACCACCCTCCCCACCACCCCCCTCACCTGACCCGCCCTACCCACCACCACCCTCCCCACCACCACCCTCACCTGACCCGCCCTCCTCACCACCACCCTCCCCACCACCACCCTCACCTGACCCGCCCTACCCACCACCACCCTCCCCACCACCACCCTCACCTGACCCGCCCTACCCACCACCACCCTCCCCACCACCACCCTCACCTGACCCGCCCTACCCACCACCACCCTCCCCACCACCCCCCTCACCTGACCCGCCCTACCCACCACCACCCTCCCCACCACCACCCTCACCTGAGCCGCCCTACCCACCACCACCCTCCCCACCACCACCCTCACCTGACCCGCCTTACCCACCACCACCCTCCCCACCACCTCCCTCACCTGACCCGCCCTACCCACCACCACCCTCCCCACCACCTCCCTCACCTGACCCGCCTTACCCACCACCACCCTCCCCACCACCTCCCTCACCTGACCCGCCCTACCCACCACCACCCTCCCCACCACCTCCCTCACCTGACCCTCCCTACCCACCACCACCCTCCCCACCACCACCCTCACCTGACCCGCCCTACCCACCACCACCCTCCCCACCACCACCCTCACCTGACCCTCCCTACCCACCACCACCCTCCCCACCACCACCCTCACCTGACCCGCCCTACCCACCACCACCCTCCCCACCACCACCCTCACCTGACCCGCCCTACCCACCACCACCCTCCCCACCACCACCCTCACCTGACCCGCCCTACCCACCACCACCCTCCCCACCACCTCCCTCACCTGACCCTCCCTCCCCACCACCACCCTCCCCACCACCACCCTCACCTGACCCGCCCTACCCACCACCACCCTCCCCACCACCACCCTCACCTGACCCGCCCTACCCACCACCACCCTCCCCACCACCACCCTCACCTGACCCGCCCTACCCACCACCACCCTCACCTGACCCGCCCTACCCACCACCACCCTCCCCACCACCACCCTCCCCACTGCATCCCTCACCTGACCCGCCATCCCCACCACCATCCTCCCCACCACCACCCTCCCCACCACCTCCCTCACCTAACCCGCCCTCCCCATTGCTACCCTCACCACCGCCTCCCTCACCTAACCCGCCCTCCCCACCATTACCCTCCCCATCCCCACCCTCACCGCCACCCTTCCTGTCAGCGGAGATCTGTGGCAACGGCGTTGACGATGATGGCAATGGTCTGGTGGACAAGGACGACGAAGCATGCTGGAGGTGTGGGGATGGCATCATTGATCCCGTTGAGCAGTGTGATGATTCCAACGTCCTGGATGGAGATGGCTGCAGCTCGACCTGCCAGATACAAGACCTGCCACCACCCTCCACACCGCCACCCTCCCCACCCTCCCCGCCACCCTTACCACCCTCACCTCAGCCATGGCCTCCACCACCTCCCAACATTCTCCCTCCGCCTCCAGCCATACCCCCTGTGCCATCTTCTCCACCACCTCTCCCCAGCCCCTCCCCACCACACCCCACAGCTGCAGTGATGGATTCTCTCAATTCAGGGCCTCCCCCTCAGCCACCCCTCCCCCCCCCTTCTCCATCTATGCTGCCACTGGCATCGCCCAACCCTCCCTTGCCGACAGCATCTGCTGGCCTCGTGTCCACTGCACCTCCCAGCTCTAATGCAAGCAGAGTTGTCGCCACCTTGGTAGTGGAGGGCCTAGTGCGGAACCAGCCTGACGTGGCCACCCTCTTCAACGGAGCCGTCCTTGGCGTTCAGGTGCGTGACCTCGGCTCTGGTTGATACCGATGTGAAGATGAAATGGCCGTTGAGGCAGCACGCTGCGTACCCCAGTGGTTTTGCGAAGTAACTTCCGAGCTTGGTGTGACCTGGAAATGTGACTGTACTGCAGGCCGCTGTCAGCAGCTACCGGTTGTCCTTGCCCTTGGCTTTTGACGAATTCTCCGCGTTCAGCGACTGTAGCGCGGCATCACTGACTGCAATTAGTACCTCTGTGGCGGAGAGTCTGGTGATGAGCCCTGCCATGGTCCGGGCGACCTGCGGCTCGCGGAAGACGCGCCACCGCTCACGCGTGCTACAGCAGTCGTTCAATGCATCTTTGTGCGCAGCGCCGGGATCCTCCCGCACAACATTGCAGCTTTCCCTTTTGCCTACCGCGTTCTCCTCAACTACTTTTGCGGAGATGTCTTCGACAATCCAAGCGGTGTTGCGACGCCGCTTCCCGTCAACCTGCGGGGTTGGAACGGTAAGTAGGTGCTACCGTACAGTTATGCTTCACTGTTATGCATGCCTGTGCGCTAAGTACGTGCGCCTGTGATGTGCCCAATGCACAGGTAAGCATCGTGTCGTTACTGACCGTGGTGGCACCTCGCGTCCCAACCCAAAGTCTGTCAGAGACATGCGAAGCCATCCTGTCCAACATTATCTCCGATGTCACGGTAAAAGCTCAGGACTGCGTCGAGTCCTCCAACAACCTCGCTCACAGCTTGACACCCAGCTCGGTCGCAGACAACAGTTTAAGCCCTGCCCAGGACGAGACCGCCTTGATCGCTGGGCTGGTCGTCGGCTTCGTCTGCGTCGCTTTGCTGTGCGTGGCTGGCTTCCTGGTCATGCGCAATCGTCGACGAGCGCGAGTCACGCCAAGCGCCGAGCCACTCGCGAATTCTGTAGCGAGTTTGCCCCCGTCACAACGGACTAAACCGCGCACCACCCCACACGCAGTTGCATTTTATGTCAGGTACAACGGCTACGCGCTTGAGCCGGTCGTCGCGCCTTCTACGCGCCATTGTAGCCCCGACTTGTCGACCAAGTGCCCCGCTGCCGCAACGGCGCTTGAGGCGGAGTCGGGCCCTGCATCAGCACCAGTCGCCATGTCCCGGTTGCCTCTACCTAGCCCCTGTGATGAGGGCGTGCTGAAGTGTGACAACATCGCCAGTGGCCAGCCTTGCCGCCTTTCCTCGCAGCTCGGCTTGCAGCTTAGTCCACTGAAGGTATTGCGCAGTGTCTGCAGTGCAGGGACTGGGTGGGTTGGCGCTGAGTGCAACCAGTCTCCTTCTTTTGCTACCTCGGCCTCACCACCACTACCCGCCCACCCTACCTGCCTCACCCTCAGCTTGCAAGCTGGCCTTCCTGATATCAGCAAAAGCGCCAGCAGCACCGTGACACGAAGGGATAGCAGCAGCAGCAGCAGCAGCAGCAGCAGCAGCAGCAGCAACAATGGCTCTGACTGGCAACCTCATCTGGGACATCATGTAGCTTCACCATTGACACCACCATCACGGGAGAGGCGGCTGCAGTCTTGCCATGATGCACAACAGCAGCAACCTCAGGAGCAGCAGCAGCAGCAACAACAGCAGCTTGGCCATAAAGAAATGCAGACAGACAGGGTGGAAGACCAGCCCCCTTGTCCCTCACTAGGGCCTTTATATGAGACCAGCCAGGTGGTTCCTTCCAGCAGCAGTAAGCCAACTCAGCCGCAGAATGAGTTGATAAAATGCGCCATCAGCCGCACATCAGCCCCAGGTGGCATCATGTCAGCATTGCTCACTGAGAATGGAGGTTGGGATGACGGAGATAAGTCAGGGCCTGTGCTCAGCTGCACACCCTTTGCCAGCTCCCCTGCTGGCCCAGCACACCGCCCAGGCCTTCTGCCCAGCCCCCCCTGCCCACCTGGCACCCCAGAGGCCCAGCTCACGCCTGCCGGCTGCCGCCACCCCTCCTCCCCAGCCAGCCATACCTCGAGCTCCACCTGCGACCCAACCCAGACACCTCCCCTTGGGCACTATGCGGCGGCACCCTTTGGCGGCGGGCCAGCAGCCATCTGCTCCCCTGACACCTCCGACCCCTCCAGGCACACATGCCTCGCCGCAGCCTGGTGCCCCAGCCCTTCCCCCTTCTCAGGTCAAGGACATTACACTCTTGCACACAGCCCCAGCCCAGCCCCGCAGCCAGCGGCGCCGCCTGTCACCTCACCCTCCTTTGTGCCAGATGGCCAGTCTGTTGCCCTGCTGCCAGCCACCGCCCTGGGTCATGGCCCAACCCTCACTGCCCTCAACCTGCCCCCCACCCAGCCTGGTGCTGACTTGGCGTCCAGGCCTCCCCTGCTGCAGCCCTCCCTTTACTTTGACTGCGGCCCTGAGCCCAGAGCCCAGCACCAGCCAGCTCCTGACCTGGCCGCCCTGATCAGAGCTGCAAGGCAGCGGCACAACTGCCTGCCACCAGCAGCCTGTGGAGCTAGTGGCAGTGGGCCCGGTGGCAGCAGCAAAGAAGGCACCGACAGCCACAGCGGCAGGAGCACAGGCAGCGGCAGGGGCAGGGGCAGCGGGTCAGTCCCCTTTGTGCGAACAGCCCTATTGAGTCAGGTGTTGGACCAGGCCCGGTTGAGGCATGGTGGGGCAGTGGGGAGGCGGCTGCCACCGCTGCCACCACCCACCCCTGGGCCAAGGCCTTGAAGGCGGGCAGTGGGGCCGCGGAGCAGCTGGAGGGTGTGGCGCCCGGTGTGGGGTGGGAGCTGCGAGGCTCTGGTGCTGCAGCAGGAGAGGGATAGTGAGGGGAGGGGGTGGGAGTGAGAGGGTGGGGCCAGCTAGTGGGAGGGAGCAAGAGCAGCAGGGAGGTGGTGGGTCCTCAGGCAGTGCCATGATGATTGGACTGCCAGGGTGCTGCTCCAGGCTGCAGCACTGAGCCGGCTGCGGCACCACCTTCTGTGGTGTTGCCTGCACCACTGCTGGCGTGTGGGCTGCGCTGCCTGCAGCGATGCAGTGCCAAGGGCCTGGGTGCAAGACCAAGGGCTGGCATTAGCCTGAGAACAGCCACCAGGGTTGTTTGTAGAGGAGGGGGAGGTGCAGCTGGCACACTGTTGGTGCAGTGGTGAACACAAGCAGGGATGCATGCTGCCCCGCCATATTCATTGGGAGGTTGGGAGGCCATGGGCACTACAGACGGAGGGTAGGGCAGGGCACAGGAGCAGGGGTAGGGTCAGAGCAGAAAGGCAAGGGTAGGGTCATGGGTCAGGGGTGGGTGGGTCAGGGGAGGGTCAGCGGCCTAGCAGCCTGCATCACATACATCCACGCTGGCACACATCATGAGATAGGCACAGTGCCCTGCAGCTCCACGCAAGGCTGCCAGGGCAATAAGCCGCAGCCGGTGAGAACTGCTGCAACCGCCGCCGGGTAGCCACTGCTGCTTGGAGGCAAAGTGATGTAGATGGTGGGGGACGCTGGCGGCCGCACCTCCACCCCTAGCTTCCGACCTAGCCGCTCTAATCAGGGCTGCAAGGCAGTGTCGGAATTGTGAGGGACACTGGCAGCCGCACTAGCTGCTCCTAGGCCACCCCCAGGCCTCGCAAGATGCTCTGCACTGCACAAGCAGGGCCGTGACAGGTGAAGGCGGAGTGCTTGCCTGCCCTGTGGGCTTGTGAGCTCATATGGCATGCCGCTGCACATGGCAGCGTGATTCCCACTGGCAGAGGCAACAGCAGCTGAGCAGGTCTCGGCAGGCTGACGGGATAGGAATAGTATTAGTAGAACTAGCACGGTAGGTATGGGGACGGCATTAGCACGGGTGCGTGCACACCTTCCCTCGGTGACAGCTGGCGCTCATTCAAAAATGAGTCTGCGGCTCGCAACTGATTGCTGGGAGGCTGAGGAGCACACAGCTGGCAGCCGACTGGCAGTTTGCAACTACCTAAACCGCGTAGTAATCTACTTGAGAGCAATTACAAGGACAGAAGGACGGCTGCATGGCCGACATGAGGACGGAGAGACATGAGAGTGACATGGGGTGTAGATTGTCAATGGTGGGTTTAAGTCATAAGTTGAGGGTTTAGTAAGGATCTGGTTGGGGGGTTCCAGGCAGCAAGGGGTCGCACCAATGCTGCGAAAAGGTCAGGTGCATAGGCTAGTGAAAGGAAAGGTTGGGCCATGCCTTCTGCCATTGAGGCAGGTCTTGAAGCCTCAACCCTGATGATGATGATGATGATGATGTGGCTTACACCGCTTAAGCCGTCAGCCGTTAGGCTGCTAGGCCGCCCTCCCCCTCTAGGGGCCTCAACCCTGACACAGGCCCATTGGGGTCGGAGCAAAGAGGGCAGGGAGGGAACAGCTCGCTGAGCAGCTGGTTCCACCCACAGCTACGGCCAGCTGGCAGCCGACCCCCAAGATGACCTGATGCCTGTACATGTACACCTGGCTACCTAGGCCAACTTCTCGGCTCACATCTTTGCACTTACTTCATCAGTTTTGCGTGGATGGAGAGGGGGACAGGCGGTTACGCCTACCCCGGAAACTTCACACCACACAATCCGCAGGTGTGCTCGCCGGATACGATACCTCCGCGCTATATACTCCAGCAAGACTCAGCTTCATCCGCAGCCGCTATGCTTGTAAGCACAAGCCGAGTCACACGGCCTTCTGCTCTTACACCAGCAGCAGCACAGTATACACCTGTCCGGGCCACGCATCGCTGCTGCGTGGCGCGCAATGACCTGTGAGCATCGCGGTACATCGAGGCAAACATGAGGTGCCAGTGCCCCACCAAAGCTCAACGTCTTTTCCCGCAGAACTTCGCGCGTGGACGACATCACCCGCACTCTGGCTGCTTTGACGACGTCCGTCGCTCGTGAGTAGTCCAGCCCTTCGCTGCAGTCTGTTGCCATGCCCATGTTGCCCCTCCTCTTTTCCCGAACCGCTTGCCCATGCCGCCTGCCTGCAGTGCTGCTTAGCAGTGCTAGTCATGCTGCAGCCATGGACGCGCCAGCTGCCACCCGACCCAGCATAGAGGCCCCAGAGGCGTGAGTGCCCTGTGCAGCAGGCCATCCGCATGATGGCAGCAAGCTAGCTGGCTGAGGTGGGGGATGGGGGGAAACACCTCTGGAGGGGCTGGTCATAAGCGACGAGGTCCACACAAATGGTAGCTGGTGTTGACTGGCGGTACAACACGAGCAGCACAGCACAGCACAGAACAGTAGCGGCGACAACGGCAGGAATGGCAGCCATTAGCAGACCAAGGCCTGTGCCGCTTCCCCAGTGATGCCCTTCTTCTTCCTGTAACTGACTGTGAAGTCTGTCAACAACTGTCACCAACTGTCCCCAACTATCATTGACTGTCAATAAGTATCGACAACTGTCAGTGAGGACCTCTGGTCGTACCAGGCTGGCCTGACCTTGCCTGATCAGGCCATACCTTGTCCCACCCCGCCCCGCCCACCCCTTCCCTGTCATGCCACCCTACCCAGCCTCAGGCCCTGTTTTGGCACTCTGGGGCGTGTGGTGGACCCACAGGGTCTATTTTGGCAACGGCTGCTTCTGGGGCCGCCAGTTCGACTTTGTGAGCGCTGAGAAGGCACTTGGCCGCGGCCCAGAGCAGATCAGCGCAGTGGTGGGGTATGCTGGGGGGCGGCAGACGGGGCCAGACGGCAAGGTCTGCTACTACCTGGCCGACCCTCGGGTGGGTGGGGCAGCCGGCAGGGGGGTGGGGGTGCTGGGGTAAGGGGGGGACAGGGACAGGGCAGTAATAGGAAGGGTGGGGGGCAGAGGGGTGGCAGGACAAAGCCACTTGTTTGAGGCAAAGAGACTTTCTCTTGAATTCATAATCAACCCCAGCAAACTTACCCTGCCAGCACTGACCCTGACCTCGACCTAAATAGGCAATGGCAAGGCGCTGCCATGAGGTACAATGTACACCGCAAGCCATCATTTGTTAGGCCGCTTGCCCTGATCCTGATGGTCGCCCACATCGCCCACGCCATCAGCCATTGCCACCAGGCACTGAGTACCCTGGCAGCGTTTCCACCTCCTCCAGGGTCACAGCCCTGCCTGCTGCCCGGCCAGCCTGCCCACCTATCTGCCTAGCACGCCTCAAGCCTTCCAGGGTCAGGGCCCTGCCTGCTGCCCTGCCTGCTGCTTGCCATGGCCCTGGAGCTGCCTCTGCCTGTGCCAGCCGCCACGGCCCTGATGCTGCCTCACCACAGACCGTGTATGAGAAGCTTGGCCACGCTGAGGTGGTCAAGGTGCAGCTGAGCCCTGAGGCGCAGCAGCAGCAGCAGGAGTTCAGGCGCTTTGCAGACACCTACTTCAAGCAGTTCAGGCGCACTGCGGATGGAAGGATGCAGCGACTGGTGAGACCAGGGCAGGGCGGGGTGGAGCTGGCTGGGGCAGGGCAGGGTGGGGTGGCAGCGGGTTGGCTGACAGGGCTGGCTGTGCTGTGATACCTATATTGGGTATTAGATTTAGAGTATTGGATAATAGTATGGTTTTGTTTGTAGGCACAGCTGGCATAAGAGGGTGCTCATGTGCACGGTGCCTGGTCAGTCACATGCACGCCTGTCTGATCATTTCCCATGCGAGCGTCCATAAGATATGAGTAGGGTCGGCCAAGACCGTAGCTCTCACAGACGTATGTTCATGTGCACATAGCATATACATAGTTTTTGATCAAGTAATTACGTTTGCCGGCTGGCGTGAACTGGCCGGTGTCCTCTATGGTCCCATAGATATATCAACAACCTCCATAATTATGTCCATTTTTTCTTGGCCCCACCTACAATTCTGGCCAACCCTGCAAATGAGGTAATCTTTCCATATCACATTCTGTCCATACTTATCAATCTATCTGCTGACTAAGTATCGTCCACGCCATTACTTTCGTCACACCTGCCTCACTCTCACTGCTGCCCCCCACTGAGCAGGACCCCCAGGACGCCGGCCCTGGCTATCGCAACGTCATAGGGCTGCCGGGGGGAGTGAGCTCGCCCCTGTTCCCTGTGCTGCAAGTGAGGAGGCAGCTGAGTCCCCCTCCCCCTCCCCCTCCCCCTCCCCCTCCCCCTCCCCCTCCCCCTCCCCCTCCCCCTCCCCCTCCCCCTCCCCCTCCCCCTCCCCCTCCCCCTCCCCCTCCCCCTCCCCCTCCCCCTCCCCCTCCCCCTCCCCCTCCCCCTCCCCCTCCCCCGCCCCCTCCCCCTCCCCCTCCCCCTCCCCCTCCCCCTCCCCCTCCCCCTCCCCCTCCCCCTCCCCCTCCCCCTCCCCCTCCCCCTCCCCCTCCCCCTCCCCCTCCCCCTCCCCCTCCCCCTCCCCCTCCCCCTCCCCCTCCCCCTCCCCCTCCCCCTCCCCCTCCCCCTCCCCCTCCCCCTCCCCCTCCCCCTCCCCCTCCCCCTCCCCCTCCCCCTCCCCCTCCCCCTCCCCCTCCCCCTCCCCCTCCCCCTCCCCCTCCCCCTCCCCCTCCCCCTCCCCCTCCCCCTCCCCCTCCCCCTCCCCCTCCCCCTCCCCCTCCCCCTCCCCCTCCCCCTCCCCCTCCCCCTCCCCCTCCCCCTCCCCCTCCCCCTCCCCCTCCCCCTCCCCCTCCCCCTCCCCCGCCCCCGCCCCCGCCCCCGCCCCCGCCCCCGCCCCCGCCCCCGCCCCCGCCCCCGCCCCCGCCCCCGCCCCCGCCCCCCGCCCCCGCCCCCGCCCCCGCCCCCGCCCCCGCCCCCGCCCCCGCCCCCGCCCCCGCCCCCGCCCCCGCCCCCGCCCCCGCCCCCGCCCGCGCCCCGCCCGTGCCCCGCCCGCGCCCCTCCCGCGCCCCCTCCCGCGCCCCCCTCCCGCTCCCCCGCCCCCGCCCCCGCCCCCGCCTCCGCCCCCGCCAGATGTGTTGGACGCCCTCTCCCCCTCCCCTCTATCCCCCACCTCCCTCCACCAGCTGCCTCCACACGCCCTCCCTCCACACCATCCCCCTGCTCCCTGGCACCCTGTCCCACCCTACTGCATTGCCTGGCCAGGCCGCCAACGTGAATGGCATGGAGCTGCGGGCTGGGTCAGGCAACGAATGGCAGCAGGTGGAGAGGGAGGGGAGGCAGACTGCCATGCCTATGGAGGACGACCTCCTGAACGTGGTGAGGCCCTGGGCTGCTTTGCCTGAGCCTGCAGCGGCAGCTGCAGGGCCAGGTGCAGGGCGAGGACTAACGCTGGTGGATGGTGGCCAGGAAGGGTTGAGGCAGTCTCCACCCCCCTGCCACCCCTAAGGTGGTAGAGAGGGGCCGAATGGGGAGCCAGGCATCCCCCTCCCCCTCCCCTCACTTGGGCCCCCTCCCCCTCCCCCTCCCCTACTGCCCCCCCTCATGGCCCCTGAACCCCTCTCCACCGGCACGGACCTGCATCCCCTCCCCTGCTGCCCTGCCCTGTCACTGGCTGGGTGCGCTTCCCCTGACCTCATGCCTGATAAGATCTGAACCTTATCAGATCTCAACCTGATAAGATCTTAACCTGATCAGATCTCAACCTGATAAGATCTTAACCTGATCAGATCTCAACCTGATAAGATCTTAACCTGATCAGATCTCAACCTGATAAGATCTTAACCTGATCAGATCTCAACCTGATAAGATCTTAACCTGATCAGATCTCAACCTGATAAGATCTTAACCTGGGCCCTGTTCCCAAGTTTTATTTTTCTCATTTGCTCGGATTCTCTGCGGTTGGGGCAGTTGAGAGTAACCGCCTCCGCTCGCCCGGCCTGCGTCTGCCTGCCTGCGCCTCCCTGCCTGGCTGAAAGCAGCGAGGACAGTACCTACCCGCACCTCCAGCAGCGGAGACGCACAGCAGAGTGCTTGCTGGTTTCTTGCTGGTTTGCTGGTCTTGCAGCATTGCTTTGCCCGCTTTGCGGAGAATGCTAGTCCAGCTGTCTGACTTGCGAGTCTGACTTGCAGCCTGACTTGCACGATTGCATTGCACCGCAGCTCGCATCTCGCGCACTTGCACTTGCGATGCTTACCAGCATCACCCCCGTCACCACCCCCGCAGTCTGACTTTGACAGGTGTGCAGGAGAATCGTATGGGGTCAGACCGTATGGGGTCAGCCTTACCAGCCATGGATGCATAGCACCCTTACCTAGCACCCTGCCACAACACTTAAACACTTAAACACAACCAGCTGGGCCTGCCCTGTGTCGCGAGGCTGAGGGCTGCCAGGGCCTTGGCCTGCTCCAGCAGCGGGTCCATCCCCCGAGTGCCAGATTCTCCCAGCACAACCGCCGAACTCCCCAGCATTTCAAACTTGCTAGACCTATTTCTCAATTTTAGAAAAAAGGGTCAGCAAATTCGAAATGCTCGGCGGTTGGGTCCGACGGTTGGGTTGCCACGGGTCGTCCATTTGCGCTGCTGAGACGCCCCCCAAGCATCTACAGGGGCGCAGGAGAATCGTATGGGGTCAGACCGCGCATCGCGCCAGCCAGTTTGGCACACGGCCAAAAAGTGCAGCGGTTGAGAGCAAATGGAGCATTTGAATTGCTCAAAACTTGGGAACAGGGCCCTGATCAGATCTCAACCTGATAAGATCTTAACCTGATCAGATCTCAATCTGATAAGGTCTTAACCTGATAAGAGTTTAGCCTGCTCATTCCCTACCTAGTTGCGGCTTTCTGCCCATCTCTGTAGGTGTGGGTCGTGGACAGCGGCACGCTGCCCTTCTACCAGGCTGAGCGCTACCACCAGTTCCACAACGGCATCGGCAAGATGTTCCCCCTGGTGGGTCGAGGAGGCGGGGGAAGCAGGGCAGGGGCTGCAGGGCAGGAGGGCAGCAGGGCGGCCGAGCAGAAGGGGGCCAGGCCAGGCCAGGCCAGGTTAAGGGGGTAGGGCGCAGGGCAGAGACGCAGGGCAGGGCGCAATCAGGCCTGAGGTGGGTGGGTGAGGATTGGTTTGTGGTGGCTGTGGCTGTGGCTAGTCGGGATTAGGGGTAAGGGCCAGGTCCGAAGGTGCACTCTCGCATGTGTGGCAAAACCCTTGCTTGATTCTGCTGGTGGGCAGTGAGGTGAGCGATGCGCTAGCTAGTGCTGCTGTCCCTGCTGCCTCCTGCCGCCCCTGGCGCTGGTGCAGAGCTACACCTGGGACTTGAAAAACATGGCCAGCCGCAACGGCGTCATCAAGTCCACCGGCTGCCCCGAGCTTCCGTTTTGACTCAGACCCTCCCAACTGTGACAAAAGCTTTTGCACAACCATGTCATGGACATTCCGGCGCCGGGAACTGTGCGATTGGCGTAACACCGTGCGGCATGCGATGGACGCTTAGTCTGCTATACGCCCGTAATGCCAGGAACCCCGTAAACGAAAAAAGTGCGCCCACCAATCAGCCGGTCGCTCTCACGACATCGCGCAGCGCAAGTGCATTGTGGAGGGGCTTTGCAATGACGTGGTGGTCTCCTGACGCTGTAAGGGCAAGTACAGCCGGCGGTACAGATTTCTCCCGGCTCAATAAACCCGACGTTGTTTCCTTTGCGTAGGCGCGCTCCTAGTCCTCTTTCTGCGGGGTCAAAGGTCCCAAATGGTCCTTCAGCTCATTATTTCTTCTCAGCTCGGGGTAAGGTCGGACATATGTTGCTAGTACAGCTTGCTTTGTTGTTTGTAAACCCTAGGTTGTATGAAGCAGAATGACCAGCCCTTGCTGCCGCTGTCAATGTAGAGAATGCTGATGTTACCAAAAAGTTATTTAACTCGTGCATAGCTACCCCCCACACCATGGTTGACTGTTGTTGCAGGAGCCCAACGTGTCATGCCAGCAGCTTGGCCCCCTGCGCACAGCTGTGGCGGCTGCAGAGTTCCCTGATGCCCCACCTCAACCTCAAGCTGGGCCTTCCACAGTACGTCGCCACCAGCTGATGCTCACTTGCGACATCCAACGCACATTCGAGGGTGAGTACCATGGGATGTTGCCATGTTCCACCTTGCTGTTGTTCAATCTTGTTCATATCATACTCCATTCATGGTGTTCCATTGTGTTGAATTTGAGGTGGAGTTGAGCTGACTTGTGTGTGTGTATGTGTGTGCGCATGCGCAGGCCTATTGAGACAAGCGCCAGCAATCCCACACTTGAAGAAGCTGCGGCCTTCACACAGGCACACCACACTTGAAGAAGCTGCGGCCGGCACAGTTGTGGGGCTACATCAACTTCTACAAGATCCCACCCAAGCACCGACCAGCCCAAAAGACCTTGTTGCATAATCTTCGACGCTTTGTGAAGCAGCACATTGAGCAGCGTACCAAAGCAGCTCTTTCCTCAGGCCCAGGGGGTGTTGCCTAAGGTCACTATCCCTTTTGGTAGTTATGTGATGCCTGGTGCTTGCTTGTGTAGCCTGGTCAAGCTATGGCAGCCATGTGCCATATTGTGTTGCGCCATGAGGTGGTGCGGTGTGGTGGTACGGGGAGGGAGTGCAGTTGGACGTTGCAGTTGCCTTGGAAGGGTGCTTGCAGTCCTGCTAGCTGTTAGCCATCAAGTATATGTTGCTCATCTATTGTACCCAACCAATGTGGTATGCACGTCGTGGCATGCATGACACAAGTAGTCGTTATAGCAAAGGCTCCTGCATGTTTACACATCCTTGGCTGCCCCCGCCTCCACTGCCTGTAACCATGCTAGTACAGGGACGTCTAAATGAGAGGGCAAGGGGGTTGGCAGTGGCACTTAGGCCATAGCATCTTGGTAGAGGCGCATGCAAGTGCTCAACGTGGATGTGACAAGTGGTGTTACCAGGGGGCTTTGCTATGGAGTGTAGAGGCCTTGCCTTGCCATAGGGTGCGAGTCGGGCCAGGTGGGAGGGCACATGGTGGGCGAGGGGGTGCATTTGAGAGCTGGTGCTAGCACCGTGGACCGAACCACATGGCGCATGGTGTTGATGTCCGAAACCGCTTTGGCGACAGAACGAAGACTGCCCATCTGCACACATGCTCTAGCTACAACGAATACGGGGCGTAGACAGCGAAATGAGCAGAAAAGGCTTGAGTATGAAGGGTCCCGCGGTCAGTTTGACTATCAGGCCAGATAGTCTACTGTAATTAAAGGTGAAGGGTGCACATAGTGTCTTGTTGAACCGCTAGAGCATACAAGTACTCCGTCTTACGCGTGACAGCGCGAGCGACACAAATGACGAGTGAAAGCTAATAGATGCTAAGAAGTATGCAGCTGTCCTAATCGCAGCATAAGTAGTGGTGTGGGTGCGTTAAAGAGGCATTTCAGCTTCTTAGGTTTCAAACTCGCGATTTCGGCCATCGCAACACAAAGCGCGACCGCATACATACTTGGGTTTGCGTCATCACAGCATCATTAAGAAGGTCGAGGGTGGAGGAGGCGTGCATGGTGATATCTGCCCACAAAATGTATGCCAGGTTCACGCCCAGGTAGTGCATCATGTACACATTCGATAGAGCTTAGGACAGGCATCCCGTGTAGCCAAGCGAGTCTTCTACCTAATGGTGTGCTTCGATGCTCAATCGGCAACCTGAGCGAGAAATAAATCTCGTGTAAAGGACACACCCTCTTTTCAAGAGAGTTGGGAGGCTCTGATTTTGAGCCAGGCATTATGAGAGCTCTGGGGCTGCACTCGGTGGAAGTGCTGCGGCCCACAGCTTGACTACCCCGCTCCCTTTTAAATGATGTGTAAAGCAGCTGCGTGTTTTGTGTAAGCGGTCGATGCGACGCAGTGGTAGCGAAGCTGGAAATGCGCCAGCGCTTAGCCAAGATTGCGGCTGCCTGCGCCTGCCCTCGCCTCCGCCGCGTCCTTTGCTCTACTCAACAGGCCGCGTATCCGGAGGTCTGTTTCAAGACGATGGGGCCGTCGGTGATGACAACTTGAGCTGCATTCTCACTCAATAATTCAGTACAACAAGCGCGTAGCTGTTGTCTCGTAGGACATGTGTGGACAGTGACATGTGTGTGCGATAAATCTAAGTATTCCTAGAATTAGTAATTGATCCGCGTTGCTATTGTTTATGGCGAGGAGAAAATAGCCGTGCATAGCTGTCAAGACCAGTGCCGGAGTAACCAGAATTCAACATGTTTGACCGCGACGAGGCATAACAGCCAGGCCTCACTGAGGCGCAGCGAGCGTGCACTGCTCGGCAGCCTGCTGCTGGGTTTTCTACTGCGGGACTTGTTTTCCCTGCACGTAGCCGACCAGCTCGACGAGCACGGCCAGCTAGTGTACTCAGACATCCCAGTCTCCAAAGCAGACATCCCGGACTTGAAGTGCAGAAATAGTGGAGCACCTACATGAGCATCAGATGCAGGCAGATGTGATATGCAACCCCTTATCCATCAACCTGCAAGTGCGTAGCAAGGCACAAGTCAGGCGCCGCCAACTGCAAGCAACTAACCGAAAACGGTTAGAATGGTTGTAACTCTGCACTCACCGCGCCAAATAATTCGCTCGATGATCCACAATGTTGGTAAAACAAATATGACGGGCCAGTTCGATGATGCCATCAGCCGACGAGCCCCAGCCAGTGCGGAGGGCGTCCGCATCATCTGCTCTGGGTATTGAGCTGCTGTGTGCTGGTGGACAGGCTGCTGTGTGCTGGTGGACAGGCTGCTGGTCATGATTAGGGACCCTGTGATGATTGTGACGTCGAATGTACGCGCGCCAGGGCATCAGGTCCCGCATGTACCCACCGCGCCGCAACTGCCAGGCATGTACCGAGAGTGACATTTGGAATCACCTTAACACCTGAACAACTAGCGCAATGCTTCTCAATTCAGGACATTGTGTGTGTACCGCACAATATGATCACTGCCGCACTTCTGGTAACGCTAGCCTTGATTGCTGTGGGCCTGGCGGGTAAGCGAGCGACCCTCGGCAGCTGCTGACCCTCAGTGTAGGCCAATACTCGAGACCCACGCTGCTTCGCGCAGATGCGGCACGCACTGGCGCTGGCCTCAAACCACACCTCGGCTTTACGGCAAGACACTTGACGGTAAGGACGCAAATCACCACCAGCGTCCACGCAGTGTCGTCTCCTGATTCTATGTGTTTCGGAGGCAGCGGAGGGGGACCTGCCTGTGTTGGACGGACTGCACTCGTTACTGTTACTGCACGTAGCGGAGCGAGACAAATGGCGTTCAGTGGCGTAAACCCGGTCCCTGCGCAGACTGCATGGGCTCCCGCTGCTGCTGCAGGTGTCAAACGCCACTGACCAGCCCTATGCCATCCGTGTGAAGATGACTATGGTGGTAGGCCCCAACGAGACGCTGGTCACCTTCCTCCCTAGAGAATGGAAATCTGCTACCTCTGTGTACGCCCCACTGACAGTGAGTACATAAGAAAGCATGAATGCCTCAGTGAGACTCTCACTACTGCGAAGCAGCATGCACAGGTGTTTAAAGCTTACCAGAGCTGTGCAGCAGAGCCAGTAGGGATGTGAGGTGCCCAGCCTGGCTCAAATGACCCTGCAGAGGCTTGGGCTCTAGGCAGCCTGGTTCCAGGGAGCAAGGCAGGGCCGTAGCTGCCAGTGATGGTCTAAACTTCAACCAGTATGACGAGCCCGGGCTCATGAGCAACTTCAGGTAAAGTGAGCGTCGCTGCAATGAAGCCGCAACGGACTTGCGTCCAGGTGGCAGGGTCTCAGAGAGTAAGGTAACCTGGCTGGGGGGTTGAGATTTGCACAGCACCGCACCTACGAGCTCGTGGCTTGTTGCACTGGCAAGCTCCTGGCGGCCTGCCTCTCACCCCAGGACCTGCTGCCTGCTTGCAGGTTTCTGTGCCTTCCTCCGCTGCTTCGCCCCTGGCCAACCTGGAGGTCCTCAACTTGTACAACTCCAACAGCAGCAGCCCCCCAACACCAGTGGATGTTGGAGGGGCTGCACTGGTGTACGGCCTTGCATGGCACAGCTGGAATACAGCATATGCAAGCGGGAAGGAGGCTAACAGTGCTATGCAGGGCGTGTGGGAAGCGCTGGGCGGAGCCCCGGGGCTGAACCCTAGTCCGTTGGTGCCGAGCCTTAGCCACGCTGTAACCGCCCTGGCGGCAGCTTCAACAGCAGCCAATGCCACGCTCGAGGCCTTGGGTGACTTGGTGGCAGCGATCGCCGGGCTGGCCGAGACGGTGGTCGTTATTCCGGGAAGGCTCGGCGGTGTCAGGGGCGCGCCCGGGCTGCGCGCCTCGTCCTTGGCTGGTCAGAGTCTGGTGGTCGCCGCGGAGCTGTTGGCATCCGGAGCAAACAGCGCGCTGGCCGCTGCCGCTGCCCTGGGGGCCAACGTGGACACCCTGGTGCCCGTCACTGCCGCACAACAGGTGGAGGACTGTGATGCGTGTGTCGTTTGTCTTGTATCGGGGACGGGGTGAGGTCGTGTACCGGGGTCGGGGTGGGGAGGGGTGACATGTTGCATGCTAAACAGCGATCTGGTGCGATGGGGTAAGCAAAGCAGTTAGTGGGAACCTAGCATTGAGTAATAGTGTGACCCTGGGTGCTCGCCCTGTATGCAGGCGGCTGCGCACGCAACAAGGGCCAACATCCTTGCCAAAAGCTTCAGCAACTCCATGCCAGCAACATCAGCCATTGCGGCTCTTCCACCACCCGTCACAACGGGTGCTGCTGGCGCAGTGCCAGAAGTGGCCGTGGCTGCAGCCGAGGCAGGCGTGGCAGCTCAAGCGGCCGTCAAGGCAGCCGGCAGTGGCTCCCTGCAAGATGCAGTGAATGCTGCGTGGATGGCTGCAAAGGCGGCAGCCAGCGCGGTGTCAAAAGCCCTGGCCATCGCCCTAGCCGCAGCGCCTGAGGACAAGCCAGTGCGCATTCAAAGTGACACCAACGCAACATTTGTGACCCGCCGCGACGCCACCTCCGTGGCTCAAGCTGTGGCCGCGGCCGCCAGCTGCGGCTCAGCTGCCGCAGCGGTCATGGCCAGCGCAGCGCTGGTGGCTCAGGAGGTGCTGCCGTCCGCCGGCACCCGGGGGCGGAACTCCAACATATCCGCCACGCCGGCGGGCCTTGAATATGGAGGCATGCTGAACTTGGCTGCAAGAGCAGCGTCAGCTGCCAATGACACCAGCACAGCAGCCCTGGGCGTTGTGACAGTGGCCACCAACCCCAACCCTAGCCCCAGCCCCAGTCCCAACCCCAGCCCCTCTCCACCTTCATCCAGGATCCCATCCTTCACGCCTATTGACAACGCGCTGTATGCCACTGGGAGGGCCGCTGCAGAGGTGTTTTGGGTTGGGCACCCGGACAGGTCCAGGCAAGCGTGGCTTGTTTCCATTGGAATAAACGAGGGCCACCACCTTTATGGTGTCGATAGGCCTTATGCTTTCAGCGGGCCCTCCCCCAAGCCTGTAGCCATCATCGCTGCACCCAGCAGCAGCTGCCCTGCGAGGTTGGTTGCTGTGCGCGATGCATCAGAGCTGCCAGCCTTCAAGGATGGGACAGAAGATAACGTGACCAGCTTCTTTGACAACAGCACAGGGGTGGTGACGTCACAGGGTATGGTGTGGCTGAATACCTACACCATCTTGGGCAACGCCAGCACCCTGCCCGGTATGCTTGCCAGCACCCTGCCCACCACCACCGCTGAGGACATCCAGGGCCTGAGTGGCTGTCCACTGGGGACGGATCTGGACCGCTTGATGTGGACAGCAGCCGGCCACACGGGTCTTGAGGCGTGCAGCAGCAGCAGCAGGAGTGCGCTGCCGTGGAGGGCGGTGAGTGGGCGGCTGGGGTGCATGGGGCACGGGGCTGTGCATGGCTGCTGATGCTGTTGGTGCACTACCAAGGCATTGGCACTGAATTCCAGGATGTGTGACTGCAGAAGACCACGAAACACATCATGGTGGCAGTGAGTCACCAGGCTGGGCCAGGCTGGTTTGATGGTGTGGTTTTCATGGTTTCATGGTGATGGTTTCGTGGTGGTGGTGGTGGTGGTGGTGGACTGACGTTACATCCGTCAGCCTGGTAGGGCTGCCTGGTCCATCACCCTGGCTTCCTGTGCTGTGGGCCATGCAGCGGGAGAGTGTTGCCTGTGTGTATGCAGTGGATCGCTGACCACAGCCTGGTGTCAGCTGCCACGAGCAACAACAACATCAGCAGCAGCAGCCTGGCTGAAGCACGTACATCGTTCACCGGCGCACAGGCGGTCATCAGCCTTGAGGTAGTGTGCTTGGGACTACACCCGCAGCCCCAGCCCCAGCCTCAGCCTGCTGCCCTCGCTGCCCCTGCCCCTGCCCCTGCCCCTGCCCCTGCCCCTGCCCCTGCCCCTGCCCCTGCCCCTGCCCCTGCCCCTGCCCCTGCCCCTGCCCCTGCCCCTGCCCCTGCCCCTGCCCCTGCCCCTGCCCCTGCCCCTGCCCCTGCCCCTGCCCCTGCCCCTGCCCCTGCCCCTGCCCCTGCCCCTGCCCCTGCCCCTGCCCCTGCCCCTGCCCCTGCCCCTGCCCCTGCCCCTGCCCCTGCCCCTGCCCCTGCCCCTGCCCCTGCCCCTGCCCCTGCCCCTGCCCCTGCCCCTGCCCCTGCCCCTGCCCCTGCCCCTGCCCCTGCCCCTGCCCCTGCCCCTGCGCCCTGCGCCCTGCGCCCTGCGCCCTGCGCCCTGCGCCCTGCGCCCTGCGCCCTGCGCCCTGCGCCCTGTGCCCTGCGCCCTGCGCCCTGCGCCCTGCGCCCTGCGCCCTCAGTCTGCTGCTGCCCCTGCTGCTCCCACCCCTGCTGCACCCTGCCTGCCACCACAGCTTTTTCACCAGCGTCCCACCATCGCCTTCCTAGCCTCCATCACCTCCCTAGCCCCATATCCCCTCCGCCTGCTCATCCCACCCCAGCTGCTGCCATGCTCCTCAGTTGCTCCACCACCCTGTCAGCCTCCCAGAGTCCTGGCAGTGGAGGGGAAAACGACATTGCCTGGGCTGCAAGAGCTGCGTCCCGTGATGATTGAATATGGATTTGACAACAGAAAAATGGAAGAATATAGAATGTATGACATAACACAATTCGATATTTGTGCCATAGCAGGATGGTCCCTGCGTGATGATTGAGTATTGAATTAAGAACATAAAAATGTAAAAATGTATGATGTGACAGATACACTATACATATATATAATGTTTGCAAGAGTTGAGGGTTAGATTGTGACCCCTTCCGCCCCTGCTGCTGTCCACAGAGCGATGGCAAGCTTCTGGCCTGGTCTTACAGCCCCCAGCTTGGCGCCTACGTCTCGTCCCAAGGTCGCTGGAGAGTGTGCGGCAGCAACCTGCAGGTCAGGCGTGATGCTGATGTGACCACTCGCCTGCCTCACCCTGCTTGTTTGCCTGCTCCTGGTCCCGGGGGAACGGATGTGGCAGCACTACCCTGGCCAGCTAGCCTGCAGCCGTGCCGCAACCCGCCCCAAGCCCCACCTACCTACTCACCAACCCCCATCTGCCTCATTCTGCTGCCACTCAGTGCCGGTGGAGCGGCCCCCCGCCCTCACCCTCTCTCTTACCTGCCCTTCCCCTTGCCCTCCCCTCCCCTATAGAGCAGGTCACCAGTCATCATGCCCGAGTTTCAATGAGCAAGGCCAGGTAGCCATACTAGGCTGATGGGACTAGTGGTGTAAACCCACCATCACCTATGTGAACTCATCACCAACTAGTGGCAGCAGGCAGAGTGGCGATGGCGCGGCAATGGCGTGGCGATGGCTGCTGTGTGTCTCCTTATGTCAATGTTTGGCACTTCTTGCTCACAGCTCATTGGCACTCCACATCTCATGGCTGTCACCTGCTACCCATCACCATCACCATCACCTATGGCCACCCCTGCCCTCAGGTGAAAGTGGACAGTGCCCTGGCGTCCCTCAACATCGGCAACGCCTCTACAAAGTCCACGGCCTTCGTGGGCTCCAACCGCTGGCCCCTCACAAACTCCCTGACGCTGCAGCGTGTTCCCCAAGCCAACAACCAGACTGCGCCCGCAGTCCTGCTGCTGGCTGGAGCGCCCTACTTTGTTGTGCCTGAGCTGCTGCTGGAGGAGGACGACCTGAGCAGTGGCACCGGGTGAGGGCAGCACGGGAGCAGGGAGTGGGCCCCTTGGCAGCTGACACCCACCGTGTGTTACTGCCAAGCCGTGTGTTCACACCAGATACCTGCACGGCTGACAGGGCGGAGTGCTCACCCCCCCTACCCCCCACCCCACCCCCATCCCCCACCCCCCACGCACACTCCCCCCCCCAACCCCCCAACCCCCCGGTGCGCATGGTACACTGCACTCTGCGCATGGTACTGCTTACCTTCTGTGAGTGTGGCGTCCATGTAGCCTTGCATGCACGCATGCAAGACTGATCAACGAACCATCTGTCATGTGTTCCTTGCCTTGCACCCACCCACGGCCCATCCTCTTTGCAAGCAATGCCCAAGCCCTACCCTCCTCCAACCCTCCTCCAGCAGGAGCTGGTGACAGTGAGTATGTCCACATCAGGTGATCAATGCACGTCATGTGATGAGTGCAGTGTCGCGGTGGATGACTCGCGGTGGGCTGTGTCTGCTTGTCTGCTTGCGCAGGTGCAAGCCGCGTACTGAGACTCTTCAGTTTGGAGCACCCAATGCATGCCAGTAGGCATGATGCTGTCCCAAGTTGCAATGTGTTATCAGCAGCCTGTACAGCCCCTGCAAAACCTACACCAGCTGGGGCAACGCCATCACCCTGCCCGGTATGCTTGCCAGCACCCTGCCCACCACCACCGCTGAGGACATCCAGGGCCTGAGTGGCTGTCCACTGGGGACGGACTTGGACCGCTTGTTGCGGACAGCAGCCGGCCACACGAGTGTTGAGGCGTGCAGCAGCAGCAGCAGGAGTATGCTGCCGTGTCGGGCGGTGTGTGAGAGTGGGCTAAGCTTAGGTGCAAGTCCCAGCCAGTGATGAGCTATGGCCCTGGCAAGTCTGAAACTTGGCATGTAGATGGCATGTAGAAACTTGGCATGTAGATGGCATGTAGAAACTTGGCATGTAGAAGCTTGGCATGTAGAAACTTGGCATGTAGAAACTTGGCATGTAGATTATGGCATGTAGAAACTTGGCATGGCCATGGCAAGTCTGAAACTTGGCATGTAGATTGTTGAGACCTAGGGGAGGTCAAGACTCTCTTGGGCCAAAGTGTAATTCTCACTCGGTGTCGAGTTGTTGGACCAGGTGTGGGGCTGTGACGCTGATTTTGGCTAAGGGAGTTGGCACCGAGTGACCAAAGTGACTTTTCATGAAATGTGAGTATGAGCGGTTGTAGAGGATGGTTACAGCTGCCCAACCTAGTAGGTGGCATGCTAAAAGTCCCAGCCAGTGATGAGCTATGGCCCGTGTCCTAGGACCCTGCACAGGGTCCTAGCGTCACCATGGTCGTAGGACCCTGCGCAGGGTCCTGGCGACCCTGTGTAGGGTCCTGGCGACCTGTGCAGGGTCCTGCTGACCCTGATTTTGGCTAAGGGAGTTGGCACCGAGTGACCAAAGTGACCTTTCATGAAATGTGAGTATGATCGATTGTAAGCACTGTAGGTGGTTACAGCTGCCCAGCCTAGTAGGTGGCATGCTAAATGTCTCAACCTAAGGTTACAAAATAATCCGGCTGCATGGAGGCTGCATGAAGGTTTCGCAGAGGGATTGCGAAAGAAGCAAAGGAATCGGGGAGTTCAGACTGCCCCGCCACGCTGGCATGCTGCATAATGGCAGCCAGGAGCAGCCAGGAGCAGCGAACAGTAAATCGTCGCCACGAGCTAGACAGCCATCTCTAGCCAGGAGCCTTAGAGCATTCGCGACCAGCCATAGCAGTCAGGTCAGGCGATAGGATCAAGAGGCAGCGACAGAAAAGGCCAGGAGCTGCAGCAATGCAACGACGCAGCGATGCAGCAAAAGACGTGCAGGAGGTGCAGCTAGGAGGCGCAACCAGGACCGTAGCCTGGAGCGAGCGTAGCCTGGAGCCTTTGTGACGGAGCGGAGGAGTGGACAGGGGGAGTGGAGGAGGAGTGGAGGAGCCCGGATAGGCGGTCGGGAGCAATGAAGAAGACGAAGCTGGGCGCAGAAGGAGAAGACGAAGAAGGAGAAGACGAAGCTGGACGCAGAAGCCAGGAGCCAAATGCATGAACTTAGAGCAGCTAGGAAGCACACCCCATGGTGCTAGCAACAATGAGCGAGCAGAAGCGGAGCGTGAGTGGCACCCTCCCCTCCCATTCTCCCCTAACTAGCAAATGGTGAGTGGTTTATCTTGCAGTAATGTGGCTCCAGATTCCTTGCCTGACCACTTGCATACCACTTATTTGCTGCAGGTTCTATGGTCTCAACCTCCCCTTCCTTACACGCCCCACTTCCCCACCCCCACTTACCCCCGTACTCCCGCACCATACGGCAGCCCCCTCCCTTGCAGCCTGCAGCAATCTACTACCTTGCACCCTCCCCCTGACCACCATCTCCCCTCCCCTCCCCTCCCCTCCCCTCCCCTCCCCTCCCCTCCCCTCCCCTCCCCTCCCCTCCCCTCCCCTCCCCTCCCCTCCCCTCCCCTCCCCTCCCCTCCCCTCCCCTCCCCTCCCCTCCCCTCCCCTCCCCTCCCCTCCCCTCCCCTCCCCTCCCCTCCCCTCCCCTCCCCTCCCCTCCCCTCCCCTCCCCTCCCCTCCCCTCCCCTCCCCTCCCCTCCCCTCCCCTCCCCTCCCCTCCCCTCCCCTCCCCTCCCCTCCCCTCCCCTCCCCTCCCCTCCCCTCCCCTCCCCTCCCCTCCCCTCCCCTCCCCTCCCCTCCCCTCCCCTCCCCTCCCCTCCCCTCCCCTCCCCTCCCCTCCCCTCCCCTCCCCTCCCCTCCCCTCCCCTCCCCTCCCCTCCCCTCCCCTCCCCTCCCCTCCCCTCCCCTCCCCTCCCCTCCCCTCCCCTCCCCTCCCCTCCCCTCCCCTCCCCTCCCCTCCCCTCCCGCAGGAGCAGCCAGGAGCTGCAGCCATGGAGGCGATGCTAAGTAGGTATGAAAGTGGCGCTAGCAAATTGTGAGTGGCCAGCCCTTGCACATGAGTGGTCCGCTGCCCAGCCTAACCGCAAAGATGCCCCTTGTTTACTGCAGGTCCCACGGTCAGTCCTCCCCCCTTCCCCCCTTCCTCCTTCCCCCTTCCCCCTTCCCTACCCTGTCCCACCACCTTCAAGTCTGCCTCCCCACCTACCTCCCCCCTTTCCCAGCCCCCACCCCACGACACACGTTGCAGCCCTCTCCCTACCCTACCCTTGGCGTAGCAACCTGGAGCGGGCAGTTTGGAGTAGCAGCCCACCCAGCCCAACATGGAGCGGGCAGCTTGGAGTGGGATCTCGTAGTAGCAGCCCACCCAGCCCACCCATGCCGTGCCAAGGCCACACACCACAATGACCCGTCCCATCCCACTCAAAAGGGATAGCTGAGCAATTGGTTGGTTGTCAGCCCGTGCTTGTTGTGCGACACGGCATAGGAGTGGTAGGTAGGAGTCAATGGTAGTGTGGTGGGTGTAGGATAGCGGGAGCACCTAAGAGGAGGTGCTTGCGATGTTGTGTTATCACCATGGTGTGGTGTGGTGTGGTGTGGTGTGGTGTGGTGTGGTGTGGTGTGGTGTGGTGTGGTGTGGTGTGGTGTGCGTGATGGTGTGCGTGATGGTATGGGTGGTGGTGATAGTGATGGTGATAGTGATGGTGATGGTAGTGTGTGGTGTCACCTTCTTGTTGTGTTGTGTCGTTGCTACCTTGTCACATCGTAGGGAGGTGTTGCGGTCATTGGGTGCATCAATGCATGTGCTTAACATTTCCATATTGAGGTGTTGTGAAGTGATGGTGCTTCGAGACATGTGCTTGCAAGTCCCGTAGCGAGGTGTTGCGGGGTGTTTGGGTGTCAATACATGTGTTTTGCGGGGATGTTGCGGGGTGTTTGGTCGTCAATACATGTGTTTTGCGGGGGTGTAGCGAGGTCTTGCGGGATGTTTGGGTGTCAATGCATGTGTTTTGCGGATGTAATAGTCGATAAATAGTCGACATCTGTGCAGATGCAGCCTGTAAAATGGTCAGTAGGACCCTGTAAAATGGTCGGCAGGACCCTGCACAGGGTCACCAGGACCCTGCACAGGGTCACCAGGACCACGCACTAGGACCATGCGCAGGGTTTTTTCGATTTTCAAATGGTTATAACATCGCTGGAACTTTGAGTTTTTCAATGACAACAACGGCGATGAGTCGGCCTTTCCTGGGGCTATCTGCGGTATGCCTCCCGGGTGAAAATGTTGTAGGCGACTTCCGGCCTTAATCGGCGCGAGTGAGGCAGTCTTTCAGTGTTTTATCAGTGTTTGGTAGTAGTTGTTACACAAAGGAGGCAGGGCTTGGGTGGATACAAGCCAACCCCCAGAGGTAAAAGACTGAGGAAAGGACTGTGTTTGGTCGGTAGAAGTGTTGTCATGGCAGTCGCTAACTTGCACGGGTTGTCATGTCTTCAATGCCGTTCATTGCAACCATGTCTTCATCGCTGCATGGATATACATGTTTATGTTCATCCATGTTCATGCGTGTTGATGTGCACAATGTGCATTTGTTTTTGCCTTGGTGGTCTGCTACACTTGTTGTTGGATGTTCTGTGTTGGATGTACTGTGTTTGAGTCCTTACAAAATTGAGTCTCCAGCCTTTCCGCTCAGCCTGGACTGGACTGGCTTCACGACTTGCAGTGATTGTGTATCCTCCCACACCTGGCCGCTGCCGCCATTGGACGCACTTATGAAGGACAAGTGAGGTTCAGTTGGTTTGTGTTGTGCCGTATCAAGTGGAGCCCTAGTCACGGATGTCAATGCCTTGGCTTGCCAGTGATGCCTAGTTTGGGTCTGATTGGGCCTCGTCACTCGCAAACACTAGACAATAGCCTTCTTGATTGACCTCCGCCGTTTGGCTCAGTATCTCGTGGGTAAATAGCCCCATAAGGAAAAGGAAAGTTGGTTGGTATGTGGGCCGTGGTGTAGGTTCATGGTGAGTGCATGGTAACGCCTTGGCCCACAAACCCATTACACATCATTTGTGTATCCTAGATTGCTTATGATGGTGTCCTCAACCTACTTACATGTGGGAGTACTGGCTGAAGAAGCTGTGGTTCACAAGAACACCCAGCCTAACACCCAGCCCACCATCCAGCCAAACCTCCCATTGTCTCAAGAAATTGGCTGCAACGTATTGGTAACGAGCATCACATGATGTTTGACATGAAATGGGCATTGACTTCCGGGTTCCGGTGTCGGGTGTCCAGTGTCCGGTGTCCGGTGTCCGGTGATCCAGGTGCTACTGCACCCTGTGAACCATGACCATGGTGGCTGGAGCGGACAGTAACGCAGCGGGGCGGGGAAAGGTGTTGCGGTGCAAGTGCTGCGCCGCAGCCTGCGGTCCACGGTGTGCCTCTTCCGCTCCTCAAGTGCCATGCGGCATGTCAAGCATCTGCGAAATCTATGGTCGGTCAACGCGCGGCGAAGATGCAGCAAAGGCTAAAATTGCGATCGTCGAGTCTTACACTGCGATCGCGGCGCTGTGTGATCGTTAGAGCGGAGGCTGGTGCCACAAATGGTGTGCTGCAGCCCCAACGCAAGGCTGTTCAGCGGCACCCCCCCTACAACGTCGTCGTTACCGGATCCACGAAAGGTCGGAGCGCACACACACCTCGGGGCGTAGCGTAGGTTAGTTGTGTGCCCTGCATTGCAAGCGCTTTGCATTGGGCCACGAACAGTGTTGACCGGCCTAGGCTCAGACTAGCAGCGCGTAATGCACCAGCAGTGCGTGGATGTCTTGGCCATTTTGGTGTGCAGCAGGCAGTGGTGGGGCTCGCACAACTTCTTGGTTGGGCTGCTCACAGCAGCTGTGCCTTTGTCAAGGCTCTCAGCAGCATTGCTGAGCGTGAGGGCCTGATCCTGCCCCTTGCTCCCCGCTGCAGGTGTAGGTCGTGCCCTGGCTGAGGAGTTCCTGCGCTGTGGTGACACCGTGGTCATCTCCTCGCGCTCAGGTGCAGGCAGGCGGGAGGTGGTGGACAGGCAGGAGGTGGTGGGCAGGCAGGCAGGGTAGGCAGGGTAGGCAGGCAGGCAGGAGGAGGGGGCAGGCAGGTAGGGGTGCCAAGCAGGCAGGCAGGCAGGCAAGGGGGGCAGGTAGGTAGGCTGGGGGCGGCCCCAGGCAAGCAGTGAGGCAGGCAGGCAGGGCGGTAGGCGTCAAGCCAGGCAGATCAGCAGGCAGCCAGGCAGCTGGGTGAAGCAGAGGGGCAGGCAGCCATTTCCAAGCACTGTCCGGGATGAAGGCGTACCAGCAGGCGCCTCCGCAAGCCGCCAGGCGGCCAGGGTGTCAGGCGAGGCACAGGGGCAGGCAGGCGGCAAGCTGTGTGGTAGGATGGGCAGGTAGGCAGGCATGTGGCTGACCTGCTTCTCCTCCTGGCCCGCACCGTCATTGCTCAGGGGAGCGAGTGGACCAGGCTACTAATGAGCTGGCCAGGCAGTTTGGATCTGGCAGAGTCAAGGTGGATTCACCTCACCCCTGCCTGCCTGCCTGCCTGCCTGCCTGCCTGCCTGCCTGCCTGCCTGCCTGCCTGCCTGCCTGCCTGCCTGCCTGCCTGCCTGCCTGCCTGCCTGCCTGCCTGCCTGCCTGCCTGCCTGCCTGCCTGCCTGCCTGCCTGCCTGCCTGCCTGCCTGCCTGCCTGCCTGCCTGCCTGCCTGCCTGCCTGCCTGCCTGCCTGCCTGCCTGCCTGCCTGCCTGCCTGCCTGCCTGCCTGCCTGCCTGCCTGCCTGCCTGCCTGCCTGCCTGCCGCCCGCCCATACCCTTATTGCCTTGTCCTTGTATGGCTGGGTATGGCTGCTGGGCATGATTGAACGCTAGGCATCATGGAACTCGCATGGCTGCGTTGGCTAAGTGGGGTGGGAACAAACCTCACAGTGTCCAATGATTTATGGTGGGGCATGCAGGGGCGGCGCTGCAATGTGTCGGTCCCCGCTGATGTGCGTGAGCTGGCAGACTATGCAAAGAAGGAGTGCGGGCGGGTGGACATCTGGTGAGTGGGGCGCTTGGTAGGTGGCGCGAGGGAGGGCGGGTAAGGCGGCTGGGGCAGGGGAAGGTAGAAGGGGGGGCATGACTGGGCTGTCCCTTGACAGAAGACATGTAAGGTTCCTGTGGGAAGCCCTTTATATGGCAGGGTACCCTGAGTACAGTCATAGTACATTATCCCTGGTCATCTATATCTATTTCCCTGGCATATGCCCGCCGTAATTCCCTACATCTGTCTCTTGTTCATTGGTGTATTCAATAAACATTTGGTATTACTCCTAACATTTCGTCGCAGGCAACATGTGTATGTGCGGCCTCCGGCCGCACCACATTTCTTTAACAACCAGCCTGATAGACAGCCGGTCAAGCAAACCCGCATGCAGCAAAACAAAACTATGCACGTCCAAGAGTCCATACTCTGACGGTGGTATTCACTATTCCTATCTACACTTACATAAAAGCACACTCAGCTCTCAGTGCAGTTTGGTATGATATCCAATGTTCTCCTGTTAGCGCTTCCTGAATATTTGGCTACCTTGCGGGGCAAGTGATGTGCAACTATGAAACGCATCTCTTTTACCATTTTTTTATGTGTGAGTGAGTTACGTAGTAAGTATGAAACACATATTATTATTCAGCAACACGGTCGATTGAGTGGCAGTTGATATAGCCACATATATAGAATAATGGCCTCGGGAGTCAATAACCGACAGCGCTCTCGTTCCCTGACTAGTGGAACAGCACGTGCAGGCCTTGAGTGGGGTGCCTTCTCAACACTCCACTGCTTGCATGCTGCCTGTCAATATGTTTGCTGACAAGTGCCGACTGCCCATCATGAGAACGACCTGGCTTTGCCGTTGTGCCACAGCTGACTCTGTGGCCATCAGTGTTCTTTCGCGTTTGCCCAAATGCATGATTTACAGCACAAACTGACGTGGCCCAGGTGGCTCAGGATCATACTTCGACCCTGCTTGGTCACATGGATCGGGTTGGACATGTCCTTAAAGGTCCCTCCCCTGCAAACAGCCACAAACAATAAAGTGCCTGTCTTGGCTTTTAGTAGGAAACTTGGAAACTGGGGAAACTAGTAAACAGGGCAACCATCATCGCAATCACAGTCTACGTCATCGTAGTCAGATGCAGGCGGGGTGGGCTTGAGGTGTACATCGAACAATTAACAGTTGGACTAGATGCACGGCGGTCATCATTACAAATGTCACACCAAATTTGAGAGACAGAGCCAGCGCGACTCCGTCGTGCTGGCTGAAGCTCATATGAAAGGGTGTAAAGATGCTTGGCCTGGCACCGGCGCTTAAAAGCTCTCGAGTCTCAAAGTCGCCACAAAACAGCAAACAACAGCTAAAACAACAGCTCTCGTAACCCCCAGCAAAGTCGCCGCGCTCCGCGGCCGCCGGCTTTGGTCTCGAGCTGTTTAGAACCGTTATCTACTCCATGGCCCACAGCCCATCCAGCCCACCCAGCGTCTGCTGCTGACCTGCGCCACTGCCACTTGGCATTTGGCTTGCTGCCGACCTGAGCCGCTGTTTGCTGCTGGGTCTGCCTGCTGCCAACACAGGGTGAACAATGCGGGCAGCAATGCATACAAGTGAGGACGGGGGGAGGGGAGGGGCAGGGGGGAAAGGGGAGTGGCAGGGCAGGGCAGTGGGGGAAGGGGAGGGGAGGGGCAGCTGCCTCTGCCATGAGGCCAGGGGCAGCACACAGGTCACACAGGTCAGGTAGGTCACATAGGTCACACAGGTCAGGTAGGTCACATAGGTCACACAAGTCAGGTAGGGCCCATATGACTGCATGCCACTCTCACTCCCATTTGCCCGATTCTCCTTTTGTCCAGGTGGGCACTTGCATAAATGCATGCATGCATGCTGGCATGTGCATGGGCACAGGTATGGCCCCTTGGCTGAGTCCAGTGACAACGAGCTGCTGGAGATCGTGAGCACCAATGTGCTGGGCGTGATGCTCTGCTGTAGAGAGGTAAGTGGCAGGTGCTGCAGCGGGATAGGAGGCCGGTGCTGCAGGCAGTGGCTGCAGGCTGGGGTGTGACATCACACAGTGAGGTCACACATGGTGAGAGGCCAACCTGTGGGGTCATGTTTGAACGGTCGCGTTGATACTGACCCTGCTACACACCCCTTGCTGCAAGATTGGCTGCTGTCACAACCTGCTGCTTCTGCTGCTGCTACTAGCCCCCACATGTTGCTGCTGACCCCCACCTGCTGCGCCTGCTGCTGCTACTGCTGCTGCTGTCACCGCCGCGGCCAATGCCGCTGCTGCTGCTGCTGACCCCCACCAGCTGTCTGGTCGCTCAGGCCATCCGCATCATGAAAGACCAGCCCGCTGGCCATGTGTTCAATATGGATGGCGCGGGAGCAGACGGCTCCCCCACGCCCCGCTTTGCCGCCTATGGTGAGAGCCGCAGCCCTTTGGTGCCCTGCCGCCAGCCATGAGCAGGCCTGGAGCGCCTCGGGCTGAGTGGAAGCTGAGGTCTAGGTCTGGTCAGGCCTGAGCCCTGCATGTACTGCCAATGCCCTGCATGCAAGCCTGATAGCGGGGGCCATGTGCATGCATGCAAGCCTGATGCACACAATGTCATGATTGAGGCCCGGTGGCGGTGGCTGTGCTGGTGGTGGTGGCGGAGGCTGTGCTGGTGGTGGTGGTGGTGGTGGTGGGTCTGAGCTGAGCTGAGGTTAGGTGCCCTGACTTGGGCAGGGAGCCAGAGGCAAGGTGGCAGCAGGGGCCAAGGTGGTGGTGGTGCTCTGCAGGCGCCACCAAGAGGTCCCTCAGCCAGCTGGGCTCAAGCTTGCAGGCGGAGCTGCAGCAGGTATGGGCAGCCCTGGGGTTGAAGCAGCAGGGGACAGGCTGTCCCTGCTGGGCCTGCCTCTGGTGTCAGGCACACTGGTCAGGGTTGTGTGATGTTCAACATGAGGCATGTAAGGACCGTTTCGTGAAGGAGTAAAGCGACAGGACACATTAAGCCTTGGATGACCAGAGGTTCCTCAACGCGAAGTGCGAGCGATGACTGTGTTGTCCAAGCTACATTTACATTTACCCCGCACCCTACTCAGACCAACAAAACTTGTCCAACAAGGAACAACATGTTTGACTGTGGGTAATCTCACTCAGCTACTCCAAACACGTTGTAGCATCCTCGGTCGCACCCTTGATGACCACAAACCCTCATCCTACTCAGTCTCAGTGTCTCAAACAAACAAACAAACACACCGAGCATTGTCGTGATCAGGACGTATCATCATCATACACGACATTCGCCAAACATTGTGTGTTGCTGCAGACTTAGCGCCACCACCAACATCAGTGCGAACAGTGCACATGCTTGACCCTCCCACATCTTTCACATTTAGGTTTGCAGCCAAGGGGAGAGGGGTGAGGGGGAAGCCAGGTGTTGCCATCATGATGCCAGTGGGTGGTCGAGAGGGGGCTGTGACCAGCTGAACCTGGTGCTGATCCTGGCGTCTTGCAGCCTGGGGCTCAGCGAAGCCAGGCTCCACCCTTGAGGGTCAGGGATCCCTCCACCAGCGCTCCCTTCAAGACCCTAACCCTCACCTTAACCATAACCCACTGCTCACTACTGTTGCTTTGCTTGCCGCCTCAATACCCGCTTGCCTGCCATCACTGGATTGCTGTCTCATCAGCTGCTGGTGCATTCCACCCACACAGGCCCTCCCTTTGCACCTGTCCTACCGCTTTTGCACCTGGTCCTCGGCGGCACTCTCACCGCTGCCTGCCTCCACCTCCACCTGCCTCCACCTCCCTGCTACAGCATATGCGCTGTACGCACCCCTTGAACACAAGCCTTAGTCAGCCAGGGCTGTGAAACCCTCATGCCACCTCATGCCACCTTGCCTTTACTGAGCTACCCTTGGTCATGTTGCCTGTGACCAGCTGGCCAGCAGCTTAGTGCTGGTGGTCAACCAGGGCTATCAAACCATGCCACCTCAGGCCACCTGGTGCTGCCTTACCTCTACTCAGTCATCCACATGTTGCCCTGCAGCCAGCCTGGTGCTGGTGGTGTGCCCCTCCACCTGCAGGCCAGCGTGCGTAACGTAGCGGTCCACAACCTAAGTCCAGGCATGGTCACCACTGAGCTGCTGATGACGGGCGCGGACACGCCCACCTCCCGCTTCTTCATCAATTGCCTGGCAGGTGGGACAGCGCAGGGGACAGGATGCGGCGGTAGGGTGGGCGCAGGGAGCAGGCCTCAGCCACCTCCCTACCCGCCTCCCGCCTCCCCTCCTCCCCCCCTCCCCTCCTCCCCTCCTCCGCGGCGGTAGGGTGGGCGCAGGGAGCAGGGCGGGTGCGTAGGGGAGCTTGTTGGCTCGGGTTAGGGAGGGTGGTGGGAGCATGCCGTGCCCCCTCCAGACAGAACTTCTGAACTTGAAGCTCTTCCCTTATTGCATGCAGCTCTGTTGGATTAGTTTTCTTCCTCTTCTACTTCTTCTTTCTGTGGGGTCGGATGCCTGCTGACCAACAGCGTAGTGACCAACAGCATAGTGGCTAACTGTGTCTTTCACTGCGGTGTGCGGGTGACACTGCACTTGGGAGCGCAGAGGAGGCCGGCGACGTGGCCCGCTTCCTGGTGCCGCGCATTCGCCGCGTGCCCCTGGACTCCGTGAATCCGCTGACCGGCGCCATCAGCCCCGCATACATAAAGTACCTCACCAAGGGCAAAGCCTACTCACAGATTCTCAAGGTAACCGCCTGCCGCAGCCACCCGCCCCCGATTTGACCTCGCGACTGCACACATGCTTCACCGCACCTTATGTCCTGACTTCTTGTTGTGCAGCGGCTAGTGCTCGGCGAGCGAAAGGACCGCTTCGTGAAGGAGTAAAGCGACAGGACACATTAAGCCTTGGACGACCAGAGGTTCCTAAACGCGAAGTGCGAGCGTAGCTGATGCCTCGTGTGCGAGAGAAGGGTGGCCTGCAAGGGTTGGGGATGAGCGGGGTGTCCGGGACCCTGGCAAAGTTGTACATCGCTGTTGAGGCGCGCCAACAGCACGCATCAAGCTACCGAGTGGTTGGATGGCGACACCAAGCTGCCCGTTTTTGTTCAGCGTAGCGCAGCTTTTGTATTCATTTGCGTGTCTTGGCTCTCTGTTCTGATGATGACTGTGTTGTCCAAGCTACATTTACATGTTGAACAGAGACCACATGCACTTTTCCATGGGCGACATCTTGTAGGCCATCGTACCGGCCTAGCCGTCGCGTCTTGATGCTGAGCGGGCCGCGCAGCGTAACGAAGGAAATACGTCCTACGCGCAAACTTCTGCAACCTGGCAACATCGCACGAGCCTCCTCTGAGCGCCATCCCAGCGGCGAACCGATGTTGCACCCAGTTTCAATTGTCGCGGACCTGGATTTGGCTGGCGAGCTCGCAGCGGTCAGCGACGATGAGGTGAGGCGGGCCGCCTGATGCCATCCACGCGAAATTCATTTTGTTTCACCCAAGTTTTGCCTCGATGTACTGAAAGCTCCGTTTCACCAGCCGAGCTACGACAGCCTGCACTGGCCCAGGCCTGTGACTGACTGTCAGGCAGCAGCCAAGCAGACATAGACCCCCTGCACAGCTCCACACCACTCAGCTGCAGGTCAGCTCCAGCACTTGAACAGCACTTGTCACTCCCCTAGCTGTGGTGTGTGTGCAGGCTCGCGTGCAGGCGCCAGCTAAGCCAGTGGCTGTCAGCGCTGAGATGCGACGCAAGGCCTGGGCGCTGCGCTCTGTCTTGAAAGGTCCACCCCACACCACCTCACCCCCAATTTGTCCTGCCCTACAGCCATGGCCTGGCTTGACCTGACTTGACCTGACCTGACCTGACCTGATTTGAGCTGGCGTGAGCCGTTCCCTGCTATCGCAGTGTTTACCACAAAGGTTGACCCAAACTATGGTCAGCCCTGGCAGATGTGCCCCCAGCGGGCCAGCACTGGCAGCGCCTTTGTGATTGACACGCAGAAGCGCCACATTCTCACCAATGCTCATGTGGTGCGTTGCATGGGGCTAGGCTTGGGATGCGGGGGCAGGGGCAGGGGCAGGGGCAGGGGCAGGGGCAGGGGCAGGGGCAGGGGCAGGGGCAGGGGCAGGGGCAGGGGCAGGGGCAGGGGCAGGGGCAGGGGCAGGGGCAGGGGCAGGGGCAGGGGCAGGGGCAGGGGCAGGGGCAGGGGCAGGGGCAGGGGCAGGGGCAGGGCCAGGGGCAGGGGCAGGGGCAGGGGCAGGGGCAGGGGCAGGGGCAGGGGCAGGGGCAGGGGCAGGGGCAGGGGCAGAGGGCAGGGGCAGGGGCAGGGGCAGGGGCAGGGGCAGGGGCAGGGGCAGGGGCAGGGGCAGGGGCAGGGGCAGGGGCAGAGGGCAGGGGCAGGGGCAGAGGGCAGGGGCAGGGGCAGGGGCAGGGGCAGGGGCAGGGGCAGGGGCAGGGGCAGGGGCAGGGGCAGGGGCAGGGGCAGGGGCAGGGGCAGGGGCAGGAGTGGGGCAGGAGTGGGGCAGGGGCAGGGGCAGGGGCAGGGGCAGGGGCAGGGGCAGGGGCAGGGGCAGGGGCAGGGGCAGGGCCAGGGGCAGGGGCAGGGGCAGGGGCAGGGGCAGGGGCAGGGGCAGGGGCAGGGGCAGGGGCAGGGGCAGAGGGAAGGGGAAGGGGAAGGGGAAGGGGAAGGGGAAGGGGAAGGGGAAACGGCAGCGGCAGGGAACGAGGGAGGGATGATATTTAGCTTAAGACCCTTGCATTGAACACTTACTTTCGTTACACCCTCATCGCTACCCCTTTCCCCTGCTGCCAGCCTCTCCTCCGCTGCCTCACCAGCAGCATAGCTGCAGCCCGTGCACATACTGCTGGCACAGGTCAGCAACGCAGTGGCGGTGTACGTGCGCAGGCCAGGCACTGCCAAGAAGTTCAAGGCAGAGGTTGTGTGCGAGGGCAAGGTGTGGCAAGAGGGCGAGGGGGGCGTGCAGGGGTAGTGTGTGGCCTACTTCCATCTTGGGGTGAGGTGCAGGGAGGATGGGGTGGCTGCAGAGGTGCAGGGGAGTGAGGTGCAGGCCATGCGGTTCCAGGTGGAAAGGACGGTGCAGCTGCAGAGGCTTGAGGTGGCCAAGGGAGAAGCGGGCAGGCGGGCCCTGGCATCAGGGGGGCGGGTTACTTGGTCAGGGAGAGACAAGCGCCCATGTAGCACACTACTGACAATGTCCTGGCAAGGCCTGCGCTGCTGCTGAGCACAGCCCCCCTGGCTGGCCCCCCGTGCCTCCCTGATGCAGCAGCCCCAGGGTAAGAGGCAGCTTGCACTGTGCACCTTTGGCAGTGTGACCCACAGTGTGACCTGTGGTGTGGCTTGTGGTGGTCCTGTGTGACCAAGTGTGACCTTGTGTGTGCCAGGTGTGTGACCTGGCGCTGCTGACGGTGCGTGAGGAGGCGTTTTGGGTCTCTGACCTGCCGGCCCTCACATTCGTAGATGTGCCCGAGCTGCAGGTCAGTCGTGCGGTTGTGTGGCTCCCCATGGCCAGACAGCAGCCAGGCAGCAGTTCAAAAGGGTGCTTAGGTTGTCCATGAGCGGGTCAGCCGTGCAGTTGTGCAGCTGGCCATGGCCAGGCAGAAGCCAGGCAGCGCATGGCAGCAGTGCAGAAGGCTGGGCAAGACTGTCCATGAGCGGCTGTCCTGTTTTCATGAGCGGTTATCCCTGAGCGCCTGTCCTCCCTGATGGGTAGCTTGCTGAGAGGTTGTCTGCAAGGCAGCGCAGGGGTCGTGTAGGGGGTGGGCAGTACCTCACTGCAATGCTGCCAGGGCCTCATGGTCAGGTTGGCTGCGGGTCCAGGAGGGCAGCTGGCCGGCCTGTGATGGGTGCTTGTAGGGCAGCAGCTGGCGGCTGCAGGGGCCTGAGTAACGGCATTGCAGGCGTTGGGACTGGTGTAGCTCTGGTGTTATGTTGGGAAACTCACTCATTGCATGCACGCTTTGCTTACTTACTCACATTGCCCGACTTACTCACATTTCCCACCATCATCTCACTGGGTCAGTGCCCACCATCATCTCACTGGGTCATTGCCCACTATGATTGCGAGAGAGCAAGGCAACACACAGCAGCAACACTGCAGGAAAAACAGCCGCGGTACTAGGTCTGTTTGCCCCCTCCCCTGCTGACCCTCTCCTCCCCGCTTTGGCCAGCCTGCCTGTTGCCCTGGTCTTGGCCATGTGGGGTGCACAGGCGTCCATAGCGGTGGCTGGATACCCTATAGGGGGTGACAGCCTCAGTGTGACCAAGGGCATCGTGTCACGCCTCACACTGGTGCGGTACAGGTGAGGGGCCAAGAGGGGACAGGGGGACCAGGGGTCAGGGGGCTGAGGGGTCAGGGGGCTGAGGGGGAGGAGGGAGGGGATTGGAGAGGGGATGATTATTGTCCACTATACATGACCATCTATCAGCCATCAGCACCATCAAGAATGTCTACTAAAGTAGTAACTATGGGTCCAGTTACTTCATGTGGATAGCTCCCATTTGTCACTGTGCTTCCGAGGCACCAACTTCGAAAGTTTACCTTTGAAGGTTTAAATGACTGATTCAGTATTGTTGTACGTCCCTTACCTGACACTTATAGTCCACTATTTCACACGAGTGAGGTTTGAAGCCCAAGGTAGGTGTATCAACGCCTGCTACGCCTTGCATGGAACCAACAGCATGACCAACGAGTGCGACGTGCAATGGGGTGCCTAGCAGTGATTTTGTTTTCAAAACTGCCTCGTGGTCGCCTCCAAGCGAGCCAAAACTTCGTTCAGTGGGATTGCCTCTTGCTGCATCGTCATGAAGGCGGCAGTAAGGTCATTTGCGACGGTTGTTCCGAAGTAACCCTATGTGATGCGAAATGTGACCTCGTCCGCGGAAGCTTTCGTCGATCTTGCACTAAACACCTGCGTTCAAGCCGCGGCTGTTTATTTCGGTGTCTCTTCAAAGGTTAGCAAGTATCGGAATTGAAGACTCCAACTACCTCTTCCTCTCCCACGTGCTTTGCCTTTGTGTTGTCATGCAAGTGCCTTGCAAAGCAGGTAAGTGCACATACATGCGAGTTACACGGGTGGTATACGGGTGTTGCATGGGGTGTTGCATGCTAGCGAGAACCATGGCGACCCAGGCTTGACTCTTGAAGGTGGTAGTAGTTAAGTAAACCTTTCGCGGGTTAGCTTGCAACGCCCAAGACCTTTCAACAATCCAATCTTGGCCTGACCCACGGTCGGCTACAAGCCACGGCCCACATTGGGTTGGCCATTTGCACATCAGCATGCACAAGTCTAGAGTGAAAGAAGAGTACAAGGCACGGCAAGGCAAGGCAATGAAAGACACGGGGCACACACAGATGCACATGGCTGGCCCATTAAGACACAATGGGTAACTGCAACAAGGAGGGGCTGGATGGGGCTGGGCAGGGATGTTGGGGCCTGAGCTGGGATGGTGGGGCTGGGAGGATGTGTAGGGATTGGGTGATGGTGGTGGTGGTAGGCACATGGCGCATGGCAGGGTTGGGCAAGGCCAAGCAATGCAGTTTGATGGCAGCACATACACTTTGTTGCCTTTGATGTTGGGCTGGGCTAGGCTGAGCTGGTTTGGGGCTCGCAACTAGGTTTGGGAGGGGATGGATGTGAAAGGGTGGTTAAGGGATGGAGCGGGGGCGTTGGTCAGGGTCAAGCATCTCACCTTCACTAGGTCACGCAGCTCCTAGAAGGTTGCCTGCTTGACCACCGAGTAGAGGTCGCCGAGCAGCTGCGTGCGGTAGTGCTTCTCTTTGTACACATCAACCCAATGAAAAATGAAGGGAAGGTGCTGCATGGCGAGAAAGAGTCCCATCCTGCGCCTGACAGCCCGCTGCATGCCCTCAGGCACTGCTACACCCTGGTCCTCTCGCGACAGTGGGCCAGAAACTCGGCTCGGGGCTGCGCTTATTGGAGATGCTAGGTCCACCTTCAGACTGGCATCTGTGCCTTCACTTCAGCTGGCTCATACTAGAGACGCACAGCTCAGCCCAATTGCTTGGTGGGCACAAAAGAGCTGGTCGTTAGCGAACTTGCTGGCCAAAGCCTTACGAAGTACAACATCTGCTGCCATCATGACACTGTTGTAGACTTCCTGCTTGGGAACATTCCCAGCAGCCATCAACACTATACCCGACTTGACGTTCTTGATGTCTCACCTGCCTGCCAACAACTGTTAACCACCCTCCATAGCCACATCACCTGCCTGCCACCAAACATACACCACCCTTCACGGCCACATCACAGCTACATCGTATGGCTCTTGCATTCCGACCTGACCATGGCCGGCTGACCTCGTCCCTTCTATTTGGGTGCCTGCCACAGTCCTGCCGCCAGGCTGCTGGGCATCCAAGTAGACTCAGCCATCAACCCGGGAAACAGCGGCGGGCCAGCCTTCGCTGACATAGAAGCGGGGCATGTGGCGGGTGTGGCCTTCAGCAAGCAGGTCGGCAGCTCCACTGACAACATCGGGTGAGGGGGCTGTGGGGCGGCAGGGGCAGCAGGGGTGGAGGGGTAGCCCCTCGAGAGGGCTGGGCGAGTTGTGAGGTACCTTACTCTGCTGACCCGGGGCGTGTGCAGGATTGGCTAGGGGACAAGGGGACAAGGGGGTGCAGGGGAGTGCTGCAGGGGTGTAGGCTAGTCTTGACCAGAGCAGTGGTGGGAGTGGTGGCAGCGATGGTCCCACACTGGACTGACCTGGGGCAGGAGTGGGGCGGTGGGAAGCAGGGGCAAGGGCAGGGGCTGGGGCTGGGGCAGGAGTGGGGCGGTGGGAAGCAGAGGCAGGGGCAGGGGCAGGGGCAGGCCCCGAAGCTCATGCTCACTGTGCCCCTGCTGCTGCCCCCCTGCAGCTACGTGATCCCCTACCGCGTCATCTCACACTTTTTGAAAGAGCATGCAGAGTATGGCAAGGTGGGGGGCAGGGCTCTCACAGGGCCTGGCCTGGGGCTGGGCTGTGGCAGCAGCTGGGCTAGGCTGGGCTGGGTTGGGCCTGCATGCAGCAGGGAGGTGGGGATGGTAGGCGACACTAGGTGCTGCTGCTGCTGCTGGGTCAGCCTCCTGGAAGTAGGCACAGGAGCATGCTGCTGATCCCTGATGCTAAGCTGAAGCACCACCAACCAAAGACAAGCAGTAGCAGCGGGCAGTGGGCAGCAGCGGCAGCAGCGGCAGCAGCTTCCTGCTGGTTGCAAAGCTGCCCAGGGCTGAGCTCAGCATGACTGGAGCACAACCTGCCCACCTGCAACCCTGATGACCTGCCTGCCACTGCCCATTGACATTTCTGTGACCGGTCCAGCTCGGAACATATCATTGTCCCTCCCTCCCTCCGCCACCCCCCTGCTTCCTCCTCCCCGTTCATGTCAACCGCCCCTCCTCCCGCCCCTCGCCCCTGACCACCTTGAGCACTAGCTTGCCACCCTGGCCTGATGGCTGCGGGTCCTCATGCCCTGATGCCGTGTACTGCTGCCGCTGCACAGCTGGAACACCTTCTGCCAACACGGGTCACCTGACTGCTGTTGCTGCAAAGGCTTTGCTGCTGCCGCTGTCTGCATGCCACTGATCAAGATGTGCATGGCTTGGCTTGTGATGCCGCTGCGGGTGCAGTACCGCGGTGTACCCTCCCCCGGCTTCAACACCTCAGATATGGAAAACCCAGCTCAGAAAGCATTCTTGAAGGTAACACTCACTCCCCCTCCTCCCCCTCCTCCTCAATCTCGACCCTGGGCCCCCCCTGGCCCCGGCCTCGGCACTCACACTCACACTCACACTCACACTCACACTCACACGCACACTCACACGCGCACGCCCTCACCTTCCAGCCCCATTTCCTTACGACTCCATCTCTGCTGCCCCACCCTCCCCTTCTCCCTCACCCTCCGCACCACGCTCTGCCCCTCTGGCCCCACTTGGCTGTCAGGTGCCAGAGGATGTGAGCGGGGTGTTGGTGGTCAGTGTGGACCCCCTCTCAGCGGCGGCTGGAGCCCTGCAGGTCAAAGATGTGCTGCTGGAGGTGGGCGGGTGGGCGGGTGGGCGGGCGAGCAGGCTCGTGGGGTGTGGGGTGTGGGCAAGGGCAGGCAAGCAAACAGGGGGAGTGCAGGCGAGTATGTAGCGGGGTAGGGTAGGGTAGGGTAGGGTGAGGTCGCAGTGTTTCCTGCTTCCACCCTGCATCACTTCACTCACCTGCCTGCTCCACTGCTGCACCACCCAGCCCCTTGGTGGCCTCCCTCACCCAGCTGCTGCTCACTGTGGCTCCGCTGCTCCTGCTGCTGCCCTAGTGCCGTGTGCTGCTGCTGCGGTGGCGGCTGCGGCGGCTGCGGCTGCTCCTCCTGCTGCTCCTCCTGCTGCTGCTGCTGCTGTGATGCTGCTGCTGCTGCCGTGATGCTGTATGCTGCTGCTGCTGCTGCCGTGATGCTGTATGCTGCTGGTGCCAGCACGTCCTGCATGACGCCCCATGGGGGGTTTCCCTTCTGTATCAGCAGCAGTGGGTGAGGGCAGGGGGGGAGGGGAGGGGCTGTCACCGCCTGCTCCCTGCTGGTTGCAGGTGGGGGGCCAGCTGGTGGCGGATGACGGGTCAGTCAGCTTCAGGGACGACGAGCGGTTGGAGTGAGTGGGGGGCGGGGCCTCAGGCCAAGAGGGGTCAGGGGGGGCTGGGGCCAGGGCTGGGTCCAGCGCCTGGTGTGAATTGACAAGCTGAAGGGTAGAGAAAGCAAGGCGGCTGGGTATGGCTGCTCCCCACGCCCCCCTCCCCACGCCCCACGCCCCCCTCCCCCCTCCCAGCCTGCTGTACCTCAGGCCCCTGAGTGTTGTTTGACCCCCCCACCCTCCTGCTAGTCCTCAGGATGTGTGTGGCGCCCCCCCTCCCCCCTCCCAGCACCCTCCCCCCTCTCCTTCTAACCCTCTGCACCTCCCCCCATCTTCCCCCTGTACCCTAATTGGGCTGCCACCCAGCCCGTCCCCTTCTTGAGCACCTTACCCCTTACCCTCTGCACCTTCTCCCTCCTTACCCCCAGCGGTCGGTTCTGGGAGGTCCCCTCACCTCCCCCTCACCTCCTCATCGACCCATCTGGTCCCGCCCCCCCTGCCTTCCCCCGCCCCCCTCCACAGATACAGCCACTTAGTGCGCAGCATGCATGTGGGGGAGCGGCTGGACCTGGTGATCCTGAGGCAGGGCGAGCGCATGGAGGTTTCCTACAACGTACGTGGCCGGGGAGGGGAAGGAAGGGAATGGGGAATGGGGGAGGAAGGGATGGGGAGGGGCGAGAAGCAGGATTGGAGGGGGAATAACAGGTACAGGACAAGGTTTAGGGATTGGTAAAGGACAAGGTTCACGCTGAGGTCTTTGACAAGGGTATAGGACAAGGGTCACGCTGTCCACCCTGTTGAGGGGGACGACAGGTGTAGGATACAGAGAGGGGGGTTAGAGGGGGAACCACAGCAGAGGGGACCAACAAGGGCCACGCTGAGGACTTTGCCCTCCACCTGGTGCCCACCACCTCAACTTCATCACCTCAACCCTGCGTCCGCCCCCTCTCCCCCCTTCTCCCCCTGCACCGGGTCACCACCACCCGGCACTCTTGCCAGGAGTGTGTTGGCAGGAGTGTGTTGGCAGGAGTGTGTTGCCAGGAGTGTGTTGGCAGGAGTGTGTTGGCAGGAGTGTGTTGGCAGGAGTGTGTTGCCAGGAGTGTGTTGGCAGGAGTGTGTTGGCAGGAGTGTGTTGGCAGGAGTGTGTTGCCAGGAGTGTGTTGGCAGGAGTGTGTTGGCAGGAGTGTGTTGGCAGGAGTGTGTTGCCAGGAGTGTGTTGGCAGGAGTGTGTTGCCAGGAGTGTGTTGGCAGGAGTGTGTTGGCAGGAGTGTGTTGGCAGGAGTGTGTTGGCAGGAGTGTGTTGGCAGGAGTGTGTTGGCAGGAGTGTGTTGGCAGGAGTGTGTTGCCAGGAGTGTGTTGGCAGGAGTGTGTTGCCAGGAGTGTGTTGCCAGGAGTGTGTTGGCAGGAGTGTGTTGGCAGGAGTGTGTTGGCAGGAGTGTGTTGGCAGGAGTGTGTTGGCAGGAGTGTGTTGGCAGGAGTGTGTTGGCAGGAGTGTGTTGGCAGGAGTGTGTTGGCAGGAGTGTGTTGGCAGGAGTGTGTTGGCAGGAGTGTGTTGGCAGGAGTGTGTTGGCAGGAGTGTGTTGGCAGGAGTGTGTTGCCAGGAGTGTGTTGGCAGGAGTGTGTTGGCAGGAGTGTGTTGGCAGGAGTGTGTTGGCAGGAGTGTGTTGGCAGGAGTGTGTTGCCAGGAGTGTGTTGGCAGGAGTGTGTTGCCAGGAGTGTGTTGGCAGGAGTGTGTTGGCAGGAGTGTGTTGGCAGGAGTGTGTTGGCAGGAGTGTGTTGGCAGGAGTGTGTTGCCAGGAGTGTGTTGCCAGGAGTGTGTTGCCAGGAGTGTGTTGCCAGGAGTGTGTTGGCAGGAGTGTGTTGGCAGGAGTGTGTTGGCAGGAGTGTGTTGGCAGGAGTGTGTTGGCAGGAGTGTGTTGGCAGGAGTGTGTTGGCAGGAGTGTGTTGCCAGGAGTGTGTTGCCAGGAGTGTGTTGCCAGGAGTGTGTTGGCAGGAGTGTGTTGGCAGGAGTGTGTTGGCAGGAGTGTGTTGGCAGGAGTGTGTTGGCAGGAGTGTGTTGCCAGGAGTGTGTTGGCAGGAGTGTGTTGGCAGGAGTGTGTTGGCAGGAGTGTGTTGGCAGGAGTGTGTTGGCAGGAGTGTGTTGCCAGGAGTGTGTTGGCAGGAGTGTGTTGCCAGGAGTGTGTTGGCAGGAGTGTGTTGGCAGGAGTGTGTTGGCAGGAGTGTGTTGGCAGGAGTGTGTTGCCAGGAGTGTGTTGCCAGGAGTGTGTTGGCAGGAGTGTGTTGGCAGGAGTGTGTTGGCAGGAGTGTGTTGGCAGGAGTGTGTTGGCAGGAGTGTGTTGCCAGGAGTGTGTTGCCAGGAGTGTGTTGCCAGGAGTGTGTTGGCAGGAGTGTGTTGGCAGGAGTGTGTTGGCAGGAGTGTGTTGGCAGGAGTGTGTTGGCAGGAGTGTGTTGGCAGGAGTGTGTTGGCAGGAGTGTGTTGGCAGGAGTGTGTTGGCAGGAGTGTGTTGGCAGGAGTGTGTTGCCAGGAGTGTGTTGGCAGGAGTGTGTTGCCAGGAGTGTGTTGGCAGGAGTGTGTTGGCAGGAGTGTGTTGGCAGGAGTGTGTTGGCAGGAGTGTGTTGGCAGGAGTGTGTTGGCAGGAGTGTGTTGGCAGGAGTGTGTTGGCAGGAGTGTGTTGGCAGGAGTGTGTTGGCAGGAGTGTGTTGGCAGGAGTGTGTTGGCAGGAGTGTGTTGCCAGGAGTGTGTTGCCAGGAGTGTGTTGCCAGGAGTGTGTTGCCAGGAGTGTGTTGCCAGGAGTGTGTTGGCAGGAGTGTGTTGGCAGGAGTGTGTTGGCAGGAGTGTGTTGGCAGGAGTGTGTTGGCAGGAGTGTGTTGGCAGGAGTGTGTTGGCAGGAGTGTGTTGGCAGGAGTGTGTTGGCAGGAGTGTGTTGCCAGGAGTGTGTTGGCAGGAGTGTGTTGCCAGGAGTGTGTTGGCAGGAGTGTGTTGCCAGGAGTGTGTTGGCAGGAGTGTGTTGGCAGGAGTGTGTTGGCAGGAGTGTGTTGCCAGGAGTGTGTTGGCAGGAGTGTGTTGGCAGGAGTGTGTTGGCAGGAGTGTGTTGCCAGGAGTGTGTTGGCAGGAGTGTGTTGGCAGGAGTGTGTTGCCAGGAGTGTGTTGCCAGGAGTGTGTTGGCAGGAGTGTGTTGGCAGGAGTGTGTTGGCAGGAGTGTGTTGGCAGGAGTGTGTTGCCAGGAGTGTGTTGGCAGGAGTGTGTTGGCAGGAGTGTGTTGGCAGGAGTGTGTTGCCAGGAGTGTGTTGGCAGGAGTGTGTTGGCAGGAGTGTGTTGGCAGGAGTGTGTTGGCAGGAGTGTGTTGGCAGGAGTGTGTTGGCAGGAGTGTGTTGCCAGGAGTGTGTTGGCAGGAGTGTGTTGGCAGGAGTGTGTTGCCAGGAGTGTGTTGCCAGGAGTGTGTTGCCAGGAGTGTGTTGGCAGGAGTGTGTTGGCAGGAGTGTGTTGCCAGGAGTGTGTTGCCAGGAGTGTGTTGCCAGGAGTGTGTTGCCAGGAGTGTGTTGCCAGGAGTGTGTTGGCAGGAGTGTGTTGGCAGGAGTGTGTTGGCAGGAGTGTGTTGGCAGGAGTGTGTTGGCAGGAGTGTGTTGGCAGGAGTGTGTTGGCAGGAGTGTGTTGGCAGGAGTGTGTTGCCAGGAGTGTGTTGGCAGGAGTGTGTTGGCAGGAGTGTGTTGGCAGGAGTGTGTTGGCAGGAGTGTGTTGGCAGGAGTGTGTTGGCAGGAGTGTGTTGGCAGGAGTGTGTTGGCAGGAGTGTGTTGGCAGGAGTGTGTTGCCAGGAGTGTGTTGGCAGGAGTGTGTTGGCAGGAGTGTGTTGGCAGGAGTGTGTTGCCAGGAGTGTGTTGGCAGGAGTGTGTTGGCAGGAGTGTGTTGGCAGTAGGGCGTTCCCGGCCAGGTATTATTAATACCCAGGTATTAATACCCTGAGGAATTTGAACGAGGTATTAATACCTCACCGGCCCACCGGCGGCACACATCAGCGCCACTAGCGCTATGGCTACGAATGTCAGTCCTACACCGCCCGACACTCATCCTGCAGCCGAAGCGTGGCTGGACACAAAAGTACAAATGAGTACCTATGAGTAGAGTGCATTGGCTTATGCCGGAGGTAATTGTATGAGTGTTGGTGTGCCATTGTGCACCAGGGCAACCCATCGGGAACATCGCGACCACGCCGGAGCGCCCAACATGAGGCTTCCCTCAATCCAGACTCCCTCAATCCCTAAAGCCGCACACTCCCTCAATCCATCACACTCGGCCGCAAACCAAAACTGTATAATTCATGATGATGATGACACGCCGGCCGTCTAAGACACCCTATTATGTATTGAGCATCAACTACAGGGGCTGGCTGTGTGGCGTGGTGAAAAGGGCTGTGCAACGGTTGTGCATATTGAGTTGGTGTTTTCGGGTTACTGGTGTGTTGCATGTGGCACCAGCCGTCGCGGGCTCTGTCACTATAACCACGATACATACTGGCCCAATCGACTAGCGATCCTGTACTTACTCCTTCATTCTCTCGCTCCGAAGGTGAGCATACCCAACCCTGACAGGATTCGATCTTGGGACCTCTCGCACAAGTGCCACTTCCAGGTATTAATACCTCTAGTACCGGTATTAATACCCGTAGTACCCAAAACATCAGGCAGGTATTAATACCCGGCACGCCCTAGTTGGCAGGAGTGTGTTGGCAGGAGTGTGTTGGCAGGAGTGTGTTGCCAGGAGTGTGTTGGCAGGAGTGTGTTGGCAGGAGTGTGTTGGCAGGAGTGTGTTGCCAGGAGTGTGTTGGCAGGAGTGTGTTGGCAGGAGTGTGTTGCCAGGAGTGTGTTGCCAGGAGTGTGTTGCCAGGAGTGTGTTGGCAGGAGTGTGTTGGCAGGAGTGTGTTGGCAGGAGTGTGTTGGCAGGAGTGTGTTGCCAGGAGTGTGTTGCCAGGAGTGTGTTGGCAGGAGTGTGTTGGCAGGAGTGTGTTGGCAGGAGTGTGTTGGCAGGAGTGTGTTGCCAGGAGTGTGTTGGCAGGAGTGTGTTGCCAGGAGTGTGTTGGCAGGAGTGTGTTGGCAGGAGTGTGTTGGCAGGAGTGTGTTGCCAGGAGTGTGTTGCCAGGAGTGTGTTGCCAGGAGTGTGTTGGCAGGAGTGTGTTGGCAGGAGTGTGTTGGCAGGAGTGTGTTGGCAGGAGTGTGTTGCCAGGAGTGTGTTGGCAGGAGTGTGTTGGCAGGAGTGTGTTGGCAGGAGTGTGTTGGCAGGAGTGTGTTGGCAGGAGTGTGTTGCCAGGAGTGTGTTGCCAGGAGTGTGTTGGCAGGAGTGTGTTGGCAGGAGTGTGTTGGCAGGAGTGTGTTGGCAGGAGTGTGTTGCCAGGAGTGTGTTGGCAGGAGTGTGTTGGCAGGAGTGTGTTGCCAGGAGTGTGTTGGCAGGAGTGTGTTGGCAGGAGTGTGTTGGCAGGAGTGTGTTGGCAGGAGTGTGTTGGCAGGAGTGTGTTGCCAGGAGTGTGTTGGCAGGAGTGTGTTGGCAGGAGTGTGTTGGCAGGAGTGTGTTGCCAGGAGTGTGTTGGCAGGAGTGTGTTGGCAGGAGTGTGTTGGCAGGAGTGTGTTGCCAGGAGTGTGTTGGCAGGAGTGTGTTGGCAGGAGTGTGTTGGCAGGAGTGTGTTGGCAGGAGTGTGTTGGCAGGAGTGTGTTGCCAGGAGTGTGTTGGCAGGAGTGTGTTGCCAGGAGTGTGTTGGCAGGAGTGTGTTGCCAGGAGTGTGTTGCCAGGAGTGTGTTGCCAGGAGTGTGTTGGCAGGAGTGTGTTGGCAGGAGTGTGTTGGCAGGAGTGTGTTGCCAGGAGTGTGTTGGCAGGAGTGTGTTGGCAGGAGTGTGTTGGCAGGAGTGTGTTGCCAGGAGTGTGTTGGCAGGAGTGTGTTGGCAGGAGTGTGTTGCCAGGAGTGTGTTGCCAGGAGTGTGTTGGCAGGAGTGTGTTGGCAGGAGTGTGTTGGCAGGAGTGTGTTGGCAGGAGTGTGTTGCCAGGAGTGTGTTGGCAGGAGTGTGTTGGCAGGAGTGTGTTGGCAGGAGTGTGTTGGCAGGAGTGTGTTGCCAGGAGTGTGTTGGCAGGAGTGTGTTGGCAGGAGTGTGTTGGCAGGAGTGTGTTGGCAGGAGTGTGTTGGCAGGAGTGTGTTGCCAGGAGTGTGTTGCCAGGAGTGTGTTGGCAGGAGTGTGTTGGCAGGAGTGTGTTGGCAGGAGTGTGTTGGCAGGAGTGTGTTGCCAGGAGTGTGTTGGCAGGAGTGTGTTGGCAGGAGTGTGTTGGCAGGAGTGTGTTGGCAGGAGTGTGTTGGCAGGAGTGTGTTGGCAGGAGTGTGTTGGCAGGAGTGTGTTGGCAGGAGTGTGTTGGCAGGAGTGTGTTGGCAGGAGTGTGTTGGCAGGAGTGTGTTGGCAGGAGTGTGTTGGCAGGAGTGTGTTGCCAGGAGTGTGTTGCCAGGAGTGTGTTGCCAGGAGTGTGTTGCCAGGAGTGTGTTGCCAGGAGTGTGTTGGCAGGAGTGTGTTGGCAGGAGTGTGTTGCCAGGAGTGTGTTGGCAGGAGTGTGTTGGCAGGAGTGTGTTGCCAGGAGTGTGTTGCCAGGAGTGTGTTGGCAGGAGTGTGTTGGCAGGAGTGTGTTGGCAGGAGTGTGTTGGCAGGAGTGTGTTGGCAGGAGTGTGTTGGCAGGAGTGTGTTGGCAGGAGTGTGTTGGCAGGAGTGTGTTGGCAGGAGTGTGTTGGCAGGAGTGTGTTGGCAGGAGTGTGTTGCCAGGAGTGTGTTGGCAGGAGTGTGTTGGCAGGAGTGTGTTGGCAGGAGTGTGTTGCCAGGAGTGTGTTGGCAGGAGTGTGTTGGCAGGAGTGTGTTGGCAGGAGTGTGTTGGCAGGAGTGTGTTGGCAGGAGTGTGTTGGCAGGAGTGTGTTGCCAGGAGTGTGTTGGCAGGAGTGTGTTGCCAGGAGTGTGTTGGCAGGAGTGTGTTGCCAGGAGTGTGTTGCCAGGAGTGTGTTGGCAGGAGTGTGTTGGCAGGAGTGTGTTGGCAGGAGTGTGTTGGCAGGAGTGTGTTGGCAGGAGTGTGTTGCCAGGAGTGTGTTGCCAGGAGTGTGTTGCCAGGGGTCGAGGTGGGCCTAGGGGCTGGTAGCCAGGTAGAGCCACCACCCGGCACTCTTGACACCCTCGACCCCTCAGCCCCTCCCCCCCTCCCTTCCACCTGCCCAGCTGCCCGGCCTGTCCGCCTGCCCCTCCACTGCGCATGACTGTCCGCCTCACCCTGACCCTGACCCTGACCCTGACCCTGACCCTGACCCTGGCAGACTCACCCTGACCCTGACCCTGACCCTGACCCTGACCCTGACCCTGGGCCTGGCAGGTGGGTGTGAAGGACTATCTGGTGCCGCTGGTGCACTCGGTGGACTGCCAGCCAACATACTTCATCGTGGGTGCGTGCTCCTGCTGCCCCTGGGCCCTGCAACTCATGCCCCTACACCCCTGATCACTCACCCCTGCTCTACCCCCCTCCTGCCCCTGCCCCTGCCCCTGCCCCTGCCCCTGCCCCTGCCCCTGCCCCTGCCCCTGCCCCTGCCCTCGCTTCTGCCCCCACTCGCTTCTTCCGCACTGCCCGCAGGTGGGTTGGTGTTCACTGCCCTGACCTCGCCCTTCATGGAGATGGTGTTTGGTGGCGCCTCCAAGTCCCGTGGGAGGCGCAGCGACATCCCGGTGCCAGTGCTGGTGGCGCTCAGCAGGGACAAGCAGGCGGTGGGGCAGCAGGTGGTCATCCTGGTGCAGGTGCGGGCAGCAGGCAGGGGGGCAGGCAGGGGGGCAGGCAGGCAGGCAGGCAGGGGGGCAGGCAGGCAGGCAGGCAGGCAGGGGGGCAGGCAGGCAGGCAGGGGGGCAGGACCCAGGGGGCAGGGTGGAGGAGGAAGGAGGGGAAGGGGTGGAGAGGCGGGAAAATCATGACATGCATACCCCCCGCCAGCCCATCCACCCCAACTCCCACCCCCACCCCTCCCACCCCCTAATGTCGGTCAGCCAGACGTCAGCTTTAGCTGTTGTATACATCCTGGCTGCTTACATGCCTCCCCTCCTCCCCTCCTCCCCTCCTCCCCTCCTCCCCACCCCCCCTCCCCCCTCCTACAGTGCCACCCCTGCCATGCTGTTGGCTGATGCCAGGTGCTGGCTCATGAGATCAATGCCGGCTATAAGTACACGGTGGTGCCCTGTGAGACCTTCAATGGCACCAAGGTGAGTATGACCACCGGTGTGTCCCACCCAATCTCACTCTACCATACCTAATACTTCCTGCAATTGCTGCAGTTACTTCAGCTGCTTCTCCTTTGCACCCTGCTTTTTGCTCACTAGCTGAGCAAGCACGCAGCAAGCAAGCAAGCACTTTGACCCCCGCCCCTGTGCCCCCTGGCCCCCCTGGGGTGCTGCATGTTTACGTTCTATCATGCTACATTGCATATTTATATTGCACTGGACATACCGTACTCTCCCTTTTGATTCCCTATCCCGAATCGTTTTTTGTCCTTCGGGAAACCGGGAATGATTAAACAATGTATTTCTCTGGTCTTTCGGGAAGTAGTCAAACAATAAGTTGACCTTGACGAAAGTGCCAGCAATGGACCAGTTTGTGGTCCGGGGCATCAGTGCCGCCGACGCAGCTGATAATCTGCACCGCGAGCTCCTTATGCACGATGAACAACGCTTCCAAATGTCTCTTGATCGTCAAGCGGCAATTATTGAGAAGCGACTACCTAGGACCACTAATTTAGGGCCTTCTCCACACCTCAATCTTGCCACATCGCCCAGCACACCTCCTGCTCTCGCACGCACCGGCAAAGCGTATGAGAACTGGTAGCAACCTGCTCGGGAGGCGGGCCAGGCTGGGGCAAAGGCTAGTGCGGCGGGCCAGGCTGGGGTGGCAACAAGGGTGGCTGCTATGCCCAGGGCAAGGTCGAGGGAGGTGGGCCAGGCTGGGGCAAAGGCTGAGGTCACAGGACAGGCAAGGGTGGCAACCAGGCTGGCAACCATGTCAAGGGGGGAGGCGACTGGTCATACACGGTCAGCCGGTCAAGGCGGGGTGCTTTGGCCAAGGCAACAGAATGGGTGGCGGCAGGAGTACGCAAGTCTGAATGCTCCAAGGCAGATGATAAGATATGCCGCCACTGCCAGTGCCCCATGTGACGTGGTCAGGTGATAAGGCCACTAGAAGAGAGGCCACGACAGTAGACTATGTGGATCATATGGTTTTGATGCGAGATTAATGGAGTGGGAGGCTTGATTATTTCCATGCACGAAGATGTTCTCAAAACTAACTTTAGACGTACTTTGGCCATCGGGGAATTTGAAACAATAAAAAATATGGCACGGGATTATTATTTTTATTATAGTTTCCGAGGCCTCGGGAACCAAAAGGGATAGTACGGTATATCATTAGATATAATATTATGTTATAACATAATGTATTGTATTTTACAATGCATCTTATACCAGCGCTAACCCATACCCCCACCCCTCTGGCCCCAAGCCACCTCCTCCTCCTCCCCCTGCTGCCTGCAGCTGGACAACCTGCGGCACCTAGCTGACTTGGTGGACAGCTGCACCGAGCCCTACCTCAACTTTGGGCTGGAGGGCGGTCGCCTCATCACCCTGGACGCCCGCCAGGCCCACAGCCAGGGTCCCGAGGTGCTGGCCATCAACGCCATCGCCTCTGATAGGTGAGCCACGGGGCAGGGGCTGGGGCTGGGGCTGGGGCTGGGGCTGGGTTAACCAAGGCCCATCCCCTCTGCCTCCTGCTGCTCCTTGTACCCCTGCAGATCAGATAACCTGCGCAGCGCAGCGCCTGGTGTCACTCTAGAAGAGAAGAATGAGGAGAAGAATGAGGAGAAGAATGAGGAGATGAAGAGTTAAGCAGCAGGAGTGAGGAGTGAGGAGTGAGGTAGCCTGACCAAATGGGCGCTGAGAGCTCCTCTGTCACACCTGCTTGGCTGTGGAGGGAGGGGTTCGTGACATACATGGAAGAGGAAGGCCGCGGCAGCTGCGCGTGTGAGCGGGAAGGCGGGAGGCTGGGGGCCACAGGATGTCGCCGCCACACCCCCTTGCACCCCCATGCCAGTGTGTCGTGGGGAGAAGTGGCTGCAAGCGTGGCACTGAAACCGCAGCCAGGGAGGGTGCCTTGGCCGTGTTGGGTCCCCAGGAGCAGAGAGGCTGGACGCTGGGAGGCTGACCAGCAGGCTGGGGCAGGGCACTGCTGCCGCGACCGTTGGCTCCGAAGTTTTGTTCCCAGGGTCAGAAGGCTGGGAGGAGGGAGGTCGCCTGACCGGCAGCCCTAAGTGAAAACCGTATGAACAAGGGAATATCTACAATGGGAGGGGAACTGTAGAAGAGCTTGGGACAGACAAGACACCAGACAAGGGGGCCGAGGTTTGCCTGTTACCACGCTAACTACCCCCTGTCTCTCGGAGTCAATCAGACGCTGGACGACCTGCACTTGTGACCGGTGGCAGACAACGCATGCAGCGGGGGCATGATCAGGCAATGAGGCTCACGCGCGGCGTGCGTCGTATCTTCAATCAATGCTTCCTTCGCGCTGAAAAGGACATGGACAGCGCAGCAGCTGGCACAGCTCCCATGTCAGTCACAGCAGTGGACAGCCAACACTTTGGGGTTTAGACTGTCTGCCGGAAGTCAAGCAAAAAATCTTGGTGTGATCGTCGGTCCATGTCGCTGCGCGACCTCGGCGACGCTCATAGTCGTACAACGTAGCAGCTGCCGTTAACACCAGCACAGCATGGCCTTGTGCACATCACGGAACCCTGTTCGAACCTTCGTTCCGGCATCGCGATGCTTGTCGCAGAAGGCAGCTTCTAGCCGCAGAGTGGCCTGCCGGTACAGGAACGACAGCACCAGCATCGAAGAGCTCACGGCAGCAAGCGACTTCGTAGACGCGACTCCGAAACGCGGGGCTGGGCCTGTGGCTGTGGCATACGACAGCACGCGGAATTCGGAGGCCGCAATCCGATGGGCGCGTCGGCACCTTTGTGCAGGTACGCGGGCTTGCGCGACATCTGCACGCTTGTGGTTGGCAGGGTTGTGCACCCCACCCTAGGACGAATGCTCACATCTACGTGCTGCCACCCCAGGCCGCTCTTGGCTCGGGGATGTGGCTGCCATGCATGGGCATCTTGCTGCTGCTGTTGCTGATGGTGATCTGGCGGCTGCATGTGCTGTGTGTGTTGGTGCCAGGTGACCCGCACGACAGCATGCATCTGGTCCATGTCGTGTGTGACCCCCGGGCCTTGGCCTCCAGTGGCCCACGAGACCTGGTGGCCCCCAGCCTGCAGGTCAGCCCCTCCTGATCAGCCGCCTGCTGCCCTCCTGATCAGCCGCCTGACCCTCGCCCTCCTGATCAGACCGCCATGCTGCCCTCCTGCGACCCTCAGCTGCCCTCGCGACCCTCATCTGCCCTCCTGCTTTGACCCTCTGCTGCCCCGCTGCCAGTCCGCAACTCGCCACTTTGCTGCCTCTCCGCCCTGCTGCCCACCAGCCTTGCTCGGGACAGGTCTGGTGACAGTGCTGAGGCAGATGGCAGTGGGAGCAGGTGGCTCACACTGCTGGCTGCCTGACCTGCCGGGATGCAGGATTATTTCGGTCGGCTGGTGGCTCATGTCCAGGCGGCAGTGGAGGCACAGTGCGCCGAGCTGCTGGTGGGCATACCCTATAAGGTCCGTCACACACCTGCCTCAAGCCCTTCTGCTGCTGCTGCTGCTGCTGCCTGCCGCTTGCCTGTTGCTCCTGCTGCCTGCCACTTGCCTGCTGCTGCTGCTGCCCCAGCTGCTGCCGCTGCCCCAGCTGCTGCTGCTGCTGCTGCCAATGTCTGCTCCTGCTGCCTACTGCCCAGCTCCCTTTGCTGCTGCTGCTGCTGCTGCTGCTGCTGCTGGCTGCAGGTGGACCTGCCAGTGCTACACGGGCCCCGCTCAGCCGCCCAGATCGCTGAGCTGCTGCTCGACAGGGTGCAGGAGGCCAAGGCCCGCATGCTGGTGGTGGCCAGCCACGGCCCAGGCAAGGGCGGGGGTTGAAGGGGGGAGGACTCCACATTAAGCACTACAGGCAGGGCCAGATGTGGAAGGGGAGTGACTTCAATGGTGTGAGGGAGTGACATACAAAGGTGTGTGGGGAGTTACAGATGGCACTGGAAGGGAGGTTCATCAGCCAGCCCACTGTGACCCCACCACTCACCCTCACCATCAGCTGAGCGATGGTGAGGGCGCCCAGTGCGTTGCTGGGGAGGGATGCACAGGGCATGCACAGTGCAGAGGGAAGTCAGGGAGAGGGTGTCAGCTGGGAATGCTGCAGCAGCCGCCTCAACGTCCTGCCCAGTGTTGGCTGCACAGGAGCCCAGGCAGACTTTGGCAGCGTGGCCCGCTACTGCTACCAGCACGCCCCCCTGCCCCTGGTCCTGGTGCCAGGAGGCCTGCCAGTGGAGGAGCTCGAGCCAGGGGTTCAGGACCCCCCACCAGCCACGTCGGAGGTGAGGCGGAGCAACCGGCTAGAAACCTGCTGGGCAATGGCCAAGGCTGAGCAGGTCTGCCAGGATGACCATAACCACTCCTGTATAGAACACTGCCAAGGCCACGCAGGCATACCAGGCTGAGAGTTATTACGGTGTAAACCCACCATCGACCTACTGCGCTCATCAGGGCTGCCCTGCCTGCCACCCCTGACCTGACCTGACACCAGCAGACTCAGGGGGACCTGTCCCTGTACATGTACAGAGACAGGCACAGAGATGACCACCTGCCCACCTGCCCGCCCCGCCCCCCGCCCCCGCCCCCGCCCCCGCCCCCGCCCCCGCCCCCGCCCCCGCCCCCGCCCCGCCCCCGCCCCAGCCCCCGCCCCTGCCCCTCCACTCGCACACAGATCACACTCCTAATCCGTCTTGATTGCAGCGTGTCTCACTCTCTTTTGCGCATGTCCTCAGGCCGTGTCACACATCCGCAAGCTGCGGAGGCCAGGAGCTGGGGGTGCACCAGGATGCCCCTGCTGCCCAGGCCCCCCGCCCAGCCCCCACCCCGCCGCCCCAAGCAGGAGCGGCGGCGGTGGCAAGCCAGACAGCAGGGAGGGCAGGGGGGGCTGCCAGCAGCCAGGGTCAGGGCGCCCGGGTGCTGCTGGTGGTGAGCCGCCTGCAAGAGCTGGAGTCACACTGGCAGTGAGTGATGGAGGGCAGGGGGGGTGAGGGTGAGGGTGGGGGGGATGCAGGGGGGGCCAGGCGTCAGGATAACTGGCGCAGCTGCCTGGCCCGCTGACCAGTGCCTGCCTGACCAGAGCCACTGCCTGGCCTGACCGGTGCCCGCCAGGGGTACCTGCATGCGGCAGGGGTTCATGGTTGGCGGCTGCAAGGTTGTTGGTGACCTCTCCTCTGGCATGCACCTCAAGCCTTAGGCCAAGTTCCTCAGGCCATGTGCCTGCTGGTGAATCGTGTGCATGGAGCATGTCTTGCATGTCCATGTCTTGCATGGAGTACGTCTTGCGTCTTGTCCAGTCACCCTGCGGCGCATGCCAGGACCTAGCTGGCTGTGCTGTGCTGTGCTGCCTGGTGCTGCCAGGTGGGTGGCTGACAACCTGTGTCATGTGGGCGACAGCCTCACCATCTGGCACAACATCCGGGGGGAGGAGGCGGGTACGGGGGGCGGCTGCCTTGCCTCCCTGCCCACAGCCATTGTGCAGGTGAGAGAGGGGCGGGGGCGGGGGCGGGGGCGGGGGCGGGGGCGGGGGCGGGGGCGGGGGCGGGGGCGGGGGCGGGGGCGGGGGCGGGGGCGGGGGCGGGGGCGGGGGCGGGGGCAGGGACGGGGGCGGAGAGGTCTGGAGGACGGAGATACAACAAAGGGGTGGTGGGCCTGTGGAGTCTAGCTGTGGTGTCAGCGGCTGTGGCTGCAGGCGCTGCGGGGCCGTGGCCTAGCTGAGGTGGCCTATGAGCCACGCTACACGCAGAGCGGCAGGCCGGAGGAGCTGGCACAGCAGGTGGGCAGGCAGCTTGCAGCAGCTGCAGCAGGGTGGGGGGCGGGCATGCGGTAGCACAGCAAGGGGCCGGCCCATCACTGCATTACTCCTTTGTGATGCTCCTAGCGTGCTGTGGCCCACCCACCCACCCCACCCCCCACCCCACCCCACACCCACATCCCACAAGAGCCCACCCCTCACCCCACAGCTCCCGCTCTTCCCCCTCTCCCCGACCCTTCTCTGGGCAACCCTTCTCCTGACCCCAAGCCAGGTCCTGTTCCTTGCCTGCCCCGCCCTCAACGCACCGCCCTACCCTACCCTACCCTAGCCCTGCTAGACCCCAAAGCAGGTCCTGGTCACGTCATTGTCTGCTTTGCCCTCAACCCCCCACTCCCCTACCCTAGCCTGCAAGTGCTTGATGCCGTCCTGTGCTGTCATGGCAGGTGCGTGAGGCCGCTGCGGGCATGAGCATGGTGGTGGTGCTGAACTACGGGCGCCAGGGCATGGTGCGGGAGAGCCTTGAGGGCAGCGTGGCCAGTGAGCTGGTGCGCCACATGCCCCCCGTGCCCCTGGTGCTGCTGGAGCCTGCGCAGTCGGCCTAGACAGCCAAGCGACCAGCTGGGCAGGCAGGTGCCCTGGCAGGTGCGGAAGGAGCTGCACAGGCAGCAAGAAGCATTGGCGGCAAGTCACCGCGCAGGCTGTGTGGTGAGCAGGCCACGCCCCCTCCAGGCGGAAGCTCCTCCCTTGATGCACGCAAGGTCTGCTCGAGTAGACTTCGTCTTCTCCTTCTCCTTCTTCTGCTTGGGTAGGTGGCAAGTGAATGCAGTGGGCAGGAGGAGCGGTGAGGGAGGGCTGGCTGGCTGGCTGGCCGCATAGGGGTAGTTGAGCCTAGATGAGTTGGGTAGGCAGAGGAGGCCGCATGTAGGGGTCGAGCGAACGTTGTGCTCTGGGTGTGGCGGTTGCTCTTTTCCTGGCGGTTGATGATTGACACCCCACTGAACATGCTGGCACTGCCTGAAGTGTCGCACTGACAACAATAGCGCCCCTTAGACTTTTGCAATACTTAGAGAGTGTGATTGTAGCTGCAGCTTCGGGGCTGGAGTGAGCGGTGCAGGATGCTGAGAGACAACTGTTTTGTTTCTTCTTCTTCTCGCTCGCGTTTTTTTGTACGGGCATGTGTTGTTTTGTCTGAGGGCCTACTTCAGCCAGAGGCAGTGTACGATACGTTTTTGAGGGGTGGTGCTGCTCATGAAGGGTTCTCTCTGCGAGCGTTGTTTTTCTTTCTAGCACAGTAGGGGAAAGAAAGAAGCGGGGTGGCGGTGGTGGACGGTGTTGTAGACGTATGTTGTTGTCTATGTTTTCCCTCGTCACTCCTAACGCGCAACAACGTGATGTATGCAAAGTGCTCGCAGCTGGCTAAACGATCCTGGTGCGATGGCTTCAAGCCCTGTCACCAGTGCGCACCCGCCCATCTAGCGCTGCTGACTTCGTCACACCACACATCGCATGACACCACGGCGACGTAAGAGAGCAATGACACACCACCCGGTGAGAGAGCGCGCAGAGAAGTACTTAACCTAATCGAATATTAGCAACAGTCGAGGCCTCAAGCCGGTCATTGCTCCGCGGCGATGGTCCCGGTGCCGGTGTCAGAGGTCGAGCGCCGTCTCGAGGTGATGCTGGTGGACGGGTTCCGGACCACCGCGGCCAGCGCCAGCCAGGGCCTGCCTGACACATCGGACAGGCTGGTGCGGCCGGTATCTTGCGATGCGACACAGCAGCAAGCTCGCGCCGTCCTATTACCAGGGGGCTGGTTTCCTGTTAGTTGGGGGCGCCTGACTCGCGGCTTGATGGGGTGCTCTCACAAGGTGCTAGGGGTGCAATTCGCAAGGTGCAAGGGGTGTGCCCACAGGCACCTTGCGAATGCCTGCTGTTGTCACGTCAGCTTGGCCTTGAATGCAATACACATGTCGATGGGGGGATCCTAAGAATTAGCCCACAGGCAGCTGGAGGGGAGCATCTGGAGCGCTAAGACGGCTGCTGCATCAATTAGCGGGTGGTTGGTGTGGATAGCTGCGTTGCTGCTGCCGCTGCTACACGCAAAGCTATGAAGCGTCCAATGGCAATGACGAGAAGGCTGCAAGACAGGCCGGCTACTTCGCCTAGAGCAGGCCGCTGCGCCCAAGCGCCGATCCGATGAAAGTAGGACGGGGTTGTTTCAAGGTGGTTAGGCCACTGTGTGATTGAGTATGACCCAGGCAGCAGGCAGGGGGAGCAGCTGCACGCTACCCAGTTAAGACTGGCTGCAGGGTCAGTGGGGCGGCAGGGTGGGTCACACAAACTGATCCACTGTCAGCCGCCAGCGGCCCTTCTTGATGCGGTTGAGCAGCATGGCGCGGCTCTTGGGGTTGCTGAGCCTGCATCAGGCCACAGCGTGCAGTGAGCTTTGCTGGCTGCATGCCCGTGCTCCTGCCCCTGCATACTTCTACCGCTGCTCCTGCCCTGGCTGCTGCCCCTGCTGCTGCCCCTGCCCTGGCTGCCCCTGCCCTGGCTGCTGCCCCTGCTGCTGCCCCTTCTTCTCCTCCTCCTGCTGCAGCTCCCAGGACTCACCGCTTGGCCATGCCGTGCTTGTTGACGCGCTTCCGCCTGCTGGGCTGGTACGTGTTGCCCCTGGCGCAGCTCAGCGGCACATTGGCTCCTTGAGCTCCGCCTGGGGCTGAGCCACAGCAACAACAGCAGCAACAGAAACAGAAAGAATGGCGACACATCTCACTCAAAAGTGGCAGCACAACTACCGACAAACGACATCAGCAGTACCAGCCGCAGCAGCAGCGGCAGCGGCAGCGGCAGAGTGAGATTGGAGATGTGCATGCAGACCTGGCTATGCAGGGCGGCAGGGGCGAGCAGCCACATGCGTGCCACAGTCCATAGCTAGTGTGAGACCTCATGGTTCACACAAATGCATTACCACCAGGCAAGGGGGGGCATGGCAGGGCAAGGCAGGGCAGGGCAAAGCAGATGCGGCATGGGGAGGTGACAGTGACAAGGCAGCAGCAGGAGATGGGGGGAGAAGGATGCCTTCACTATGCTATCACACTATGACATCACATTTAGTAGCTGCAAAGAGCAATGGGGGGGCGGCAGTGGGTGGGTGGGTGGGTGGGCGGGAGGATGCGTGTCCTTGGGTCATCCTTGGGCCATGCTGATCTTGCCTGTATGGTTTGGGTTCAACAGATGTCCCTAAGGAGGTGGATTGGTGGGCGGGTGGGCGTTGGGTAGGTTGCTGCAACCCCACCTCCTGGCACTGAGTGCGGAGGGCTGTCTGAAGGCTCCCCAGGGAGCCCTGACCCAGGCAGCCGGCTGTCCAGGCCGCCTGGCACCTCACCAAGATTTGTAATCCAGCTGGGTGCCAAAAGAGGCCACAGTGGGTATGCTACTGATGGTTGGGAGAAGAGTGAGGACGGAAGTGTGGTAAGGGTGAGGGCATGAGCAGTGAGTAAGTGTAGGGCACTGTCTCGACTTGTGGATGCAGGAGGGAGGGGCAGGCAGCGGGAATGGTGCGCTGGATGCTGACTCCAAGAGGTCGTCTGCTGCAGCAAGCGATCCTGGGCCACCTCCAGCAGCTTCTGCTGTGGGGATTGCTGCCGCTCTCGCTGCAGGTGGTGCCGCTGCTGCTGTTTGATGGGTTGCTGCTGGACGCTTGCACAGTCTGGGTGGTGCTGCGGCTGGAGTGGCTGCTGCCTGAGAGCTGAGCTATGTGGGGAACAGGTGGTTGAGGTGGTTGCAGGCCACTGCGCGGCTGGTGAGGCACTGCCGGTCACCCAAGATGCTGACCAAGCAGTTTGGCTGGCTGCAAAGGAGCCAGCCATATGATGGCCAGCATGTAGTCGAGTAAGGGGGTATGGGAGCCTGTTGAGCTGCGAGACAAGTGTGCTGCTGATAGCTTGGGCCTGCGGCTGGGCTTGCAAGTATGTCAGCTCTTGATCAAGCCCTGCACGCAGTGCGATACGTTGATGATCACAATGACAAGCTCATTGGTCGCTGCAGCGCCCGGGCAGCGTAGCGACCTGCTGCCTTCTGCTGCATAAGCTGTCCCTTGCAGCTGATGCTACCGTCGCGCGACAGGGGCAGCATCGCTGGAGGAAGCCAATGGGCCCCCAGCAGAGCGCTAGTACTCTGAAGCGTATTGTTTATCGCTGCGGGCAAAAGCCCCCTGCACAGCCCGGTCGCCATTTCTCCTGCTTTCCTACGGTATCGAGTGATAGGAAGCCACACGTTAGGGCCGCTTGCATGCTGATTGTGTTTACGGTGCATGATGCATGATTACGGTGGTGGACCCACATCGCGCAATGCTCACAGCTGCTACTGCCTGCTGGGCCCGCCTTTATCACTCGACTCCGCTGAAGGTGCTCGCTGCCGGTCAACCCCGGGCCTGCTCCCTCGCAGCGATGGCCTCGAAACCCGAGGTGCCTGTTGCGCCCATCCAGCACAGGCAGAGGCTGACCATCCCCGCCCACCCATACCCAACCGTGTCGTGGGTGGGGCTGGCCGTGCTGCAGGCCTTTGTTCGCATCGCTGTGGCCCAAATGACAGCTGTGGGCGACCAGCAGGCCAACCTAGCCACCTGCACCCGCCTGGCCCAGGTGGTCATGTTCCCCGCAACAGTATGGTCAGGGGCAGGGCACCTAGAGGCCGGCAGTCAGGGGAGCGGGTTCCCACCCTTGTGACCGTCAGCCTTGCATGGCTGCTTGGGCCTTGCCTGGTATGGCTGCTTGGGCAGGCGTCAGGCATGGGGCAGCAAGGGAACATGCAGTTCAGGCCCGAGAGGTCTAGGGCCACAGGCGAGGCGGCTCCTTGAGCGAGGTCAGCAGCCGCAGGATGAGGGTGGGTGGGCGAGTATATAGACCTAGCTAGGCTGTGGCAGCCTGGGACTAGGGCAGGTGTGAAGGTGGGCAGATGGGCAGAGGTGTTGAGAGAGGTGGGGGAGCTGGCAGTTGTTGGCTAAGTCGCTGCAAGCCACAAGCTGAAGCCCTGGGTTGGGTGGTGTAACGGAGCTCATGAGATGACAACGTGCAACGCCTGTAGACTTATATGCACGTTACAGGTGGGCCAGTGGGTGGGTGGTCTGATGGAATGGTGGGTGGGTGGCTGGGTGGGTGGGTGGAGTTGGGCAAGCTGGTCCTGAACGCAGCGCAGCAGGGTGGTGGCTGTGGTGGTGCAGGAGGCGGTTGCAGCAGGTGCCGCTATCTTGTTCCTGCCCGAGTGCTTCTCATTCATTGGCAGCAGCCAGGCTGAGGTGGGTGTGGCCCTGGATCACCTAGCCCTGCATGTGGCCCTGGATCACCTAGGCAGGCAGCAGAGCAGTGTGACAGTGGCGGCAGACACTGACACCCTAGCAGCTGGCCAGTGGGGGGCAGGGGCAGGGGCAGGGGCAGGGGCAGGGGCAGGGGCAGGGGCAGGGGCAGGGGCAGGGGCAGGGGCAGGGGCAGGGGCAGGGGCAGGGGCAGGGGCAGGGGCAGGGGCAGGGGCAGGGGCAGGGGCAGGGGCAGCCCAGGCTCCTGTGGGTGTATTCAAGCTGGCTGTAACCTGAGCGTGTGCAGTGTGTTCAGTGAGGTGTACCGTCATGAGTCATGAGCTTGCACCCCTGAGGCTATGTGGATGTGATGGCTGTGATGATGTGCTTATGCTATGGTGAATGTGAGGGGCATCCTGGGGTGGCTGCATCAGGGGGCCACTACGGCTTGGGGTGGCAGGGGGGGGTCACTCTGCACCCGCCCCTGCCCAGGTGGTCACCCCCCCGGCAACAGTGTGGTCAGGGGCAGGGCACCTAGGGGCCGGCAGTCAGGGGGGCGGCTGCACACCCTTTTGACCGCATGGTGTGGTGTGCGTCAGGGGCGGGCACGTCACCTGGCCTGCTGCCCAACACTGGTGGGGTGGGTGCAGCTCGCACTGGCTAGTCCCGCTGCCTGTTGCGCAGTCGCTGGCAGCGGCACAGCCCTTGGATGGACCACTGATGGCTCAGTACCTGGCACTGGCAAGGTGCTTGGGGTGGGAGGGAGGGGCAGGCAGCAGGCAGCAGTCCAAACTAGGCAGCACAAGAGTGGAGTTGGCAAGGGGAAGGAGGGGCAGCAGGGTGAGGAAGAAGACCCACCCAGCCATCCTGTGGCGTGCCTTACCTAATCCCTAGCTCTCACTGCCACCCTGCCCTCCACCTCCCCCTCCCCGTGCCCTTTCCCTCCCCCTGACCTCCCCCCACATCCAAATGTCCAGCACGCCAGGGTGGCTCGCTCACCGCCTGGTGCCCCTGCCCCCCCACACAGTGTGCGCCCTCCCCATCACCCACCTCCACTGCTGACCGCCTGCCTCACCCTGCTGACCCACCTGCCCACCAGCCCACCTGCCCACCTGCCCACCAGCCCACCTGCCCACCAGCCCACCTGCCCACCTGCCCACCAGCCCACCTGCCCACCAGCCCACCAGCCCACCTGCCCACCTGCCCACCTGCCCACCAGCCCACCTGCCCACCTGCCCACCTGCCCACCTGCCCACCTGCCCACCTGCCCACCAGCCCACCTGCCCACCTGCCCACCTGCCCACCTGCCCACCTGCCCACCTGCCCACCTGCCCACCTGCCCACCTGCCCACCTGCCCACCTGCCCACCTGCCCACCTGCCCACCTGCCCACCTGCCCACCTGCCCACCTGCCCACCTGCCCACCTGCCCACCAGCCCACCTGCCCACCTGCCCACCAGCCCACCTGCCCACCTGCCCACCTGCCCACCTGCCCACCTGCCCACCTGCCCACCTGCCCACCTGCCCACCTGCCCACCCGCCCACCTGCCCACCTGCCCACCCGCCCACCTGCCCACCTGCCCACCTGCCCACCTGCCCACCTGCCCACCTGCCCACCTGCCCACCTGCCCACCTGCCCACCAGCCCACCTGCCCACCTGCCCACCTGCCCACCTGCCCACCTGCCCACCTGCCCACCTGCCCACCTGCCCACCTGCCCACCTGCCCACCTGCCCACCAGCCCACCCGCCCACCAGCCCACCTGCCCACCTGCCCACCTGCCCACCTGCCCACCTGCCCACCTGCCCACCAGCCCACCTGCCCACCTGCCCACCTGCCCACCTGCCCACCTGCCCACCTGCCCACCTGCCCACCTGCCCACCTGCCCACCTGCCCACCTGCCCACCTGCCCACCTGCCCACCTGCCCACCAGCCCACCTGCCCACCTGCCCACCCGCCCACCTGCCCACCAGCCCACCTGCCCACCTGCCCACCTGCCCACCTGCCCACCTGCCCACCTGCCCACCAGCCCACCTGCCCACCTGCCCACCTGCCCACCAGCCCACCTGCCCACCTGCCCACCTGCCCACCTGCCCACCTGCCCACCTGCCCACCAGCCCACCTGCCCACCTGCCCACCAGCCCACCTGCCCACCAGCCCACCTGCCCACCTGCCCACCTGCCCACCAGCCCACCTGCCCACCTGCCCACCAGCCCACCTGCCCACCAGCCCACCAGCCCACCAGCCCACCTGCCCACCTGCCCACCTGCCCACCAGCCCACCTGCCCACCAGCCCACCTGCCCACCTGCCCACCTGCCCACCTGCCCACCAGCCCACCAGCCCACCTGCCCACCTGCCCACCTGCCCACCTGCCCACCAGCCCACCTGCCCACCTGCCCACCAGCCCACCTGCCCACCAGCCCACCTGCCCACCTGCCCACCAGCCCACCTGCCCACCAGCCCACCTGCCCACCAGCCCACCAGCCCACCTGCCCACCAGCCCACCTGCCCACCAGCCCACCTGCCCACCTGCCCACCAGCCCACCTGCCCACCAGCCCACCTGCCCACCTGCCCACCAGCCCACCTGCCCACCAGCCCACCTGCCCACCTGCCCACCTGCCCACCAGCCCACCTGCCCACCAGCCCACCTGCCCACCAGCCCACCTGCCCACCAGCCCACCTGCCCACCTGCCCACGAGCCCACCTGCCCACCAGCCCACCTGCCCACCTGCCCACCAGCCCACCTGCCCACCAGCCCACCTGCCCACCAGCCCACCTGCCCACCAGCCCACCTGCCCACCTGCCCACCAGCCCACCTGCCCACCAGCCCACCTGCCCACCAGCCCACCTGCCCACCTGCCCACCAGCCCACCTGCCCACCAGCCCACCTGCCCACCTGCCCACCAGCCCACCTGCCCACCAGCCCACCTGCCCACCAGCCCACCTGCCCACCTGCCCACCAGCCCACCTGCCCACCAGCCCACCTGCCCACCTGCCAACCTGCCCACCAGCCCACCTGACCACCAGCCCACCTGCCCACCAGCCCACCTGCCCACCTGCCCACCTGCCCACCAGCCCACCTGCCCACCTGCCCACCTGCCCACCTGCCCACCTGCCCACCAGCCCACCAGCCCACCTGCCCACCTGCCCACCAGCCCACCTGCCCACCAGCCCACCAGCCCACCTGCCCACCAGCCCACCTGCCCACCTGCCCACCAGCCCACCTGCCCACCAGCCCACCTGCCCACCTGCCCACCTGCCCACCAGCCCACCTGCCCACCTGCCCACCTGCCCACCTGCCCACCAGCCCACCTGCCCACCTGCCCACCTGCCCACCTGCCCACCAGCCCACCTGCCCACCAGCCCACCTGCCCACCAGCCCACCTGCCCACCTGCCCACCTGCCCACCTGCCCACCTGCCCACCTGCCCACCAGCCCACCTGCCCACCAGCCCACCTGCCCACCAGCCCACCAGCCCACCTGCCCACCTGCCCACCTGCCCACCAGCCCACCTGCCCACCTGCCCACCAGCCCACCTGCCCACCAGCCCACCTGCCCACCTGCCCACCAGCCCACCTGCCCACCTGCCCACCTGCCCACCAGCCCACCTGCCCACCTGCCCACCAGCCCACCTGCCCACCTGCCCACCTGCCCACCTGCCCACCTGCCCACCTGCCCACCTGCCCACCAGCCCACCTGCCCACCTGCCCACCTGCCCACCTGCCCACCTGCCCACCTGCCCACCTGCCCACCTGCCCACCTGCCCACCTGCCCACCTGCCCACCTGCCCACCTGCCCACCTGCCCACCTGCCCACCTGCCCACCTGCCCACCTGCCCACCTGCCCACCTGCCCACCTGCCCACCTGCCCACCTGCCCACCTGCCCACCTGCCCACCTGCCCACCTGCCCACCTGCCCACCTGCCCACCTGCCCACCTGCCCACCTGCCCACCTGCCCACCAGCCCACCTGCCCACCAGCCCACCTGCCCACCTGCCCACCAGCCCACCTGCCCACCTGCCCACCTGCCCACCAGCCCACCAGCCCACCTGCCCACCAGCCCACCTGCCCACCTGCCCACCTGCCCACCTGCCCACCAGCCCACCTGCCCACCTGCCCACCTGCCCACCAGCCCACCTGCCCACCAGCCCACCTGCCCACCAGCCCACCTGCCCACCTGCCCACCTGCCCACCTGCCCACCAGCCCACCTGCCCACCAGCCCACCTGCCCACCTGCCCACCAGCCCACCTGCCCACCTGCCCACCTGCCCACCAGCCCACCTGCCCACCAGCCCACCTGCCCACCTGCCCACCAGCCCACCTGCCCACCAGCCCACCTGCCCACCAGCCCACCTGCCCACCTGCCCACCAGCCCACCTGCCCACCAGCCCACCTGCCCACCAGCCCACCTGCCCACCAGCCCACCTGCCCACCAGCCCACCTGCCCACCTGCCCACCAGCCCACCTGCCCACCAGCCCACCTGCCCACCTGCCCACCAGCCCACCTGCCCACCAGCCCACCTGCCCACCTGCCCACCAGCCCACCTGCCCACCTGCCCACCTGCCCACCAGCCCACCTGCCCACCTGCCCACCAGCCCACCTGCCCACCTGCCCACCTGCCCACCTGCCCACCTGCCCACCTGCCCACCAGCCCACCTGCCCACCAGCCCACTTGCCCACCTGCCCACCTGCCCACCAGCCCACCTGCCCACCTGCCCACCTGCCCACCTGCCCACCTGCCCACCTGCCCACCTGCCCACCTGCCCACCTGCCCACCAGCCCACCTGCCCACCAGCCCACCTGCCCACCTGCCCACCTGCCCACCAGCCCACCTGCCCACCTGCCCACCTGCCCACCTGCCCACCTGCCCACCTGCCCACCTGCCCACCTGCCCACCTGCCCACCTGCCCACCTGCCCACCTGCCCACCTGCCCACCAGCCCACCAGCCCACCTGCCCACCTGCCCACCAGCCCACCTGCCCACCTGCCCACCTGCCCACCTGCCCACCTGCCCACCTGCCCACCAGCCCACCTGCCCACCTGCCCACCAGCCCACCAGCCCACCTGCCCACCAGCCCACCTGCCCACCTGCCCACCTGCCCACCAGCCCACCTGCCCACCTGCCCACCAGCCCACCTGCCCACCTGCCCACCTGCCCACCTGCCCACCTGCCCACCTGCCCACCTGCCCACCTGCCCACCTGCCCACCTGCCCACCTGCCCACCAGCCCACCTGCCCACCTGCCCACCTGCCCACCTGCCCACCTGCCCACCTGCCCACCTGCCCACCTGCCCACCTGCCCACCTGCCCACCTGCCCACCTGCCCACCTGCCCACCTGCCCACCAGCCCACCTGCCCACCAGCCCACCTGCCCACCTGCCCACCAGCCCACCTGCCCACCTGCCCACCAGCCCACCTGCCCACCTGCCCACCTGCCCACCTGCCCACCTGCCCACCTGCCCACCTGCCCACCTGCCCACCAGCCCACCAGCCCACCTGCCCACCTGCCCACCAGCCCACCTGCCCACCTGCCCACCTGCCCACCTGCCCACCTGCCCACCTGCCCACCAGCCCACCTGCCCACCTGCCCACCAGCCCACCAGCCCACCTGCCCACCAGCCCACCTGCCCACCTGCCCACCTGCCCACCAGCCCACCTGCCCACCTGCCCACCAGCCCACCTGCCCACCTGCCCACCTGCCCACCTGCCCACCTGCCCACCTGCCCACCTGCCCACCTGCCCACCTGCCCACCTGCCCACCTGCCCACCTGCCCACCTGCCCACCAGCCCACCTGCCCACCTGCCCACCTGCCCACCTGCCCACCTGCCCACCTGCCCACCTGCCCACCTGCCCACCTGCCCACCTGCCCACCTGCCCACCTGCCCACCTGCCCACCTGCCCACCAGCCCACCTGCCCACCAGCCCACCTGCCCACCTGCCCACCAGCCCACCTGCCCACCTGCCCACCAGCCCACCTGCCCACCAGCCCACCAGCCCACCAGCCCACCTGCCCACCAGCCCACCTGCCCACCTGCCCACCAGCCCACCAGCCCACCTGCCCACCTGCCCACCAGCCCACCTGCCCACCAGCCCACCTGCCCACCTGCCCACCTGCCCACCAGCCCACCTGCCCACCTGCCCACCAGCCCACCTGCCCACCAGCCCACCTGCCCACCTGCCCACCAGCCCACCTGCCCACCAGCCCACCTGCCCACCTGCCCACCAGCCCACCTGCCCACCTGCCCACCAGCCCACCAGCCCACCTGCCCACCTGCCCACCAGCCCACCTGCCCACCAGCCCACCTGCCCACCAGCCCACCAGCCCACCTGCCCACCAGCCCACCTGCCCACCAGCCCACCTGCCCACCTGCCCACCTGCCCACCTGCCCACCAGCCCACCTGCCCACCAGCCCACCTGCCCACCTGCCCACCAGCCCACCTGCCCACCTGCCCACCAGCCCACCTGCCCACCAGCCCACCTGCCCACCAGCCCACCTGCCCACCTGCCCACCAGCCCACCTGCCCACCTGCCCACCTGCCCACCAGCCCACCTGCCCACCTGCCCACCAGCCCACCTGCCCACCAGCCCACCTGCCCACCTGCCCACCAGCCCACCTGCCCACCTGCCCACCTGCCCACCAGCCCACCTGCCCACCTGCCCACCAGCCCACCTGCCCACCTGCCCACCTGCCCACCTGCCCACCTGCCCACCTGCCCACCAGCCCACCTGCCCACCAGCCCACCAGCCCACCTGCCCACCTGCCCACCAGCCCACCTGCCCACCTGCCCACCTGCCCACCAGCCCACCAGCCCACCAGCCCACCTGCCCACCTGCCCACCAGCCCACCTGCCCACCAGCCCACCTGCCCACCTGCCCACCTGCCCACCAGCCCACCTGCCCACCTGCCCACCAGCCCACCTGCCCACCAGCCCACCATGCCCACCAGCCCACCTGCCCACCTGCCCACCTGCCCACCAGCCCACCTGCCCACCAGCCCACCTGCCCACCTGCCCACCTGCCCACCTGCCCACCAGCCCACCAGCCCACCTGCCCACCTGCCCACCTGCCCACCTGCCCACCAGCCCACCTGCCCACCTGCCCACCAGCCCACCTGCCCACCAGCCCACCTGCCCACCTGCCCACCAGCCCACCTGCCCACCAGCCCACCTGCCCACCAGCCCACCAGCCCACCTGCCCACCAGCCCACCTGCCCACCAGCCCACCTGCCCACCTGCCCACCAGCCCACCTGCCCACCAGCCCACCTGCCCACCTGCCCACCAGCCCACCTGCCCACCAGCCCACCTGCCCACCTGCCCACCTGCCCACCAGCCCACCTGCCCACCAGCCCACCTGCCCACCAGCCCACCTGCCCACCAGCCCACCTGCCCACCTGCCCACCGAGCCCACCTGCCCACCAGCCCACCTGCCCACCTGCCCACCAGCCCACCTGCCCACCAGCCCACCTGCCCACCAGCCCACCTGCCCACCAGCCCACCTGCCCACCTGCCCACCAGCCCACCTGCCCACCAGCCCACCTGCCCACCAGCCCACCTGCCCACCTGCCCACCAGCCCACCTGCCCACCAGCCCACCTGCCCACCTGCCCACCTGCCCACCAGCCCACCTGCCCACCAGCCCACCTGCCCACCAGCCCACCTGCCCACCTGCCCACCTGCCCACCTGCCCACCTGCCCACCTGCCCACCAGCCCACCTGCCCACCTGCCCACCAGCCCACCTGCCCACCTGCCCACCTGCCCACCAGCCCACCTGCCCACCAGCCCACCTGCCCACCTGCCCACCAGCCCACCTGCCCACCAGCCCACCTGCCCACCAGCCCACCTGCCCACCTGCCCACCAGCCCACCTGCCCACCAGCCCACCTGCCCACCTGCCCACCTGCCCACCAGCCCACCTGCCCACCAGCCCACCTGCCCACCTGCCCACCAGCCCACCTGCCCACCAGCCCACCTGCCCACCTGCCCACCAGCCCACCTGCCCACCAGCCCACCTGCCCACCTGCCCACCTGCCCACCAGCCCACCTGCCCACCAGCCCACCTGCCCACCTGCCCACCTGCCCACCAGCCCACCTGCCCACCAGCCCACCTGCCCACCAGCCCACCTGCCCACCTGCCCACCAGCCCACCTGCCCACCAGCCCACCTGCCCACCTGCCCACCTGCCCACCAGCCCACCTGCCCACCAGCCCACCTGCCCACCAGCCCACCTGCCCACCTGCCCACCTGCCCACCAGCCCACCTGCCCACCTGCCCACCTGCCCACCTGCCCACCTGCCCACCAGCCCACCAGCCCACCTGCCCACCTGCCCACCAGCCCACCTGCCCACCAGCCCACCAGCCCACCTGCCCACCAGCCCACCTGCCCACCTGCCCACCAGCCCACCTGCCCACCAGCCCACCTGCCCACCTGCCCACCTGCCCACCAGCCCACCTGCCCACCTGCCCACCTGCCCACCTGCCCACCAGCCCACCTGCCCACCTGCCCACCTGCCCACCTGCCCACCAGCCCACCTGCCCACCAGCCCACCTGCCCACCAGCCCACCTGCCCACCTGCCCACCTGCCCACCTGCCCACCTGCCCACCTGCCCACCAGCCCACCTGCCCACCAGCCCACCTGCCCACCAGCCCACCAGCCCACCTGCCCACCTGCCCACCTGCCCACCAGCCCACCTGCCCACCTGCCCACCAGCCCACCTGCCCACCAGCCCACCTGCCCACCTGCCCACCAGCCCACCTGCCCACCTGCCCACCTGCCCACCAGCCCACCTGCCCACCTGCCCACCAGCCCACCTGCCCACCTGCCCACCTGCCCACCTGCCCACCTGCCCACCTGCCCACCTGCCCACCAGCCCACCTGCCCACCTGCCCACCTGCCCACCTGCCCACCTGCCCACCTGCCCACCTGCCCACCTGCCCACCTGCCCACCTGCCCACCTGCCCACCTGCCCACCTGCCCACCTGCCCACCTGCCCACCTGCCCACCTGCCCACCTGCCCACCTGCCCACCTGCCCACCTGCCCACCTGCCCACCTGCCCACCTGCCCACCTGCCCACCTGCCCACCTGCCCACCAGCCCACCTGCCCACCAGCCCACCTGCCCACCAGCCCACCTGCCCACCTGCCCACCTGCCCACCTGCCCACCTGCCCACCTGCCCACCAGCCCACCTGCCCACCAGCCCACCTGCCCACCTGCCCACCAGCCCACCTGCCCACCTGCCCACCTGCCCACCAGCCCACCTGCCCACCTGCCCACCAGCCCACCTGCCCACCAGCCCACCTGCCCACCTGCCCACCAGCCCACCTGCCCACCTGCCCACCTGCCCACCAGCCCACCTGCCCACCTGCCCACCAGCCCACCTGCCCACCTGCCCACCTGCCCACCTGCCCACCTGCCCACCTGCCCACCTGCCCACCAGCCCACCTGCCCACCTGCCCACCTGCCCACCTGCCCACCTGCCCACCTGCCCACCTGCCCACCTGCCCACCTGCCCACCTGCCCACCTGCCCACCTGCCCACCTGCCCACCTGCCCACCTGCCCACCTGCCCACCTGCCCACCTGCCCACCTGCCCACCTGCCCACCTGCCCACCTGCCCACCTGCCCACCTGCCCACCTGCCCACCTGCCCACCTGCCCACCTGCCCACCTGCCCACCTGCCCACCTGCCCACCTGCCCACCTGCCCACCTGCCCACCAGCCCACCTGCCCACCAGCCCACCTGCCCACCTGCCCACCAGCCCACCTGCCCACCTGCCCACCTGCCCACCAGCCCACCAGCCCACCTGCCCACCAGCCCACCTGCCCACCTGCCCACCTGCCCACCTGCCCACCAGCCCACCTGCCCACCTGCCCACCTGCCCACCAGCCCACCTGCCCACCAGCCCACCTGCCCACCAGCCCACCTGCCCACCTGCCCACCTGCCCACCTGCCCACCAGCCCACCTGCCCACCAGCCCACCTGCCCACCTGCCCACCAGCCCACCTGCCCACCTGCCCACCTGCCCACCAGCCCACCTGCCCACCAGCCCACCTGCCCACCTGCCCACCAGCCCACCTGCCCACCAGCCCACCTGCCCACCAGCCCACCTGCCCACCTGCCCACCAGCCCACCTGCCCACCAGCCCACCTGCCCACCAGCCCACCTGCCCACCAGCCCGCCTGCCCACCAGCCCACCTGCCCACCTGCCCACCAGCCCACCTGCCCACCAGCCCACCTGCCCACCAGCCCACTTGCCCACCTGCCCACCTGCCCACCAGCCCACCTGCCCACCTGCCCACCTGCCCACCTGCCCACCTGCCCACCTGCCCACCTGCCCACCTGCCCACCTGCCCACCTGCCCACCTGCCCACCTGCCCACCTGCCCACCAGCCCACCAGCCCACCTGCCCACCTGCCCACCAGCCCACCTGCCCACCTGCCCACCTGCCCACCTGCCCACCTGCCCACCTGCCCACCAGCCCACCTGCCCACCTGCCCACCAGCCCACCTGCCCACCTGCCCACCAGCCCACCTGCCCACCTGCCCACCTGCCCACCAGCCCACCTGCCCACCTGCCCACCAGCCCACCTGCCCACCTGCCCACCTGCCCACCTGCCCACCTGCCCACCTGCCCACCTGCCCACCTGCCCACCTGCCCACCTGCCCACCTGCCCACCTGCCCACCAGCCCACCTGCCCACCTGCCCACCTGCCCACCTGCCCACCTGCCCACCTGCCCACCTGCCCACCTGCCCACCTGCCCACCTGCCCACCTGCCCACCTGCCCACCTGCCCACCTGCCCACCAGCCCACCTGCCCACCAGCCCACCTGCCCACCTGCCCACCAGCCCACCTGCCCACCTGCCCACCAGCCCACCTGCCCACCAGCCCACCAGCCCACCAGCCCACCTGCCCACCTGCCCACCTGCCCACCTGCCCACCAGCCCACCAGCCCACCTGCCCACCTGCCCACCAGCCCACCTGCCCACCAGCCCACCTGCCCACCTGCCCACCTGCCCACCAGCCCACCTGCCCACCTGCCCACCAGCCCACCTGCCCACCAGCCCACCTGCCCACCTGCCCACCAGCCCACCTGCCCACCAGCCCACCTGCCCACCTGCCCACCAGCCCACCTGCCCACCTGCCCACCAGCCCACCAGCCCACCTGCCCACCTGCCCACCAGCCCACCTGCCCACCAGCCCACCTGCCCACCAGCCCACCAGCCCACCTGCCCACCAGCCCACCTGCCCACCAGCCCACCTGCCCACCTGCCCACCTGCCCACCTGCCCACCAGCCCACCTGCCCACCAGCCCACCTGCCCACCTGCCCACCAGCCCACCTGCCCACCTGCCCACCAGCCCACCTGCCCACCAGCCCACCTGCCCACCAGCCCACCTGCCCACCTGCCCACCAGCCCACCTGCCCACCTAGCCCACCTGCCCACCAGCCCACCTGCCCACCTGCCCACCAGCCCACCTGCCCACCAGCCCACCTGCCCACCTGCCCACCAGCCCACCTGCCCACCTGCCCACCTGCCCACCAGCCCACCTGCCCACCTGCCCACCAGCCCACCTGCCCACCTGCCCACCTGCCCACCTGCCCACCTGCCCACCTGCCCACCAGCCCACCTGCCCACCAGCCCACCAGCCCACCTGCCCACCTGCCCACCAGCCCACCTGCCCACCTGCCCACCTGCCCACCTGCCCACCTGCCCACCTGCCCACCTGCCCACCTGCCCACCTGCCCACCTGCCCACCTGCCCACCTGCCCACCTGCCCACCTGCCCACCTGCCCACCAGCCCACCAGCCCACCTGCCCACCAGCCCACCTGCCCACCTGCCCACCTGCCCACCAGCCCACCTGCCCACCTGCCCACCTGCCCACCTGCCCACCTGCCCACCTGCCCACCTGCCCACCAGCCCACCTGCCCACCTGCCCACCAGCCCACCTGCCCACCTGCCCACCTGCCCACCAGCCCACCTGCCCACCTGCCCACCTGCCCACCTGCCCACCTGCCCACCTGCCCACCTGCCCACCTGCCCACCTGCCCACCTGCCCACCTGCCCACCAGCCCACCTGCCCACCTGCCCACCAGCCCACCAGCCCACCTGCCCACCTGCCCACCTGCCCACCAGCCCACCTGCCCACCTGCCCACCAGCCCACCTGCCCACCAGCCCACCTGCCCACCTGCCCACCAGCCCACCTGCCCACCTGCCCACCTGCCCACCAGCCCACCTGCCCACCTGCCCACCAGCCCACCTGCCCACCTGCCCACCTGCCCACCTGCCCACCTGCCCACCTGCCCACCTGCCCACCTGCCCACCTGCCCACCTGCCCACCTGCCCACCTGCCCACCTGCCCACCTGCCCACCTGCCCACCTGCCCACCTGCCCACCTGCCCACCTGCCCACCTGCCCACCTGCCCACCTGCCCACCTGCCCACCTGCCCACCTGCCCACCTGCCCACCTGCCCACCTGCCCACCTGCCCACCTGCCCACCTGCCCACCTGCCCACCTGCCCACCTGCCCACCTGCCCACCTGCCCACCTGCCCACCTGCCCACCTGCCCACCAGCCCACCTGCCCACCAGCCCACCTGCCCACCTGCCCACCAGCCCACCTGCCCACCTGCCCACCTGCCCACCAGCCCACCAGCCCACCAGCCCACCTGCCCACCAGCCCACCTGCCCACCTGCCCATCAGCCCACCTGCCCACCAGCCCACCTGCCCACCTGCCCACCTGCCCACCAGCCCACCTGCCCACCAGCCCACCTGCCCACCAGCCCACCTGCCCACCTGCCCACCTGCCCACCTGCCCACCAGCCCACCTGCCCACCAGCCCACCTGCCCACCTGCCCACCAGCCCACCTGCCCACCTGCCCACCTGCCCACCAGCCCACCTGCCCACCAGCCCACCTGCCCACCTCCCCACCAGCCCACCTGCCCACCAGCCCACCTGCCCACCAGCCCACCTGCCCACCTGCCCACCAGCCCACCTGCCCACCAGCCCACCTGCCCACCAGCCCACCTGCCCACCAGCCCACCTGCCCACCAGCCCACCTGCCCACCTGCCCACCAGCCCACCTGCCCACCAGCCCACCTGCCCACCAGCCCACCTGCCCACCTGCCCACCAGCCCACCTGCCCACCAGCCCACCTGCCCACCTGCCCACCAGCCCACCTGCCCACCTGCCCACCTGCCCACCATCCCACCTGCCCACCTGCCCACCAGCCCACCTGCCCACCTGCCCACCTGCCCACCTGCCCACCTGCCCACCTGCCCACCTGCCCACCAGCCCACCTGCCCACCAGCCCACCTGCCCACCTGCCCACCTGCCCACCAGCCCACCTGCCCACCTGCCCACCTGCCCACCTGCCCACCTGCCCACCTGCCCACCTGCCCACCTGCCCACCTGCCCACCTGCCCACCTGCCCACCTGCCCACCTGCCCACCTGCCCACCTGCCCACCAGCCCACCAGCCCACCAGCCCACCAGCCCACCAGCCCACCTGCCCACCTGCCCACCTGCCCACCTGCCCACCTGCCCACCTGCCCACCAGCCCACCTGCCCACCTGCCCACCAGCCCACCTGCCCACCTGCCCACCAGCCCACCTGCCCACCTGCCCACCTGCCCACCAGCCCACCTGCCCACCTGCCCACCAGCCCACCTGCCCACCTGCCCACCTGCCCACCTGCCCACCTGCCCACCTGCCCACCAGCCCACCTGCCCACCAGCCCACCTGCCCACCTGCCCACCAGCCCACCTGCCCACCTGCCCACCTGCCCACCAGCCCACCTGCCCACCTGCCCACCAGCCCACCTGCCCACCAGCCCACCTGCCCACCTGCCCACCTGCCCACCTGCCCACCTGCCCACCTGCCCACCAGCCCACCTGCCCACCTGCCCACCAGCCCACCTGCCCACCTGCCCACCTGCCCACCTGCCCACCTGCCCACCTGCCCACCTGCCCACCAGCCCACCTGCCCACCTGCCCACCTGCCCACCTGCCCACCTGCCCACCTGCCCACCTGCCCACCTGCCCACCTGCCCACCTGCCCACCTGCCCACCTGCCCACCTGCCCACCTGCCCACCTGCCCACCTGCCCACCAGCCCACCTGCCCACCTGCCCACCTGCCCACCTGCCCACCTGCCCACCTGCCCACCTGCCCACCTGCCCACCTGCCCACCTGCCCACCTGCCCACCTGCCCACCTGCCCACCTGCCCACCTGCCCACCTGCCCACCAGCCCACCTGCCCACCAGCCCACCTGCCCACCTGCCCACCAGCCCACCTGCCCACCTGCCCACCAGCCCACCTGCCCACCAGCCCACCAGCCCACCAGCCCACCTGCCCACCTGCCCACCAGCCCACCTGCCCACCAGCCCACCTGCCCACCTGCCCACCTGCCCACCAGCCCACCTGCCCACCAGCCCACCTGCCCACCTGCCCACCTGCCCACCAGCCCACCTGCCCACCTGCCCACCAGCCCACCTGCCCACCTGCCCACCTGCCCACCTGCCCACCTGCCCACCTGCCCACCAGCCCACCTGCCCACCTGCCCACCTGCCCACCAGCCCACCTGCCCACCAGCCCACCTGCCCACCTGCCCACCTGCCCACCAGCCCACCTGCCCACCTGCCCACCAGCCCACCTGCCCACCTGCCCACCTGCCCACCTGCCCACCTGCCCACCTGCCCACCTGCCCACCAGCCCACCTGCCCACCTGCCCACCTGCCCACCTGCCCACCTGCCCACCTGCCCACCTGCCCACCTGCCCACCTGCCCACCTGCCCACCTGCCCACCTGCCCACCTGCCCACCTGCCCACCTGCCCACCTGCCCACCTGCCCACCTGCCCACCTGCCCACCTGCCCACCTGCCCACCTGCCCACCTGCCCACCTGCCCACCTGCCCACCTGCCCACCTGCCCACCAGCCCACCTGCCCACCAGCCCACCTGCCCACCTGCCCACCAGCCCACCTGCCCACCTGCCCACCTGCCCACCAGCCCACCAGCCCACCTGCCCACCAGCCCACCTGCCCACCTGCCCACCAGCCCACCTGCCCACCAGCCCACCTGCCCACCTGCCCACCTGCCCACCAGCCCACCTGCCCACCAGCCCACCTGCCCACCAGCCCACCTGCCCACCTGCCCACCTGCCCACCTGCCCACCAGCCCACCTGCCCACCAGCCCACCTGCCCACCTGCCCACCAGCCCACCTGCCCACCTGCCCACCTGCCCACCAGCCCACCTGCCCACCTGCCCACCTGCCCACCTGCCCACCTGCCCACCTGCCCACCTGCCCACCTGCCCACCAGCCCACCAGCCCACCTGCCCACCTGCCCACCTGCCCACCTGCCCACCAGCCCACCTGCCCACCTGCCCACCTGCCCACCTGCCCACCTGCCCACCTGCCCACCTGCCCACCAGCCCACCTGCCCACCTGCCCACCTGCCCACCTGCCCACCTGCCCACCTGCCCACCTGCCCACCTGCCCACCTGCCCACCTGCCCACCTGCCCACCTGCCCACCAGCCCACCAGCCCACCAGCCCACCTGCCCACCTGCCCACCTGCCCACCTGCCCACCTGCCCACCTGCCCACCTGCCCACCTGCCCACCTGCCCACCTGCCCACCTGCCCACCAGCCCACCTGCCCACCTGCCCACCAGCCCACCTGCCCACCTGCCCACCTGCCCACCAGCCCACCTGCCCACCTGCCCACCTGCCCACCAGCCCACCTGCCCACCTGCCCACCTGCCCACCAGCCCACCTGCCCACCTGCCCACCTGCCCACCTGCCCACCAGCCCACCTGCCCACCAGCCCACCTGCCCACCAGCCCACCTGCCCACCTGCCCACCTGCCCACCAGCCCACCAGCCCACCTGCCCACCTGCCCACCTGCCCACCAGCCCACCTGCCCAACTGCCCACCTGCCCACCAGCCCACCTGCCCACCTGCCCACCTGCCCACCAGCCCACCTGCCCACCTGCCCACCTGCCCACCTGCCCACCTGACACCTGCCCACCTGCCCACCAGCCCACCTGCCCACCTGCCCACCTGCCCACCTGCCCACCTGCCCACCAGCCCACCTGCCCACCTGCCCACCTGCCCACCTGCCCACCTGCCCACCTGCCCACCTGCCCACCTGCCCACCTGCCCACCTGCCCACCTGCCCACCTGCCCACCTGCCCACCTGCCCACCTGCCCACCTGCCCACCAGCCCACCTGCCCACCTGCCCACCTGCCCACCTGCCCACCTGCCCACCTGCCCACCTGCCCACCTGCCCACCTGCCCACCTGCCCACCTGCCCACCTGCCCACCAGCCCACCAGCCCACCTGCCCACCTGCCCACCTGCCCACCTGCCCACCTGCCCACCTGCCCACCTGCCCACCTGCCCACCTGCCCACCTGCCCACCTGCCCACCAGCCCACCTGCCCACCTGCCCACCAGCCCACCTGCCCACCTGCCCACCTGCCCACCAGCCCACCTGCCCACCTGCCCACCTGCCCACCAGCCCACCTGCCCACCTGCCCACCTGCCCACCAGCCCACCTGCCCACCTGCCCACCTGCCCACCTGCCCACCAGCCCACCTGCCCACCAGCCCACCTGCCCACCAGCCCACCTGCCCACCTGCCCACCTGCCCACCAGCCCACCAGCCCACCTGCCCACCTGCCCACCTGCCCACCAGCCCACCTGCCCACCTGCCCACCTGCCCACCAGCCCACCTGCCCACCTGCCCACCTGCCCACCAGCCCACCTGCCCACCTGCCCACCTGCCCACCTGCCCACCTGACACCTGCCCACCTGCCCACCAGCCCACCTGCCCACCTGCCCACCTGCCCACCTGCCCACCTGCCCACCAGCCCACCTGCCCACCTGCCCACCTGCCCACCTGCCCACCTGCCCACCTGCCCACCTGCCCACCTGCCCACCTGCCCACCTGCCCACCTGCCCACCTGCCCACCTGCCCACCTGCCCACCTGCCTGTCCACACTGCAGGTCCACTGGCTTGTGGTTGTCCCTGGGGGGCTTCCAGGAGGCACCTGGAGCACCTGGACAACCCCACAGCACCGCCACCGCCTGCACAGCAGACATCAGGGCAGCACAGCCGGAGGCAGAGGGAGGGAAGAGGGGTGCAGCGGGGGGTGGCCAGCTAGCTGCAGGGGGGGTGAACGATGCAGGGGGGGCCCCAGCAACAGCAGCAAGGGGGGAGCCAGCAGCAACTGCAAGGGGGGAGGGGGAGGGGCAGGGGCTGGGGCCTCGCATATTCAACACACACTGCCTGGTGAACCCGGAGGGCTGCCTCCTGGCTGCTTATCGCAAGGTAGCCCGCCCCTGCCCTTGCCCCTGCCCACCTTACACCCTGCCCACCTTACACCCTGCCCTTACCCACCTACCCCCCTGCCCCCCTATCCCCTATCCCCTTGCCCCCATTTCCCCATTCCCCCCTGGCCCCCTGCCCCCTGCACCCCTGCCCCCCTACACCCCTGCCCCCCTACACCCCCCTACCCCCTGCCCCACAGCCCCAGACACAGCCACACCCCATAGTAGCAGCAGACCCAGGTGCAGCTGCAGGAGCCTCACTTGCCCATCCGCTCAACCTGCCTGCAGCACCACCACTGCCCTGCCCAGCAGTCAGGCGGCCTGGCCGCAGATCCACTTGTTTGACGTGGATGTGCCCAATGGCCCAGTGCTCATGGAAAGCCGCACCACCGCACCTGGCGACAAGGTGTGTAACGGTGTGATATTAGCCTACTGCTCGCACACCTTCACTTACAGCGCACGCAGACGCAGATGTGCGCTCAAACACCATGCTCCGCGGCGCGATCACACTGCGTGTCACTCTTCCTGTGCTGCCCGGCAGCTGGTCGTATGTCCCGGCCCTGGAGGCCTGCAACTGGGTCTCACCACATGCTACGACCTGCGCTTTCCCGAGCTCTACCAGAGGCTGACCTGGGAGCTCGGGGCGCAGCTCATCGCAGTGCCGTCCGCATTCACCAAAATCACGGGTGCGTCGCGCGGTGGGGAGTGCGCTGTACACAGCCGCGAGTTGGGTAGCTCGGGGTGGCATAGCCATAGAGATGCACTGGGCCTTCAGATGGGGCCTGCCTAAAGAATCTAGAGCAGTTGGCGCCTGGTCGACCCTGCCGTAGAGTTGCGACTCCCAGCGTCGCTTGCAGGTGCAGCGCACTGGGAGGTACTGTTGCGTGCACGAGCAATCGAGTGTCAGGCATACGTCGTGGCGGCGGCCCAAGCGGGACGACACAACGAGAAACGCGAGAGTTGGGGGCACGCTATGATCGTTGACCCGTGGGGCGAGGTGATCGGGCGCCTGGACGACCCGCTAGCGACAGGTGCGTTCTGCTGTTCCGCGCGTCGTGACGCGAAGGCCCTTGACTGTCTAGGCTAGGCTTTCCTAGTCAAAGGTGTCGGCTCGTCACACCAGTCACTGGTCACTGCCACCTTTGTGCCACGGCTGATAGGGACAAGAGCCCAAGCCTTCTGTACACGGGAGATAGCGGCTGAGCCTGTAGGCCCCTGGCTCATCATCATGTGCAAGCCACCTTACCTATGGCTATGCCCCACTGCCATATAGCCTGACCGTTGACAGCTGAAGCGGTGTAAGCCATCTTGTTTCCCTCACGGTTGCACTAAGAAGCTCCTCGCCTGCATTAGCATTGGTATAAGAGAGATCAGACAGCCATTGTGATCGTAGCAAGCTGAGCGCTTTGTACTCCCTACCCCTCCCTACCCACCCAGAGGGAGCAAAGCAGCCTAACAGTTGACGGCGTAGCAGGTGTAAGCCACCTTCTTCCACCCACCCACACATCTGCTTTTGTATGTGCCTCTGCCAGGCATTGCAACAGCGGAAGTACACCTTGCCAGGCTGGCGGCTGTACGAGAAAAGATGCCTATACAGGCGCACCGCCGCAAGGGCCATGCTGCCTACTTTCCAGGTGTGAATGCAAGTCAAAAGCCACAGGACCCTCATTCTGAGCCCATGTGTACCTTTGTTTGTGCACCTTGCTTCAAAGTGCGTTACAGAAAGTCCCGAATCCCTAGAGGGGGAAGGGCGGCCAAGTAGCCTAACGGCGGACGGCTTAAGCGGTGTAAGCCACCATCCTCAAAAGCCACAGGACCCTCACCGGGCAGGTGGCTTTGCAACCTAGCTTGGCCCGTTGCTACCATGCTCGCCAATCCACCCGCATGCCTGGACCTCATCCGGACCTGCCGTCTGGCCACTTGCACATTGCAGGGTGTGTGGCGTGACGCGGCCTGCCCACGGGAACCTATGGCTTTATGTCAGTGTAGAGGGCAGTTTCTACTTACTCTTTTCCTCACACCAGCTAGGTGCTGCTGCTGGACGGTGATGAACAGTAGCCGGGGTATGGAGCCGGAGCATGGCGAGTCTGCCAGCGTGTCCTGCGTTAATGTGTGGTCCCCCGCTTAGGAATGAGGGTCAGCTTATACTTGCTCTTCTCCTTGTGCATTGGCGAGGTGATGCTGCTACACGCTTATGAACATGAGCCGGTAGGGGGGAGCATGGCGCGTCAGCTGCACATAATCTGTCAGCCTGGTACGGCTGCGTGGCCTTACCACTAGCAACTCGAGCATGAAAGTCGGCAAGACGCTCACTGCACATCATTGGGTACACACAACTCAACCATAGATTGTATTGCACCTGAGTACCTGGCACCTGAGGTCTGCAGTACACCAGCAACCAGTGATGATATGGACACTCACCATCCACATCAGTCTGCCCTTGTGCGACTTGGTGTACATCTCTTGCACTTCCTCAAGTCATAACTTACCTGCCACCACCGCCCTGAACTTATAACTTGCCTGCTCAACACCACCTATCCTGCTCAACACCCAAACCATGATTTTCAGTGAAGACCAAACCAGGTCTTCACTGAACGTTGCATCAGCAGCACCTGGCCTTGCATGATGGTCCCTTACCACGGTGCCTGCAGCGCTATGGTCTTGCATGTAGACCTGCCACCGCTCCTGCCACCGACTCATCCACGCATTGCAAACGGCATCAGTTTACATAATCATCAACCTAGCACATGGTGCAAGTAATGCAGACGTCGGTCCTTCCTTGCCGGAGCATGTAGCACAGCATGTGTGGGGACCCCTCGACGAGGCTGCAGCAACACTGCTTGACTAGCACAGGGTGCAGCAGTGCGAGAGGGTGCAGATGTGAGGGGCGGCAGCTCCACCAAGCCTCTGCGGACTACTTTGCAATTCATATGCATATTGCCTGCAGTTTGCACGTGCTGCTGCCATCAGGACACCACCGTCAGCAGACTCTATGCTGTTCCAAAGACGATGCGTCGACCTCAGCCAAGAGAACTGCAAGGGCAGCTGGGTCACCCGGTCAGGTGTTGCATGGCTACGAAACATGAACCACCACCATTACCAACACAGCCCCCTTGTCCCTCACTAGGGCCTCCATTTGAGCCACTAGCGGGAATATACTAGTGGGCAATAGTGGCCCGACTCAAGTGGTGTTATTGGGCTGTGTGGAGTAAACCAAGTGCACATGGCACATGAGCCGCCTACCACCTACATTGTTGCCTGACCGGTTAGGGCTATCGTGTAGATTTGGCATGACAAAACATGCACTAATTGCAAGCCGATGACAGCTCAGATGGGGGGGGCACACACTACTGTGCCTCAGCAGGCTGCTGCTGCTGCTGCTGGGCCTTTGGTGGCTTATCTCGCAGCCACTTGTAGCCCAGGCCAGGGTACTCCTTGCCCTTGGCTGGCAGCGCTCCCTGGTCTGTCCAGTAGCACAGCTCCAGCGGCCGCCACCTGCTCTCCCCAATGCGTTGCATGTTCAGAGCTGCATTGCAGTCCCTGTCCAGCCACCTGCCTGGCTGTGGTGCTGGCTTGGCTTTGGCAGCCTTGCCCTTGCCCTTGGTGGGCTGGGTGGGCTCAGCTGCCGGCTTGCTGCGCTTGGCTGGAGGGGGAGTGCTGGGCCCTGGCTCTGAGGCTGCTGGCTGTGTGGCTGCCTGGCTGCTGCGTGGGGCCTGTGGGGGCTTGCGGGGGGCCACTACAGGGCACCACATCAGGCCCCGCACTGGCTGGTCACGCTCCTGGCTCCAGGCTGGGCGCACCAGGCGGGTTTCCACCTGCCCTGCTGGGGGCTTCCAGCCTGCAGGCCTTGTGGCACTGAGTTTGTTCAGCTCCTCCTCACAGGGCTGCTGACCATTCACTGCTGAGCTGACCCGGCTGGTGCGGTGCTCATCTACAAGCACCACCCTGCCTTCTTGTGCTTGCCGCTGCCCTTCTTAGCCATCACGCGGTGCGCATGAAGACGGGGGGTGGCCTTTGCAAGCAACTTGGGTTTCCCGTCACAATATACAGTTGACGTGCTGTCAGCTACAGGCCTTGTTGCCACTACCGGCAGGGGACATGGGGACATGGGGCAGCGCACCTGTAGAGCTAGCACCCGCACGGAGCACATCATCATGTCTGAGTCGGTTTACTCTTTGAGCCACACATCTTCCTTTCCCGACGCTTGTCATGAGTTTGACCACTCCCCCATCACCCTGTCTTTCAAGGCACCAGCACAAGCCACTACGCCCATTCACACCTGCAATGCTGACTGCCACACTGGCCCACAGTTGCAATGGAAGCCAGATCAGGCTGCACGGTATGTGGGTGCCCTTATTGCCTTGGAAGAGGAGGTCATGGCTGTCCAGCAGGCTGTTGAGCAAGGCACACACCCTGACTCCATCAACCGCTTTGTGCATGACATCATATCACGGGCTGCGGGCAGTGCGGGGATGCTCAAGCCAAGGCTCTGCCCGCTGGCACGCGTTGACAAGCACACCACAGTTAAGCCTGCCTGGTTTGACCGGTCATGCAAGGAGGCTAAAGCCGCACTCTGGCAGGCTCTGCGTAGCGGGGAGGCTTTGCACCTTTACAGGGCTAGAAAGCAGGCCTATAGGAGGCTGGTTGCGAGAGCTAAGTCTGCGTGGTCCAAGCACAGAGCTGCCAAGCTTCTAGACATGCTCAAGCACAACCCTGGGGATGCACTCAAGATGCTCCGAGTCAAGCACGCACGCCAGCAGTCCATGGTTCCCATTGACAAGTGGCATCAGCATCTGCAGGCCTACTTCACAACCACCATTGCGGCACATGAAGCACCTGATGTGATCCCTGAGCCAGCCTGGACCAGGCAAGCTGTGCCTGCCCATTTGCAAGCCGTCCCTCTTGGGAGAGGCAGACCTCACTCTGTCCCTGCCCCTGCCCCTGTCACAACACATGCACCTACCTATAAGCTGCCCCATCTTGACAACATCACATCCATTGTTCAAGCACAACTTCGTGAACTTAACAATGACACAGCACCTGGCCTGGATGGGGTCCCAGCCCCCTTCATCAAGCACGCCCGCACAGTTGAGGAGGGTGTTACCACATACTTGTTGCTCCCTCTGCTTGCCACATGGTTTCACAGCATGATGCGCACTGGGTGTATCCCAGCGGCTTGGAAGGTAGCTAGGATCAGCCCCCTCTTCAAGGACACAGACCCCACAGACCCCAACAAGTACAGAATGCTTGCTGTGATTAGTGTGTTGTACCGCTTGTATGCTAACGTCTTGCGGCACGTGCTGACTGCCTGGTGCATGACACACAAAGTGCTGCCAGCTGAGCAGTTTGGGTTCATCCCGGGACGCAGCACCATGCAACCCATGTTCATTCTGCGCCATCTTGTCCACGCTCAAAAGGCTAGCGCAGATGCCAAGCACCGCAAGCTTTACACTGCCTTCATTGACTTCAAACAGGCCTATGACCACATACCTCGACAACAATTGTGGGAGCACTTACGGGTTGGGGTCAAGCTGCCACAGCCCTTGCTTGCCTGCCTGGAGGGTCTGTATAGGGATGATAGCTATGTGCTGATAGATGGCCCCCACCGCACCCCCCCAGTGATTCCGGACCAAGGTGTCAAGCAAGGCTGCCCCATCAGCCCACTCCTGTTTGCTCTCTATGTTCACGACATTAGTAAGGAGTTCCTGGGTCCTGTTGATGCTGTGAGGGTGCAAGGCACACCTGTCACCCACTTCATGTATGCTGATGACTTGACCCTGGTGAGCACCTCGCCCCACGGGCTGCAGCGGCTGGTCTGCCAGCTTCAAGGCTTTGCAGACAGGAAACACCTTGCAGTCAATGTGGGCAAGTCAAAGGTGATGGTCTTCAATGGCAACTCACAAACTGCAGCACCTAGGATTGGGTACAAGCATGAGATCCTGCCTGTGGTGAGAGAGTTCAAGTACTTAGGCATGCACTTCAACCCCAGCGCCACCCCTGCTTTTGCTGCCACTCATATGAGGGCTGGCATGTTCCTCGCCATGCGCCAGGCGTGCAAGCGTGCTAGAGATTATGGGGTCCTGCATGATCCCTATGCCCTGTGTCACCTCATTAGAGCGTTTGTGCTCCCCTTAGGGCTGTATGGCAGCCAGGTATGGGGCACTGCCTTCCTTGGGCACGGTATGCAGCTCTCCAACCCAGTGCAAACACGCATGCTCAGCTTTCTCAGGTTTGCTGCCAGGGTACGTGGCTCAGTGTCAGGCCTGATGGTGCTGCATGAGTTGGGGCAGCTGCCCCTCCAACTTTACTGGCTTAGGGCTGCATGCAAGTTCTGGAACACTGCCAAACTATCCCACAGTGACCTGCTAATGAGGGTCATCAAGGCAGATGTGGAGTTAGGCAGGGGTTGCCAGGCCAGCTGGAGTGCTCAGTTCCAGCTTGCCGCCAGAGAGCTGATGGGGGGTGAGTTCACCTTGAGCCCGGACATGGTCCTAGGCACCAAGGCTATGGAAGTGAAGTGGCTCGAGAGGTGGGGGAGGCGTTGGGTTGGGTTTGAGGGAGACCCTAGATTGCCTGAGACGGTGCATCGGGAGAGATGTTCGTATGCTGCATGGTTCAAGCATGGGGACGGCATTGGCATCAATCACATGGCACCACACCTGCTTAACAGACAACTATCTACAGAAGTTCGCACGAGCTTGACTAGGTTCAGGTTAGGCAACAGTGGTCTGGGGGTGGAGAAGGCTCGGTTTGAGGGGGTAACTTTCATTGATCGCACATGCACCAGATGCACAGAGGGGGTAGTGGATGACGCCATGCATTTCATCTTTGAGTGCACTGCCACGAGTTCCATCAGGGAGCAGCCGGAGTTTGCCATGACTTTACAGAACAATAATGAGAATTTGCATGACTTCATGTTGAGCCCATGTGCACCTTTGTTTGTGCACCTTGCTTTGAAGTTAGAGCGCGACTGGTTAAACTAACTTCGTGCTGTTTTGGGCCTTTAACGTGCTTTAACCAAATCTTTAACCATCTTTAACCAGTCCAGCCTAACACCCTGACGACCCGGAGTGCAATTGGGGTTTGGCGATAGTAAGATAAAAAAGTTTCTGTCAGACTTTGACAGAAAGACATTGCGGCTGTCTTCGAGACTTTGCTATCGGCGCGGTTTGCATTATGACTAGGCCGGGAGATCACGTAGCGCAGGTTTACATAGCAATAGAAGCCGTAGAGCAACGGAAGTGTACGGGTTGTCACCCTAATCTGTCAAATGAGGCTTATTGCCACGTCTTGCTGATTGCTCTGGTCAACACTGTCGTAGTTGGCTGCCAGCTCGTCGTTGGTCTGAATGAAAATCAGCTTCTCCGCTGACGCCATGTCGAGGCCGCTGCGCCGAGGGTCATCGAAGAGCCGGCCCCAAGCCGACCAGTTGCGTTCGGATGCGCACGTTGATACATGCACCGACAAGAGCCTTAGAGAAAAAAGAGCGCAAGTTCCTTCTTGACGTCGTCGACAACGTCGGCTGGGACCAGGATTTCAGCTGGGTTGGGAGGTGGTGGTGCGCCAACATCTAAGGCACGCTGCAAGGCACATGCTGCGCTGTGGCTCTCTTGTGTCGTCGAAATGTTTGACACACACAACTGCAGCCCGCATAGCAGGCAGACTAGCTTGACGACATTCTCAGTGGCATTGATGACGACTGAGAATGTATCTATCCTTTCGCAATGTCTTTGAACGCAACAGCCTCGCTTGCAGCTGTGCCACGGTAGGATCAGGCTTTCTGCCGCGGAAAGGTTGCGTGTCTACATTGGGGTCGAAGTTAGAGGCTTCGCCCTCCATCGCGACTGCGGAGTGCGACCTGGCGGGAGTGTTAAAGATTGGTTAAACTTTTTGGCTTGGTTAAAGATGGGTAAAGATGGTTTAACATTCCAGGTCACGCTCTATTTGAAGTGCGTTACAGAAAGTCCCGAACCCCTAGAGGGGGAGGGCGGCCTAGCAGCCTAACGGCTGACGGCTTAAGCGGTGTAAGCCACATCATCACAATATACAGTTGTGTGACGCAGCCATACCCAGCCATACAAGGACAAAGCAACAAGGGTATGGGCAGGCAGGCAGGCAAGTTTACCTCAGCCTGCAGATTGCGTAGTTGATACATAGATAGGGGCGTGGCTGACCGCCATTATGGTATTACCAACACAGCCAGAAGTTACAGGCATCCATTGTAGCATTGCAAATGTCCCAGCTTAAGACCAACTGCATGACCGATTGTGTCAACCTGAGTACCTGGCTGAACCGATGACATATGACAAACAAATGAAGGGTTCGGGGAACAAAAATGAAATGATCGACTTCCAACAGCCAGGATGGCTTCACCTGCTTGCGAGCGCCAGGACGCCTACGTATGTATGTGTGTTAGGCATGCACAGCTCTCCACCCCTCACCAGTGCATGATCCTGACACCGTCATCACCGTCATGGCCTGGTTGATCTGGCCTTTATGGTACGGCCTTGTCACATAAGTGTAACCATTGATGTTGCTGTAGCACTTGATCTATAGTGCAGTGTGCTGCAATGCATGTAGCTGTGAGGAAGTTGTGCTGCTAAGCTGAGTACGCTCATGTTGTAGCTGGCTGGCAGCTGGCACCCAAGAGTCAGGTTATTGGCCGGCAGCAATCCGACTCCAATTTAACATGTCATGCAACCGCAACCTGCTTCCAGCCATGGCATGATACATGGCGTCATGGCGTTGTGCCATTTGGCTTACGGCTCATGCCTGCGATGTATTAGTTCAGCACACTGGGCATTTAGGAAGGGCAGTATACAGGAGGATGCACTTGCAACTGCTCATTTTAGTTTTCGCTCACCACCGCGGAGTCCACTGTGTCGTCTTCTCGTGCCGGAGTGGCGACAGGGGTTGGCCGGCTCACGTCGCGTTGCTCCTTAGGCGATGCATCCTGTTGTGGCGCGGGCAGCTTGCTCGCCTTGGCTGGCGGCGGCGTTTGGGACGCGCTGCTCTGGCGTACGCTGTTCATCAGGCTGCGAGTGACGGCGGCAATGTTGGGACCGGTGCTGTATGAGCGTCGTCTCACAGTGATGTCCCCGGGGGTGGTCTTGATGGCATTGGAGGGAATGGCGCTGATGCTCATGCGCTCCGCAGCTGACCGGTACCGCTCCTACAAGTAGCGCGAAGCTAGGTGACGAGTGGCATCCGACTCTAGGGACGAGACAAAATCACACGGTGTCGCGCGCCAGCGGCCTAGCCCGCATAGTTCAAGCAGCTCACCTTGAGCTGGGCCGACACCGCAACCTCTTTCTCAAGCGCTGCAACCTTGTCCTTCAAGCGCCTGCATCACAACTTGCGGTTGTGAGCAATGCTACTGCAAACCAGACATGTTCGTTACTGTCCAGGCTGCTCTTGTAAACTGCACTGCAGTAATGTCCAGCCCTTACCCATTCTCTCCACTCATGTACTTGATCTGCTCCACGTGGTGAGACAGGCTGACGGTACCCTCGCCCTTGAAATCTGGGTGCAGCAACAGCAGCAGCCACACAGTGTGCATCTTAGGGCATGAGGCCAGTTTATCATGGCTGCACCTGTTGCATACGTTTGACAAGCCAACTCAACCAGCAACCCCTTGCAAGCGGCAGCTGGACTGTCTTCAGAATCATGCTCAGACCCATGCTTAGAGGAGGCACAACAACAAGCAAGACACCACAAGCTGGACTACTGGGTGGGCGGCAAAGGTGTGGCAGAGGACTTGCAAGGCATAGGATTCTTACCTTTTACTTCGGATGCAGCCACCCTTGCTGCCACAGCTCCTGTGCGTGTGACCTGCAGCCATCAGCGTGGTGGTGTGATCCAACGTGATATGGAGCGGTGCAGAGGGTCCTATCCCACCACAGGTAAAGACACGAACATGCTTAAGTCAGTAAAAATCACGCACCTCGTCGCGCAGAATGCCCAGCTCGGCGTCCAGCTTCGTGATGTGGTCCAGCGCCGCGCGTAGCTTGGCCTCGGACTCGGCAAATTGAGACCGGCATGTCGCCAAAGCAGCGCCAGTGGCGGCCATGTCTCGCGTCATTTTCACGATGTCCGCCTCCCGTGTGCGGTTCACCTACGACACGCGCGGCGTTACAAATCATCGATGAACAGAACCTAGAGCCCTGACCTGCCCCTAGGAGAGTGCCGTAAAAGAACAGCCATGTGCTGTTAGGGTTCTCAAGGGAGAAGGAACACAATTCCTCCTCACTCACGTGTGCCAACACTTTGTTCTCCGCTTTTGCCTCGTCCAGCAGTTTCGTGACTCCCAGCATCTGATTCTCAAGCTTTCCGTTCGCGATCACCAACGCGCTGGCAGCCTCGACCTGCACCCGCAAGCCCAACAGGACAGCTGTGCAAAACGGTGCCAAAGCAAAATGTGTGCCGCACTGGGTGGAGATCTACTTCACTTGCCAGAGCACAGCCTTTCCTTACGCCACCAGAGAGGCCATTGGCCATCACATGGCTGGTTCAGCCCAGCTCACCTGCTTTGCCCGCAATGCCATCTCCTTGTCCTTGGCACGCACTAGGTTGGTCTGCGCCCTGGACTCCTCCCGCGCGGCCTCCGCGTCTGCCTTGGCACATCGCAGCTCAGACTGCAGCTGTGCCACTTGCATGGCCAGCCCAGGGTTCTGTGCAGCAGGGGCAGGAGAAGCACAGGGCGTGCACCCAACTGCAGGGCTTGACATAGTGCTGGGAGGTGAGGGGTGTTGGTGGTTGGCATGGGTTGCTGCCAGCCAAGGAGCTGAGGAGGTGAAGCTCCTAGGGCCAGCATCCAGGCTGTGGGCATCCTGGCCACACAGCCAGCCCAGCACTTTGAACTGAGCCCTAATGCTGTGGCCGACCATGCTCTTCAGCACAGGCAGTAGATGAGCAGAGGGGTCGTAGGAGCTGTGTGCAGCTGGGAGGTTGGGTGGCTGGTACTTGGGTAGGTGTTTGTGAACAGGTGGTTGGGAGGTGGTGGTTGGGTAGGTGGCCGCATGAGCCAGGTCTCCCAGGCACACAGCTGGTCTGGCACGTCACAGAACAGCTGGCAATGCCCTGATTGAGAGCTATACTGGCTGTGGCTGAGAGAGGGGCGTTGCTGGATGCCGTGCCATCTGGTGCCTGGCGGCCACAGCGCGCCCAAAGGTGTGTTGGGCAGCATCACACTTTGTGCCGCACCTTCTCGCATGAGCGTGCGACCTGCTCCTGCAGCTTGCTGATGGTGCGCAGCTGGTCCTTCAGTTGCTGCCCCAACTTCAACTGCAGAAGGTTGAGACAGGAAGACACGGGGCAAGCAGGTCTATGGCAGGCAATTGGCGCGCCAGCTGGGCCCCCCCAACACCTCGCCCTTCGCACTGATGAGCAGGCTCATGGCCACTTAACCAGCATGGGACTACCAGCATGGGTACCAGGTTACCAGTCCAGCTTCTAGCTGTCCAGTGAGGAGCAGCAAAGACAGCCATAAGCCCCAAGAAAGGAACAGGTGCAGGGATGGGTTGGGTGCAGCAGTGCCCATGCCGAAGGGCACTATGAGGGGCAAGTAGAGGGCATGCACCGCCTACCTTCTCAGATCTAGCCTGCAGCAGCTCCTTGGATTGGGATGCCGCATCGCTGCAACCATGGCAGGAAATTTGCCAGTGAGGGGCTAGGGAGAGGGTTTGGTGTTCATAGCAGAGTGACCGTGTGGATGCATGGGTGTAACCGCAACTTTTCAGAGATGTATCAAGGTATGCTGTACAGCAGTTGAATCGTGGGAATCAAACCCTGGAGAGAACAGGCATGTGGGGCATACCACCCACCCTTGTGAGTTGGTGGCACGCTCTTGCGCAGCACTAGCTTGAGCCTCCTTGCTCACAAGGGCACGTTGTGCTGCTGACAGGTTGCCTCTGAGGACTGTAATTTCCTTGGCTTGGTCGTCAGCAAGCTTTTCCTTCTGCTTCAACAAGTCTTGCAACCTGTGATTGCCCACAATTGCTTCACTAATATCCTGCAGTGCCTGCCTTTGCGCTGGTGGCCAAACCCCAATCCAAATCAAGCAGCGGCAACAGGACTATGTGACTGGTGTTCGCGAAGGCACGGTGTAGTGCCCTCATTTCGCCGCAAGCGACCGGAGACCGGGTTACGCACCTCAGGACCACCTCGAAAAGGTCTGACTTCCCATTAGCAGGATTTCCGGAGCTGGGTCTTGCTGGTAGCTACGTGACAAGCAGGAAGCAAGGCAGACGACGCGTTAGAATGGCGTTGGGGTGCACGGGCCTGCAATTGAGCCTCTACGTTGACCTACCTCCTTATTCACCATTTGCAACTGCAGGGTTCCGTCCCAACGCTAGGTTTAGTTGGGCTAGCCGAAGTCGCCAATATAGCTATATGGCTATGCACACTGGGCTGCTGCTGCACAGAACTCCGGGTTGTCTAGTCGCGGCAAAAATTGTCTTCGCAAAGGAAATATTTTGGGTCACACGGACACAGGGGCATTTCCCCACGCATGCTCTGTCGTATTCCCGCCTATATCGCATTAGCAATGCAGGGCCGTGCTTTCTGTCGCGTGCTGTCTCATAGCCAGCAAGACTGCTCTGTGGAGGCTGCGCAGGAGATGGTGGCGGGTGCTTTGACGCGTGCAGCGGGCCTGTCTGGGGCCGATCATGACAATTTGATACGTCTCTCTCACGCTCTCGGGGACCTCATCGCCATCAAGCAAGGCAGGAACCCACAACCCTGCAGCACTGCTTGGCTTCTGCCGCTGGCCAGCCCGAACACGGCGATGCTGAGTCCACAGGTCAGCCGGGAGCCTGGGGCCGACACCGCTGTGAATGGCTAACACGCAGCATATGGTGCCACAGCCTGCATAGTTTACCTGGAGCGTACTTGCTGCCTGCAGGTTGATGCGCCCCAGCATGCAGTCAGCTTGCAAGGGGCAGGTGACTTGCACCCTGCTCAACAGGGTGTTGGCGCTGACACCCTACCCGGCAAGAAGCTACGTAAGGGTTCCCTGACATGCACAGCAGAGCCTCAAGAGCAGCAGCAGCAGCAGCAACAGCAGCAGGAACAAAGAGACAATGACAGCCATGTGCCGGCAGTGCCTCCTGCCAAGGCTGGCAAGAAGCACAACCGACGAGACAACGATGGCCAGAGCTTGACAGCTGCGCAGGCTACCAGCAAGCATGATGGTCATACACAGCTCGCAGCCAATGGTGGGACTGGACATCAAGGAAAGAAGCAGAAGTTAGCAGGCAGCAAGGTTGTGAACCCTGATAGCCTGCCCCAGCAAGCAGAGGAGGCAGCCAGACCAGCACCTGCACCTGCACTCGCAGCCAAAGTCACAGCAACGCCCAAGAGTAAAGCAGCGCTGCAGAACGGTGCAGAAACCCAGCTGGGCAATGCAGCGGGGCACAAGAGGAAGCACAGCACACCCAGTGAGAGCAAGGGCCAGCCAGGCGAGCTTGCAACATCTGAGTTAGCAGATGAGCAGCCCATGGCTACAAATGTCAGCAAGAAGATCAAGAGGGAGCAGCAAGCACACGTAGCAGGGGTAGGGGCACTCAATGTGCAACTTGAGATGCCGAGCAATGAGAAACAGAAGAAGCAGAAAAAAAACAAGCAGCAGGGTGTGCAGTAGGCGGGCGCCAGTAGGGCAGATAATGCACGAGCAGGATCAAGTATGACAGGCTGGTGGAGAGTTGCGCAGAGCTTGCAGAGCAGGCGAGCCACGGCTAGGGCAGCAGGCCATTGCCCTGCCTTGCTTTATAGACTTTGCAGTTTGGGCCACTAGGTTATGACATCAAGTCAACCGATAGTCCTGACATACCGACGGTGTTTGCCATGCTTCTGCCGTCGTGTGTTAGGGTCCTCACAGTCCAGCCGTCCCCCAGCATGGGACCCGCCCCTCACATTGAGATGGATGACATGTTTGCTGGGGTTTCTGAATTCCTTTGCACATGTCACTAAACCTGGCTCGCAAGGACTTTATAGGCAGATGACTCACATAATCACAGGGCACAGACAGGTCAGCCTAGACAAACAGTGACATTGTCGCTTCATGCTACTGTGGAGCTTTCTGTTCTGGCCGTGGTGATGGCCATGGCTACAGTGAGCAGTTTACACTCACAGTCATCTCCACCGCGGTTCTGTATGAGCTGCCTGTTTCGAAGTAGCACCTGGTCAGACGCATAGCAAAGCTAGGCATAGGACAACAAAGGCCGAACACCGCGTCTTACATGTGCCTGGTCATACCTTGGAAAGGAATTGAAAATGATTGGAGCTAGACACGGGTTCTTAGCTGACATATTCAGGGACATGCCGGACAAATTGCATTCATAATATTTTCTTTTCCACGTGGACCCCAAACCGCGGTCGGAGCTGTGCGCAAATGACTAGTAGTCTGCCAGCGCCGGGGTGTCGTCAAACGCGATCAGCTCGCACGCGTGGCAGCACTTTTTCAGCAGGCTCCGTGTGCGGTCCAAGGGCCCGACGATGTGATCAGCCTGGAATCAGCCAGCACCCGTTGAGCCCATACGCAGCAGCCCGCCTCGGGACGCGAGGAGATGGGGCTGTGTGCCAGGCCACCCCCGCATCGCAGGGCGCTATCAGCCTCTTCCCTGCAGGCTCTAGGCAGGCGCAAGTCGCCTTGCCCGCCCTGTTCCTGCAAGTCGACAGCCAGCAGGTCATGGACTCGCCAGAGTTCTGCGACGCCATCGTCCAATCTGTGTCTGCGGGTGCCACTGGCGTGGTTCTCAACGAAGCCCCAGGCACAGATGCAAGCAGTTCGCTGTACGAAGCCACGGTCAAACTCAAAGAGTTGCTCCGGGGCCGTGCAGCCCTCCTCCTGGTGGACAGAATGGACATCACGCAGGCAGCAGAGGCAGACGGGGTGTTGCTAACAGGCAGAGGTGACCCCAACGCCCCTTCCTGCCTGCCTCCACCCCCACCCACCCCTGTCACCCCCTTCTCCGACCGTCTGCCATCCCCTACCAGCCTGCCCGCCCTACGCACCAACCCTCGCCCTGTGGAGCGGGAAGCCAGTGCAGCATAGCCAGCAGTCGACCCTGGCTATAGCTGTCCAGCCAACGCTGTTCACGCAGCTGGCCAGCCAACACAGCATGGTGACAACTGTCTTTGCCTACCATGCTTCCTACTGCCCTGCCTGCCCTCTCTGCCCCAGCCCTCACTGCCACTGAGTTTACTGCACCACCCTCACTGTTGTTGCTGTGCTCAACCCAGGCGTACCCGTGGTGGTGGCGAAGCGCATGTTGGCATCCACAGGGGGCGGCCTTGTGGGCAAGATCGTGACCTCAGCCGCTGCTGCCGTGACTGCGGCAGCAGACGGGGCAAACCTAGTGCTGATCACGGTGAGCCGGGTGCGGCTGGACATCTGATGACAAGCAGCCAGCTGCAATGGTCACATGATGCATGGTGCATCCAATTCAGTGAGGAGGAGTGTGGTTAATGTGGGCATGCCCTTGCTGCTTTTTACATACTGCTGCCACCATGCGGCCACTCTTGCCGCTGTGCGTGATGTGGTGTGAGACCGCTACGGCATGCTGCTGCTTCTGCCACCTCCACTATGGTTACCAGCCAGCTGCTGCTGCCGCCACCGTTGCTGCTTCTGCTGTTGCTGCTTAAGACCCCTGCCCATACCCATGGTCCCAGGCTGGCGACGGCGGCCCTCCCTCCGCTGCCGAGTTGGCAGCAGCCCAGTCCCAGCAACGCAGTGGCTCCGCCATCCCTGTCATTGCTCACCTCTCCCCTCCCTCCTCTGACCTGCCCGACTGCTTGGAGCGCCTAGCCGACACATGGAGCCAGTCCTCCCCCTACACCAGCAGCAGCAGCAGGAGGAGCAGTGGAGGCAGTGTGTCAGGGACCCCCTTCCAGGGCCTGTCCCTGGACCTGGCGCTGCTGCCCCTGGCTGCGGCTGTGGCCAGTGGCAGCCCAGACCCCACGCCTCAGGAGCCGGCAGCCGCCGTGGCTGCAGTGATGCAAGCTCTGGCTCAAGGGCCCATACAGCAGCCAGGGAGCCACAGCCCCCAGCAGCTCGACCACTCCCTGCCCGACACGCGACCAGACAAAAGTACAACAGACAGAAGCAGCAGAGGAGATAGCAGCAGCAGCAGCACCAGCACCAGCAGCGGTAGCAGCGGCGGGAGCAGCCGGTCAGCTGCTGGGGGGTCTGCAGAGCGGGCGGCAGGTACCTGGGTGGCAGGGGCTGCAGCCCTTTCAAGCTCTGGCAGCGCAGTGTCAGGCAGGGTGTCGGCACCTAGGAGGGGGGGCCCCAAGCGGGATACGCCCACAGGCAGCGGGTGGGCGAGGCGCCTAGCCAGCAGCCAGGCAGCCAGCCTGCTGCACGATGAGAAGGTGACGCTCGCACAGGCACGGGAGTTCCTGGAGGAGGTGGTGCCGCAGCTTGCGGAGGTGGGCGGTGGGCGGGGAGGGAGAGGGAGAGGGAGAGGGTTGGGGTGGCTGCTGCTGCAAGCATGGTGTGGTGTAGGGGCAGCCAGGGATCCAGGGAAGTGGCAGGGTCATAATAATGCATGTGGTCGTGTCAGTGATACCGCAGCCAGCTGTGATTGGGGCTCTGCATCCCAACCTAGAGCAAGCTTTCACTGGGAATGTATAAGAGAGCAGGAGAGCAAGGAAAGCTTGCACAGGTGCTTGATTGTCAAGCCTCAGTGCTGCTCCTACAGCTATGTCTGTGTGCTATGCCTGTTCATTGGTGGCTGCTGCTGCTGTTGCTTTTGATGATGATGATGATGATGATGATGATGAGTGCTGCTGGGCTGCTGGTGCTCCTGCTGACAGCTGTCTGCTGCCTGACTACTGCTGGTGCTCCTGTGCTGCAGCTGTCCCTGCTGCGTGACGCCATCCGCCAGCTGGACGAGCCGTTCCTGCTGGTGGTGGTGGGCGAGTTCAACAGCGGCAAGAGCAGCGTGATCAACGCGCTGCTGGGCCACAAGTTCCTGGCAGAGGGCATCCTGCCCACCACCAACGAGATCTCAATTCTCAAGTGCGGGCACAGCACAGGGCGGGGCGGGAGGCAGGGCTGCGGCATAGGCACGGCAGGGCAAAGGCAGGGCAGGGCAAGGACAGGGCAGGGGCAGGGCAAGGCAAGGGCAAGTGGGGGGCAAGTGGTGGGGCTGTTTGGCAGACAAGGCCATCAGCACTTTTTATATACATGCAGTATACCCTCATAACACATTTTCAGGTCACATCCTCACATGTTGCTGCCTGCTCGTGTCCCTGGCTGCTCTGCACTGACTACTGTCATCTGACCCACTGTTGCTGCCTGCTCCTGCCCCTGGCTGCCTAGCACTCAGCTGATCCATGGGCTGAGGTCTGCACTTCACTGATGTGGATGGCTGCAGGTACAGTGATGAGCCAGGGGCGGAGGCTCGGATGGAGCAGCAGGCTGATGGGCTGTACGTACGCTACCTGCCTGCCAGGCTGCTAGAGGTCTGAGGCAGCCTCAGAGCAGCAGCAGGGCCTAGCCAGGCAACATTAGCGTCCAGACAGCAACAACGGCCCGGCAGCAGCAGCGTCCAGGCAGCAGCAGCGGCCAGGCAGCAGCAGCATCCAGGCAGCAGCAGCGGCCAGGCAGCAGCAGCGGCCAGGCAGCAGCAGCGGCCAGGCAGCAGCAGCGGCCAGGCAGCAGCAGCATCCAGGCAGCAGCAGCGGCCAGGCAGCAGCAGCGGCCAGGCAGCAGCAGCGGCCAGGCAGCAGCAGCGGCCAGGCAGCAGCAGCATCCAGGCAGCAGCAGCGGCCAGGCAGCAGCAGCGGCCAGGCAGCAGCAGCGGCCAGGCAGCAGCAGCGGCCAGGCAGCAGCAGCATCCAGGCAGCAGCAGCGGCCAGGCAGCAGCAGCGGCCAGGCAGCAGCAGCGGCCAGGCAGCAGCAGCGGCCAGGCAGCAGCAGCATCCAGGCAGCAGCAGCGGCCAGGCAGCAGCAGCGGCCAGGCAGCAGCAGCGGCCAGGCAGCAGCAGCGGCCAGGCAGCAGCAGCATCCAGGCAGCAGCAGCGGCCAGGCAGCAGCAGCGGCCAGGCAGCAGCAGCGGCCAGGCAGCAGCAGCGGCCAGGCAGCAGCAGCATCCAGGCAGCAGCAGCGGCCAGGCAGCAGCAGCATCCAGGCAGCAGCAGCGGCCAGGCAGCAGCAGCGGCCAGGCAGCAGCAGCGGCCAGGCAGCAGCAGCGGCCAGGAGGCAGCAGCCTCCCCTTAGCACAGCATTGCGCCAGTAGCCCCTGCTGCATGTGATGTCACCATGTAGCACCAGTCTGCCAGGGACTGGTGTCACCGTGTCCTGCTGCTGCCCTGCCCTGCTCCAGTCTCGTCTGGCAGGGGACCTCAGGCCCAGCCACCCAGGGCCTGGTCCCACCTTGCCCTGCACCGTGCTGCCGCTGCCTCTGCTACCCTTGCTGTTGCTGCTGCCAACCTTGCTGCTGCCGCTGCTATTGCCACTACTGCTGCTGGCCTGCTGTGTTGACAGCTCCTGCTGGCCGGCTGGTGTTGTTGTAGGAGGTGAACATTGTGGACACGCCCGGCACCAACGTCATTCTGGAGCGCCAGCAGCGCCTGACGGAGGAGTACGTGCCCAGAGCTGACCTGGTGCTGTTTGTGATGAGCGCTGACAGGCCCTTCAGCGAGAGCGAGGTGGGGCTCAGCCAATGACAGAGGTTGATGACCATTCCTTTTATTTGCTGCCGATGTGTTGCTGTTGCTGCCATTGGCTGGCTTGGCCCTGCTGCAACGAGCAGTGTAGGAATGAAGCTGGGTTTGGCCCTCCTGCATTGCTGTAATGAGCTCTGCCTCTCTGCCACTGCCACTGTCGACCCTAGCTGACTCTGCCCCTGCCGCCCCGACGCACCTGCCTCTGATCCTGCCGCCCCTGACCCCGCTGCCCCAGGTGCGCTTCCTGGAGTACATCCGCCAGTGGCGCAAGAAGGTTGTGTTTGTGGTGAACAAGGCGGACATGCTGTCATCCCAGGACGAGGTGGACGAGGTCAAGAGGTAGGCCTAGCACACCGCATGGCGCCTGGACCTGTACCCATACCCTGACTTGGCTGGAATTGGGCCTTGGGGTTGACTTTACCTGCCTTGGGACTTGAGGTTGACTTTACTAGGACCAGGTTGATGTTGTATGCCCACTGAACATCGTAGCTGTCAGTGCGGCAATGTGCTCAGTGGGCCCCATGCTGGCGGGCAGCATACCAAACGCTTAGCAGCAATGAACAGAGCTTAGGAAAGTGCTGTCTTCCTGTGACAGTCCTGGGAACAACACAGAGCCTTGTACCCACCTGGTCAGCCCATCACCCCCTGACTCAGAAAACAGCCTTTTCTAGGCTAATACATTATGCAGCTAATACATGTTGCAGCTAATACATGTTGCAGCTAATACATGTTGCAGCGAATACATGTTGCAGCTAATACATGTTGCAGCGAATACATGTTGCAGCTAATACATGATGCAGCTAATACATGATGTTGCAGTTATGCTCACACCCCCTGATGTTTTGCAATGTCGTGTTCAACCAACGCCTCCCCAAGTTTCAGTAATGGTGACGATGATGATGCTGATCCTTCCTCACCAGCTTGTAGCTGCAGTACATCCGTCACAAACGCCAACACTGCCGCTGTCACTGGCCCAGGGTTTTTCCATACCTGCCACCCAACACCAACAATCCACCATCACCATCAGCTGTGCCTGCCGTTGCCTGTGCCCACAGCTTCGTGTCAGACAATGCCCGCCGGCTGCTGAAGCTGGATGCTCCTCCAGTGCTGGCCGTGTCATCGCGCTCAGCCCTCAGGGCCAAGCAGGCAGCAGGCAGGACAGCCAACCAGGTGCGTTGGCAGGGGGACACTACAACTACCAAGGGGTGCCACAAGTACCAGAAGGGTATTACAACCAAGGGGTAAGGGCTAAGGGGTAAGGGGCAGGGGTAGGGCTGAGAGAAGGTCGTTGTCAGGGAAGCGGCTGCATGAGCCTACCAAGAGGGATTCAGTTGACATGCAGAGACAGGACTGTGCACATGGGTAGGGCTAGATGGGCTGACCATGCTTGGGCTCGACATTGCATTAGAGTTGAGGTAAAGGTCCACATTCTTTACCCTGCCCTGCTCCACACTCTGACTGCTGCAACCCTTGTCAGCTGGGCCTGGCTGCACTACCCCGCCAGCCCCCTGTCCCTACCTCTTTCACCTCTTGGAGGAACATGAGCTACCTGCCCATGGCGCTCCTGAAGTGTCCTGCCTACCCGACCCAACCCGACGCGACTCAACCCGACTCGACCTGACCTGACCTGACCTGACCTGACCTGACCTGACCTGACCTGACCCGACCTGACCTGACCTGACCTGACCTGACCTGACCTGACCTGACCTGACCTGACCTGACCTGACCTGACCTGACCTGACCTGACCTGACCTGACCTGACCTGACCTGACCTGACCTGACCTGACCTGACCTGACCTGACCTGACCTGACCTGACCTGACCTGACCTGACCTGACCTGACCTGACCTGACCTGACCTGACCTGACCTGACCTGACCTGACCTGACCTGACCTGACCTGACCTGACCTGACCTGACCTGACCTGACCTGACCTGACCTGACCTGACCTGACCTGACCTGACCTGACCTGACCTGACCTGACCTGACCTGACCTGACCTGACCTGACCTGACCTGACCTGACCTGACCTGACCTGACCTGACCTGACCTGACCTGACAGGTGGGAGTCAGCTTTGAAGACCCGGCTCTAGAGCGGCGCCCTGAGTGGGGCTTCTCAGGCTTCTCCCTGTTTGAGCGCACCATCTACTCCTTCCTCATAGGTGGCCAGGCAGCCTTTGGCGGTAAGCAGGCAGGCTGGTGGGTGGCAAGGCGGGGCCCAGGTGGGCAGGTGGGTAGGCAAATGGAGGGTTGGGGAGGCAGGTCAAGTCAGAACAAGTGGAGGTGAGAGTTGGGCAGGCTGCATGTACTGTGAAGCTGCAGCTGGGCTGTATGGTGCAGGCTTACCTACTATCACGCTTAGACTACTTCTGAAGCATGTGATGCTCAAGTTCCAGTTCCAGTGCAAATGGTACCACCACCCGTGACTGAAATGGCCTCATCTGACCTCATTGCCTGTTTTGACCTTACCTGGCTTTCCCTACAGCTGGCTCAGCGTTTGTGTGATGGGAGGATATGCGAGGATCTGCAAAGAGTGACCTGACCCAACCTGCGTTGTTGTGTTTCCTGTCGCTGCTGCTGATGCAGGCCTGGAGGCTGCAGGGGTGTCTGGGCGGGTGGGCGCAGGCGAGGGGGTGCGCCTGAAGCTGGAGACGCCCCTGGCAGTGGCTGACGCGCTGCTAGGCGCTGCCGGGCAACAGCTGGCCAGTGACCTTAGCACTGCCCAGGTGCGCCTGCCTGTGTGGAGTGGAGCAGGCAGGCAGGCAGGCAGGCAGGCAGGCAGGCAGACAGGCAGGCAGGCAGGCAGGCAGGCAGGCAGGCAGGGCAGCTGGGGAGGTCGACATGGTCACAAAGGGTGCTGACGCTAAGCATCACGCCAGCAGCCGCGAGGCCCAGGAGGGGGAGGTCCTGGCCTTGCCCTGAGCTGCCCAGGCGTGCACTTACCTGACCTCCTGCCCCTGCTGCTGCTGTCTCACCCTTCAGAGCGAGCTGGCAGCGGTGCAGGCGGTGGAGCAGCAGCTGGTGCGGTTCAAGGCTGACATGGAGAAGGATGCGGCGGCTCAGCGGGATGCCCTCCTTAAAGTGAGCCAAGAGTTTGCCTGCCTGCCTGCCTGCCTGCCTGCCTGCCTGCCTGCCTGCCTGCCTGCCTGCCTGCCTGCCTGCCTGCCTGCCTGCCTGCCTGCCAGTTTGCCTGCCTGCCCAGCATGTTGTTGCCCTGCTGCCTGCCTGCCCCTGTGTTGGTTGAACAGACCCTGGCAGTGGCAACCGCCCGCATGGACAAGTTTGTGGACAAGACCCTGGCCCTGAGCAATGCTGTCGCCCTGTCCAGCTATGTCACGGGTGGGACGGCCAGCCAGCAGCAGCTGTCCAGCACTGCGGTGGGTGTGCAGCATGCAGGGTGGGGTGGGATGGGGTGGGGTGGGGTGGGGTGGGGTGGGGTGAGGTGGAGGTCCTCTGTTGTGCTGCCACCATGCCATGTCCAGTGGCACTGCAGGCAGTCTGGCAGGCCCTGCCCACCTAGGTCTATGCTGACCCAACCCCTTGCAAACACACAGCCCTCTGCATGAGTCTCTTTGATGTTTGCTCAGCTGATATGTGAAGCCACTGCCCAACACGCTGGCTTGGTCCCCACTGCCAGCACCGGCACTAGCCGTGACACCCCACTGCTGGCCCTGCCCTGCCCAAGCCCCCCTCTGCACTGCCCCGCCCTGCCTTGTGCCACAGACCCAGTTTGAGGCTGAGGTACAACTTTGAGTCACAGCTTAACACGCTGACCTTTGTCCCCACCACCAGCACCGGCACTGAGCTTGACACCCCACAGCGGACCCTGCCTAGCCTCCTCTGTATCCCTCCTCTCTGCCTCCTGCCTCCCGCCACAGCCTGCCGTCACAGCCTGCCTGCGCCTGCCTCCCGCCACAGACCCCCCTCCCTGCCTTGCGCCAGGATTCAGTTTGAGGCTGAGGTAGAGAGCACTGGCACTGCAGGCAACCTGCCAGGGCCTGCCCACCTTGGTCTATGAAGTCACAGTGCAACACACTTGACCTTGACACCGCCCTGCCTCCCGCCACAGACCCAGTTTGAGGCTGAGGTGGCGGGCGGCACCTTTGACAAGCTGCACGACGCTGTGGTGGAGCACTCCACCTGGCTGGTGGCAAACTGTGAAGCGCAGCGCTCCTACTATGCGTCATTTGTGAAGCGGCAGGCAGACGCAGCGGCAGCGGCGGGCAGGCGCATGCCGGCAGTGGAGGAGGCATTGCAGCGTGAGTGCGGCGAGGGAGGCAGGGGCAGGGCGTGCCCTGGTGCCTCATCTCTAAGGCTTTGTTTTAGGTCAGCAAGCCAGCTTAAGCGCAAGGGAAGCAGGAGGGGGCAGCCAGTGGCAGCAGCAGCAGCAGCTACAGGGGTGGAACAGGAAAAGCTGGGGGTGGCAGCGGCATCAGGGATTGTTGGCAAGGGCAGGATGAAGGCGACAGGCCACGGAGCCATAGTCGGAGAGGGGGCAACAGAACAGGGTCACAAGGCGCTGGTGCAGGTTCGCATGCAGCCTCTAGGTAGACCCTACAGCTTCCCTTAGGCAGCCACAGTGCTCATGCTGGGTGCTCTTCAGCTGGGTCGCGGATGCTGTTGTTGTGGGTCCGTCACGCCAGTGGGAATTGATCAAGCAAGGGGAGAAGGGTGTGTACTATGTAGCAATGGAGCCTACACTGGCACCGACCTGGATATCACTAGGATCCTGCTGCCGCCTCTCCTGAGTGCCTCATGGCACGACATTAAGCCCAAGCAGCCGCACTAGCACCAGGAGCAGCACCTCATGGCATGGCACGTCATTCAAGCCCAAGCAGCACCAGCTCATGGCATGGCATGGCATGGCATGGCATGGCATGGCATGGCATGGCATGGCATGGCATGGCATTTAAGCCCAAGCAGCACCAGCAGCAGCACCCACAGCTGCCCCATGACCTTGATGTCCGCTGTGCCCGCAGATGTCCCCACCCCACCCCTCCGTGTTCCCACCCCCCGGATCAGCAGGGTAGGCAGCAGCAGCGGCAGCAGCCTGGCCGCCCTGGACTCATCAGACAGCAGCACGGCCCTGGCGCCAGTGGCTGACTTTGACCTGCGGGCTGCCGCGGCGCTGCTGGACCAGGAGCTGCGGGAGGCTGTTGTGGGGACAGCGGCGGCAACGTTGGGTGGGTGGGGTGGGAGGAGGGGTGGCTGGGAGGGCCATGGTAGGGTAGGAGGGAGGATGCCGTCACAGACCCTGGTGGGTGCTGGGAGTTTGGGACAGAGGCTGAGTTGCACACCACACCCACCCAGAACTTCTCACGGCCTACCGGCCTACACAGGTCACACCGACCTGTTTGACAATCATGGCAGCCAATACCCGCTAATCACAGTTGGCCAGAGAATGGGGCCCTGGGAATGAGAGGCCCTTCCTAGTGTACACCCATAAAGAAAGAAACACTTTGCCCTGGCTGTCGGGCGAGCAATGACACCACAGCGTACCTGCACTCACCACAGCCCTGCTGGCAGGCACCCAGCCTGCAATGACCCACCACAGCCCCACCTGCTTACTGGGACCTGGTGTGGGTCAGCCTCCCTCAATTGTACACACCCACCCTGAAGTGGCACACCACCTGCACACACCACAGCCCTACCTGCACTCACCACAGCCCTACCTTCCTGCTGGGACCTTAGTGCGGGTCTGCCTCCCCCTCCCCCTCCCCCTGTGCCCTGCAGGCGCCCCCACCTTAGGCCTGCTGGTGAGCAGCTGGATCAGCAACACCCTGGAGGACCTGGTGGTGCTGGGCGTGGCCGGGGCCGCTGCCTACGCCTCCGTGCTGAACCTGCCGCTGCGGCGGGCGGAGATCAAGGGCAAGGTGGCTCGCCTGGCCACTAGCTTCGTGAACGACGTGCAGCAGGCCATGAGGGAGCAGCTGAACCAGGAGCTGGAAAACACGGTGGAGACGGTGGGTGGGCCGGCGGCTGCGGAGGTGGCGGGGTGGGAGAGAGAGCGGCGGGGCAGGGCAGAGGTAGGGTGGGGGGGGGAGGGAGCCGCAGGGCAGGACAAGTGGGGGGAGGTGGCAGTAGGGAGGTGGGGGTGTGTTAACACTTGCACTCACTGATGCCTCAGTCAGGGTTAACTACGAATAAGTTCTGTCTTGAAAACACTCCTAAGCATCCTTCCCATCTTCTAGACCTTGGCCGACATCCTCCCTCCTTGTTTTGCACTGCTTCCCCTCCACCACAATAGCACTTCAGCTCCCCCCTCATACTGAGTTCGGCCATAGCAGACCCTGATTGGCTCCTGGCCCAGGCTGCACCCCTGGCTCCGTACCTGACACGGTACCATCAACACCATGAGGCAGGCTCAAGGGCTAACAGCTCACCCTTTGGTTTCCTGTTCGTCTGCACCAGCCCCTGTATGCATAGCCTAAACCATTCCCACAAGCCTTTGCTGCTGGCTTCATCATGCTGACCCGGTGCTCCGCCCTGTTCTCGTTGTAGATCAGTTCCCTGGTGGCGCCATTGGAAAGCGCAGCCGAGGAGGAGGTGCAACGGCTTGCGGATTTGGAACAGCAGCGGCGGACGTTGTCCACGCAGGTGCAGGAGCTGACCCGTCGTATCGCCGACCTTGATTAAAGCAGCTTAGTGGTAAATTGAATGTGAGCGACAGAGGACGCCAAAGGAGTCAAAACCGTGCATGAACAGAATTGCTGATGTTTAGTCAATGGGCGTTATACATATGTTGACCGTATCTTTGTCAGATAATACAATGCGATGTCAACATGCGAAAAGTGTAAGCACAGTATTCAGTACTGTAAATTGTAAATGCGGACAAGTTAAGTGTGCAGCCGACAAGTGTGCAGCCGACAAGCAACTAATGTCAAGCTGGTTGTAATCCTGGCCTGTTGCTGTTAAGTTAGTGGTGATAGGTGGCCCTCCCTCTTTCTGTAACGCACTTCAAAGCAAGGTGCACAAACAAAGGTGCACATGGGCTCATGAAGTCATGCAAGTTCTCATTATTGTTCTGGAAAATCATGGCAAACTCCGCCTGCTGCCTGATGGAGCTCGTGGCAGTGCACTCAAAGATGAAATGCATGGCGTCATCCACTACCCGCTCTGTGCATCTAGTGCATGTGCAATCAATGGAAGTTACCCCCTCAAACCGAGCCTTCTCCACCTGAACCTAGTCAAGCTCGTGCGGACCTCTGTAGAGAGCTGTATGTTTAGGGTTTCTGTTTAGGTTTTGAGCTAGTGGCAATTTTGTTTTGAGTTATCTTTCACAGTTAAGAGCGTAGTCGCCATTTGCCTGGGGAATGGACTCAACCTCAAACACCCCACGAAATACACTTTTCACTGGGGACTGGAGAGGCAGCTATTTTCGCCAGTATCCTTTGCAGGCACGGCAAATACAAATCGCCGGTGCCAGCTACTCCCATGAGGTAGCTCTTACGGAGGGAGTTATAGTAGTCCTGTGCCTGTGCCTGTGCCCATTCCCCTGCTAGGACGATGTTCACTGGTACTATCTTCTTACATTTATCACTATTTACACCATGATAAAGATAAAGATCAATATTTACCTTCCTTCCTTCCCTTGTTGCTCAAGTTTGCATTAGTCAGAATGTCACTTTTTATAACAATAACAATACTGTGCAATCGATGTACTGCAATGACAATACTGCACAGCACACCACGATTGACCACCCTATACCCTGTCAATACCGCGACAGCACACCCACGCCTCAGCGTCATACACCCTGTTCTGCAACCTCTCATACAACTTGTGCGCATGCCTCTTCATACAACTTGTGCTTTACAACTAGCTTGTGCCTCTTCATACACCTTGTGCCTCTTCGTATCTCTCATGCCTCTACACATGGCCCAGCCCTCAGCTCCGTGATGACAATAGTGGCAGAAATGTGCCGTGGAACCGGTAAGGCACAGCAAAAGGCAATTGGGCGCGTGCCACCTCTTGCCAGCTGGTTGCATCCAGCACCACCAGGAACGAACGGCCTGCATGCAGCGCAAGCGTGCAGGCAGGACTGAGCCATGTCAGCACATACCCAGCTGCGACAACAACAGTGCCATGGCAGCAAAATTTCATTATTGATTGCAGTAACAGCCGCAGTAGTCTATGGCTCAAGCTGCAGGCATGCATCGCGTCTACGAAACCTTTCACCATGCACCATATTGCACCTCTGCTCCATCCCCACCCTTCCTACCCTGCCCCAGCCCACAGCCTCTCACCCTCCGGCCCCATCACGATGGAGATGACCACCCCATCATCCTCCGCTGTCGACCCAGGGCGGGCCAAAAAGTGTGGCTCCCCTGCATGGTCACACATGGTGTTGGGATACCTTCCATCAGGGCTAGCGCACTCACATTGGTGCAGGCAGGGGCAGAGGCAGCGGGAGGTGCAGGCAAAGCCCTGACTGCCTTACAGGCACGACTGCCCTTCTTCCTGCCTGTCCCTCATGGCCAGCCAAGGTCAGTTGTGTCCACACATGTGCAGCAGGGAAGGGAGCAAGGTTGGGTTCCCTTGCTACGCCACAGGTGGCAAGCCGACACCTCTGGCAAGACCTCAGGCCTCGCATGCCTGTGGGTCACAGCCACTCTGGTCACACTGCTGGTCACACTACCGTCCATGCACTGGCCACACTACCATAGATAGCAGCCAGTCCTTCGCCCCTACCCCACCCTGTCAGCCACAGACTGCAAGCCCATTGCAAGTGATGTGGGCAGGCTGGCCATGCAGGGAATGGGGGCTCTCACTCATCACACGGCTCAGCTTCCCTGCGCAGCCCAGGCTGTAAATACGTTGCATACTTCATAAGCATGGCTTTGTGGCTGTGGTGCCGTGCCTGGGCTGCATAGGGCTTGATTGGCTTGGCCACCTGACCACCTGACCGACCTGACCACCTGACCACCTGACCGACCTGACCACCTGACCACCTGACCACCTGACCAACCTGCGCACCTGACCTGACCAACCTGACCGACCTGACCACTTGACCAACCTGACCACCTGCTTGGCCCCTCTTGCCTCCGCCCCTGCCCCTGCCCCTGACCTGCCAGGCCTCCGGGCTCATGCCACATCTTTGAGGTGCCGCGTTGCACGTCCAGCTTGGCCAGGGCGTTGCCCATGTTAGTGGGCCGCACAGCCCCCATGCAATACACGTAGCGATGCTCACGCCCGCTGCAAGGCCAGGCGTGCAAGCCTGGTCACACTTCTCTGGGGCAGAACTTAAATCACCATGCTGCACATGCTGGTCACTAGCAAGAAACTAGATAGCTTACAAACACCACTGCTGTTCCCTTGCCCTGATTAACACACTATATACATCTACAGTATATGCAACATATGTAAAATACAAATATACAATACAGAGCCCATTGCCATCCCCGCACCTGACAGCAGGTGCCACCGCAGGAAAGTCGCAGTAGCTGCCATACCCATCTGGTTCGCAGATGAGGGGCGTGGGCATGGGCAGGTTCACTGTATGCGGGGAAGTACCCAGGGGCAGCACCATACGCTGCAGCGTGGACCTGGGGAGGGAGGGGGCCAAGGCCAACCACACAGGAACAGGCGTCAACAGCAGAGCGCGACACAGCTTCACTGCGTGCAGTGCACTACTTGTCAGTGACCCAAACCCCCTCCCAGCTGGTAGGATGTACTACACCAACGCACCATGAAGTGCGTCAACAGCAAGAAAAAAAAGTGCGTCAGCAGCAGCAAGAAAGAAGAGTAAGAAAGATTCACAATCAAAATGTACAGAGCCACATGACAGGGCCATATAGTGTCCAGTGTACCAACCCTATCCCAGCTGGGGGTACAACACAAACATAGACACACCGTGCAGAGTCGTTTGGCGGGCGCTGGTAGCCCATGCAGCCTGGCAGCTCCCCCTTACCTTGGTGTGTCCTTGCCTGGGTAGCCCCGCAGCCGGTCCAGCTTCAGGTCGTTCAGGATCTGCAGGCAGGCAGGCAGGCAGGCAGGCAGGCAGGCAGGCAGGCAGGCAGGCAGGCAGGCAGGCAGGCAGGCAGGCAGGCAGGCAGGCAGGCAGGCAGGCAGGCAGGCAGGCAGGCAGGCAGGCAGGCAGGCAGGCAGGCAGGCAGGCAGGCAGGCAGGCAGGCAGGCAGGCAGGCAGGCAGGCAGGCAGGCAGGCAGGCAGGCAGGCGGGCGGGCGGGCGGGCGGGCGGGCGGGCAGGCAGGCAGGCAGGCAGGCAGGCAGGCAGGCAGGCAGGCAGGCAGGCAGGCAGGCAGGCAGGCAGGCAGGCAGGCAGGCAGGCAGGCAGGCAGGCAGGCAGGCAGGCAGGCAGGCAGGCAGGCAGGCAGGCAGGCAGGCAGGCAGGCAGGCAGGCAGGCAGGCAGGCAGGCAGGCAGGCAGGCAGGCAGGCAGGCAGGCAGGCAGGCAGGCAGGCAGGCAGGCAGGCAGGCAGGCAGGCAGGCAGGCAGGCAGGCAGGCAGGCAGGCAGGCAGGCAGGCGGGCAGGCATGCAGGCATGCGGGCATGCGGGCAGGCGGGCGCAGAGGTTCATGGCAGCGCCCAGCAGCTTCAAGGTAACACGTCTCAATAGGTTGGCAATAGTCCCATGCTCACCGCCTCACCGCCTCACCGCCTCACCGCCTCAAGCAGTATGGTCGCAATGAATGGAGACGCAACAGGTGGGGTGCCGGCCTGATGGACTGGCTGCTGGCCCTCCTCCCCCTACCCTCTGGCCCTCCTCCTCTTCCGACCTGCTGGCCCTACCAGACTTCCGGCCACCTGCTCCCCCCCTCCTCCCCCTGCTCTTCCTCCCGCTCCTCCCTCTGCTCCTCCCCCTCGCCCCCCTCCCTCCCTTCCTCCCCCTGTTTTGCTCCCACCTCCACCTCGCCTCCCCTACGACTGCCTGCTGCTCCCACCTCAGGGTCAGAGAACACGGCAAAATCAGCGTGGATGTCGCCGTTGCTGTCCTCCCAGGCATTGGCGTGGTGGATGACAAAGAAGGGGGGCGCATGGAAGGTCTTCACCTGCGATCCAAGCACATGGCCATGCAGCATCTCACGTCACCAGACGTTGCCTGTCACTGCTGCACTGCTGCTGTGTCCGCCACTGCCGTGTCCGCCACTGCTGTGTCCGCTGCTGCTCCTACTGCTGCTGCTGCTGCTGCCCCTGCTGCTGTGTTGTCTGCCCCTGCGGGCCTACTGCTGCTGCTGCTGCTGCTGTAGGTGATCATTGCGACGTCATCAGATACAGAGAACAACGACTCCCCCTGGCCGCAAGCGCACCCCTGGCGCACCCCCTGGCCGCAAGCCCTGGCCCTGCTGCACAATGCCCCCCAGCAAGCCCGTAGGCCCAGCCAAGCCTCCTGGCTCCCCCCTACTCTTGGCTGGCCCTTCCCCAAGCCCTTTGCCCTGTCCCAGGCGCCTGCTCTTGCCCCACCCCCCTCACCCCTGCCCCTGCCCCTGCCCCTGCCCCTGCCCCTGCTTCACCCCCCTCGCCCCTGCCCCTGCCCCTGCCCCTGCCCCTGCTTCACCCCCCTCGCCCCTGCCCCTGCCCCTGCCCCTGCCCCTGCTTCACCCCCCTCGCCCCTGCCCCTGCCCCTGCCCCTGCCCCTGCTTCACCCCCCTCGCCCCTGCCCCTGCCCCTGCCCCTGCCCCTGCTTCACCCCCCTCGCCCCTGCCCCTGCCCCTGCCCCTGCCCCTGCTTCACCCCCCTCGCCCCTGCCCCTGCCCCTGCCCCTGCCCCTGCTTCACCCCCCTCGCCCCTGCCCCTGCTTCACCCCCCTCGCCCCTGCCCCTGCTTCACCCCCCTCGCCCCTGCCCCTGCCCCTGCCCCTGCCCCTGCCCCTGCCCCTGCCCCTGCCCCTGCCCCTGCCCCTGCCCCTGCCCCTGCCCCTGCCCCTGCCCCTGCCCCTGCCCCTGCCCCTGCCCCTGCCCCTGCCCCTGCCCCTGCCCCTGCCCCTGCCCCTGCCCCTGCCCCTGCCCCTGCCCCTGCCCCTGCCCCTGCCCCTGCCCCTGCCCCTGCCCCTGCCCCTGCCCCTGCCCCTGCCCCTGCCCCTGCCCCTGCCCCTGCCCCTGCCCCTGCCCCTGCCCCTGCCCCTGCCCCTGCCCCTGCCCCTGCCCCTGCCCCTGCCCCTGCCCCTGCCCCTGCCCCTGCCCCTGCCCCTGCCCCTGCCCCTGCCCCTGCCCCTGCCCCTGCCCCTGCCCCTGCCCCTGCCCCTGCCCCTGCCCCTGCCCCTGCCCCTGCCCCTGCCCCTGCCCCTGCCCCTGCCCCTGCCCCTGCCCCTGCCCCTGCCCCTGCCCCTGCCCCTGCCCCTGCCCCTGCCCCTGCCCCTGCCCCTGCCCCTGCCCCTGCCCCTGCCCCTGCCCCTGCCCCTGCCCCTGCCCCTGCCCCTGCCCCTGCCCCTGCCCCTGCCCCTGCCCCTGCCCCTGCCCCTGCCCCTGCCCCTGCCCCTGCCCCTGCCCCTGCCCCTGCCCCTGCCCCTGCCCCTGCCCCTGCCCCCGCCCCTGCCCCCGCCCCTGCCCCCGCCCCTGCCCCCGCCCCCGCCCCTGCCCCCGCCCCTGCCCCTGCCCCTGCCCCTGCCCCTGCCCCTGCCCCTGCCCCTGCCCCTGCCCCTGCCCCTGCCCCTGCCCCCGCCCCTGCCCCCGCCCCTGCCCCCGCCCCTGCCCCTGCCCCTGCCCCTGCCCCTGCCCCTGCCCCTGCCCCTGCCCCTGCCCCTGCCCCTGCCCCTGCCCCTGCCCCTGCCCCTGCCCCTGCCCCTGCCCCTGCCCCTGCCCCTGCCCCTGCCCCTGCCCCTGCCCCTGCCCCTGCCCCTGCCCCTGCCCCTGCCCCTGCCCCTGCCCCTGCCCCTGCCCCTGCCCCTGCCCCTGCCCCTGCCCCTGCCCCTGCCCCTGCCCCTGCCCCTGCCCCTGCCCCTGCCCCTGCCCCTGCCCCTGCCCCTGCCCCTGCCCCTGCCCCTGCCCCTGCCCCTGCCCCTGCCCCTGCCCCTGCCCCTGCCCCTGCCCCTGCCCCTGCCCCTGCCCCTGCCCCTGCCCCTGCCCCTGCCCCTGCCCCTGCCCCTGCCCCTGCCCCTGCCCCTGCCCCTGCCCCTGCCCCTGCCCCTGCCCCTGCCCCTGCCCCTGCCCCTGCCCCTGCCCCTGCCCCTGCCCCTGCCCCTGCCCCTGCCCCTGCCCCTGCCCCTGCCCCTGCCCCTGCCCCTGCCCCTGCCCCTGCCCCTGCCCCTGCCCCTGCCCCTGCCCCTGCCCCTGCCCCTGCCCCTGCCCCTGCCCCTGCCCCTGCCCCTGCCCCTGCCCCTGCCCCTGCCCCTGCCCCTGCCCCTGCCCCTGCCCCTGCCCCTGCCCCTGCCCCTGCCCCTGCCCCTGCCCCTGCCCCTGCCCCTGCCCCTGCCCCTGCCCCTGCCCCTGCCCCTGCCCCTGCCCCTGCCCCTGCCCCTGCCCCTGCCCCTGCCCCTGCCCCTGCCCCTGCCCCTGCCCCTGCCCCTGCCCCTGCCCCTGCCCCTGCCCCTGCCCCTGCCCCTGCCCCTGCCCCTGCCCCTGCCCCTGCCCCTGCCCCTGCCCCTGCCCCTGCCCCTGCCCCTGCCCCTGCCCCTGCCCCTGCCCCTGCCCCTGCCCCTGCCCCTGCCCCTGCCCCTGCCCCTGCCCCTGCCCCTGCCCCTGCCCCCGCCCCCGCCCCGGCCCCTGCCCCCCCGCCCCCCTCACCCCCGAGCCGTCCAGGGCCACGCAGTGTATGCGGCAGCCCAGGTGGGGCTTCCAGCTGAAGATCACGTAGTCGCTCATCCCTGCAGCCACAGCCCCCAGGGCAGCCAGGCTAGGGGTAACCCGCACACACGCCCTGCCTACCCACCCTCACCTCGCTGCATGCACCTGGCTCAGCCCTGCACCTTGCACTGCTCATGTTGGGGAGGGGAGGGGGGGAAAGACGAGGGGTAGGGGGGTGAATGATTAGGGGGAGGGGGTCGAGGGGTAGGGGGTAGGGGGAGGGGTAGGGGAGGGGGGAGGGGGTGCAGGGGGAGGGAGTGGAGGGGGTGCAGGGGGAGGGGGTGCTGCCTCACGCTCAAGGCTCATGGCGGCCAGGTTCCAGGTGCCGGGTGTCTCGATGATGATTGCGTGACGCTGCGTTGCGCCAAACTCATGCACCCAGGAGGGGGCCAGGGGCGCATGGTCCCTGAACAAGGGGTTGGAGGGCGGCAGGGTGGGGGGCAGGGTGGGGGGAGTTGATGACGGTGGGGGGAGGGAGGAGAGGAGGGAGGGCATGAGGGGGGTCTTGGTCAGGCTCAGGGTCAAAGTTCAGGGCGTGGGTCAGGCAGCTTGCCAGGGGTGACTATCTGCCTGGGTGGCTGGCTGCCAGGGGGGAGGGCTGCCGCAGCTGCTGCTGTATGGAGTGGGGTTTGGCACAATGGCACTATGCGGGGGGATGTGAGCGCACCCAATGAAGGCCAGCTCCGTGCGCTTCAAAGTGTGCAGGTCCTGCAAGCAGCAGCAGCAGCAGCAGCAGCAGCAGCAACAGCAGCAGCAGCAGCAGCAGCAGCAGCAGCAGCAGCAGCAGCAGCAGCAGCAGCAGCAGCAGCAGCAGCAGCAGCAGCAGCAGCAGCAGGATCAATGCCAATACATACGCAAGCACAAGCCGCCAGGGCAAGGGTGGGGGACAGACAAGGGTGGGGGATTGAGAGGGCGAGGGGGCGAGGAGGAAAGTGATTAGAAGGCAAGGGTGGGTGCTACTGGGTGAGGGGGTGGAGTGCAGGGAGTGAGGGAGAGAGGGGGCGAGGGGGGGTGGCGGTGATGGTGTCAGTCTGGGGGTGAGGGGGCAAGGGGCAAGGCGATGAGTCAGGTAGGGAGGGGGTATGAGGGCAGCTGTGGGCGCACCATCTTATAGACGTGGAAGCCTCCCATTGGGATGGTGCGCGACACATTCACCAAGCTGTGGCCCCCGTCCAGCAGCTTGGGGTGGGCGGTGGTCACCTGCCCTGCCACACCCTTCCACTGCACTTGCACCTGCAACCGCCATCACCACACCACACCACACTCACCACCTTAGTGGCAGCAGCCTGCCACCATGCTCCACTAACTTCCTCCCCTCCTCCCCTCCTCCCCTTCCTCCCCTTCCTCCCCCTCACACACAGCCCCAACCTGCTTCACCCCCCTCCACCCCCACTGCCACTTTAGCAGCATGCAGCTCCACCTTGAGCTGAGCAGGGGTCTGCACTGCCGCCCCCTGTGTGACCCCTGTGACCCTGTGAGCCTCACCTGACGCAGTGTGGAGAGGTCACTGCTGCGCACCAGGTACATGCTGTTGATGACCTCTGCACAATCACCGCCACCGCCACCACCACCGCCACAGTACAGTCAGTCCCAGTGACAGGACCAACAACAACAAACGACGACAGACAACAACAAACAACAGTCAGTGCAGTCAGTACAGTCAGCACGGCATCAGTCAGGCACATTGACAGGACCAACAACATTAAGCACACACTTCGCAGACACACTCGCAGCAGCCCCCCCCTCTGCTGCTGCATACACAGACACATCATTGGACTGCCCCATGCCTCGACCCAGCCCTGCTGGACTCCCTTCACTTCCCCTGCCCCCTTCACCGCCCCTGCTGCTCCCCTCCCTATCATCACACCCACCCTGCAATGACCTGCCCTGGTTATGTCCACCCTACCTAGTCACCCTAGCAGCCTCTAGGCACCACAGCCTCCAGCACCCAGCTCCTGCCCTCCTGCTCCTAGCCTTGCTGGAATTCAGCCCTTTCTGCTCAGCTCTGGCGCTTGGGCCCCTACCCCCCTGCCCTGCCCTGCCCTGACCTGCCCTGCCCTGTCCTGACCTCCATGCCTGATTGGCTGTATCCCATGTCCTGATCTCTCGCCCTCATCTCAGCCCTGTTGGCGTCATCTCAGTCCCTTCTGCAGGAGTCGCCTGCGTAGGCCCCTGCCCCCTGCCTTGCCCTCCATGCCTCGATGGCTCCAGGTCGAGCTCGAGCCCACTGAAGACCCTGGCCTTAGCCCCTGCAGAGCCTGGCCTACTCCCCAGCCCCACTGTGGGGAGGTGGGTGAGCGGTGGGAGTGCGACGGGCTGCCCCAGCCTGCACTGAACCCGATTGATGCCGGCCAGGGTGTGTGCTTTCGCCCCTACCACCGAGGGCCAGCCCGGATTGACAATCCTATAAATGTTTCATATTTTGAATACTGAAAAAATGAAAAGTTTTTAACCCTTACGAAAAGTTCCGAAGCCGGCCTTCTGATCTTCGCACACTGCAGCTAGCACACCCCTCGCGCCCCCTACCGCTGAGGGCCATGACGTTGCCGTCAGGGAGAGGGATGGCGTTGACGCAGGCGTTGTCAGTGAAGCCCTCGCCCTTGAGCACCACAGACAGCATGTTGCCCGCCAACTGCACTGCCTACGGGGCCAGCCACCAGGCACATGGGCCACGCTGAGAGACAGGCAAACGGCATATGGTGATGGTGGTGGCGACAGTGGTGGTGTTGATAACATTGGTCACAGCAACACTGCTGTGAACTCTTCGGCGGGAGTGACTCTTTGGACTTTATGCAAGAAGGCTTGCCACAAGCAGTCAGGCACATGGCTACGCTGAGCGCATGTGCGGTTGACAGGCAAACGGCATATGGTGCTTGTGATGGTGATGGCGATGGCGATGTTGGTCACAGCAATACGTGGCACAACAGCAGCCAGCAGCCGTAGTATGCGTGTCAGCAGTCAAACCATACTTATATCCACGCTTAGCATCATCCAGTGGTTACCATGGTTGCTAAAGGCTCCATCATGGTTGCGTGCTGTGAAGCCATTAGTGCATACTCATGGTCACTCTACTCATACTCACTCATACTCAATGTAGGGCCATTTCCAAGCATCTCACTATGCCAATGCACAGAGCCACCCACCTTGCCCACCCACCCACCCAAGTGTGATGACGACATGGAGTGACGGTCCCATGGGAAGCATCCCTACTCAGGCCCCTTCCCCTTGCTGCCTGGCCCACCCCTACCCTATTCAGCCCTAGGCTAGCCCAGCCACCACCTTGCTGGCCAGTGACTTGGTGCGCACGGGCGTGGCCATCTCCCTCCACCTCAGCACCCCCTCCTTCTGCTTGAACCTGCAGCAGCGCAGCATAGCAACACAATTGCTGCACACAGCTGCCAGCCAGCACCAGGCACTGGGTATGCCAGGCAGCGGGGCGCCGGCCACGTTGGCCCATGTAATGGTGACAGCAGCAGCCGCAGCAACAGTAGCAGCAGCAGCGGTGGCCGCGGCAGTGGCTGCGACAGCAGCAGCGTCAACTTGCTGCACACAACTGCCAGGACGGCACCAGCATGCATTGGCACAAGCTGTAGGTCCTTCCATCCCGGCCCCGACCCCATCCCCGGCCCCAGCCTCGGCCATTTCTTGTGTCTTGCTGGCATGGGGTGCAGGGCTGGCAGTGGGTAGGGTGTGAGACCCACATGAACTGCTTGCTGCGCAGGTAACGCTGGCTGCCCCATACTCGGCCGCCTTCAATGCGGATCTTGGTCAGCATGGCCAGCCCATCAAACAGGTGCTCCATACCTGCAAAGCCCGAGCCGTGCTAACACAGCTCAAAGGCTTGTCGCCTACTACTTTGTGGTCCTGTGCCATATGTTTGGCATCTAGAAACGTTGTGATTGCTGCGTCATGATATCGAGATGTCAGCACAGCAGGCCACATGGCAGAGTGGCTACACTGGTAGTCCTAGGGTGTGTGCCTCAGCCTGCTAGAGTTTGATCAGAAGCTGGGACAGCACATGCATCAGGCAGACTTGCCACGTCGTCAGCTGCAGCAATTGAGTAAGGGATGTTAACATGGGCTGCTGACATCCAGTCAAGGGGTGCAGCTGGGCTGTGGCACCTGTACTGCTGAGGTGCTCGCGCTCCCCGCTAATGCTCACCGTGCAGACAGACTGCTCATCACACAAGCAGACTGCTCATCGTGCAAGCAGACTGTGCAAGCGGGTAGCAGCTAGGGAAATGCCACATGGACCCAAGTGCGGTCACGGGGCTTGTACGGACAGGTAGTGTGTGTGGTCTCTGCATGCGGTGGCTGCGTCAGGTGGCATGCACCTGAATAGTCTCCCCCTCCATTCATAATCAGGCTGCCTTGCAGCCATGCAGGGATTGAACCCGTCACCTCAGCCTCCACCTCAGAAATCTGCAGCAAGCACAGGAAGGGAGAGCCATGGCAGCTCATGGCGCTGCAGTCACTATCATGCTCTTTCCTGGCTTGCAAAATGCAAGTGAATGAATTGTTTCAACTGATGGAGGGGAGGCCAAACAGCAGCGGGCAGGGAGGGCGATGGAGGGAGTGCATACGGCTTGGTACCATGTGACAGGGGCAGCAGCAGCGCCAGCTACTCAGTTCACCCCTGACTACACCCAGCGGGAAAACATCGACCCCATGATGCAGAGCACCCCGGGGCTACCCGGTAGCAGCCCGTACTCGCTATCGTAGCAGCGGGCCGCGCCCGCACCTGCTCCGTCGCGGTGCCGAACAGCGCCGCTCGCGCTTCAGGAGTCACCCAGCTGCCGGTCCCTGCTGGCGTCGTGGCTGCACTCTGAGCCGGCGTTGGCGTGGCCCCGTGGGACTGGCGTGGCTTCGCCGCTGATTCTTCCGACGTTACAGATGCAGGGTAAATGTCACGAATAGTGGGCGCACCAAGTTTGGCATCGTTAATCTTGGTAGGAGCGAGTGCCGTCGACACGGGAGAGAACAAGCCATCGTCGGGAATGCGCGCAACCGTAGTCATGGCTTGACGGCACTGATGTGCAGCCAGGTGCAGTGCACGGGGTGCTGTGCGTCAGGTCACACTAGCAGGAAAGAGTCGCAACCTACTGTTGAAGAGGTATGTGGTCAGAATGTACATGTTAAGGGGCATCCAAGACCCCGAGAAAGCAAGGGACCCAAGAAAGCGTCAGGTAACATTACATGAGGAGTGGGGCAGTTTAGCAACAGAGCTACCGTTGCTTGTTGCTGCACACGGCACGCATGATGGGAGTCGATGGTAATGTGGGCAGAACTGCACAGGTGGGTCTGACACTTCTCCACCAGAACCACAAGTCTGGGAATCCCGCTGGGACAGTTGGAGGGAGCTGCTTGCCTCACCTGGCAAACTTATGCAGCCAATGATGCCAATGGATTAGCTAGTCTAATCTGCAGCCAATGAGCGGCGATAGAAAAAAGTCGGTGGGCACACCAAACATGCGGCGCATGGAGTGCACTTTGCGAACAGTCAGGCTGCTGTAGCTGTACTTTGCATTTAGTTTTCTAGGAATGGGTGGCGACTCTGATCGCAAGCGGGAAAAGGACCGCGACCGCGACAGAGATCGAGACAGGGACCGTGATAGGGGCAGAGACAGGGACCACGACAGAGATAGAGACAGGGACAGCAGGTGGGCGAAAATAAATGCTCAAGCTCTGACTGCGCAACCCAGGGAAGCCTTCAACCCATTAGGCATGTCTTGGCTCCCAGGCGGAAGAGTAGAGACTCCCGCTCGCGTAGCCGGTCACGATCACGCAGTCGATCGCCCAAAAAGGAGGCCCCGAAGAAGAGGAAGTCCCTGTTCGATGTGGGACCGGCTGGAGGCGTCGTTCCCGGCGGTCCTCCCCCTCCAGGCTTCAGCGCAGCGCCTCAGGGATTTTCTGCAGCACCTCCAGGAGTTCCCGGCTTTGCACCTGCGCCTCCCACGGCTGCATTCCCAGGAGGCTTCAGTGCGCCAGGTAAGCTGTACTGGCGTGCTGACATCTGCATTTCCTGTTCATTTCCTGTTCTGTTTCTTTCCTCGCTTGCAGGTGCACTGCCTCCCCCGCCTGTCATGGGCTTCACAGGGGGCGTGCCTGGCTTCCCCAACATGACCAGCATGCCTTCCAGCATGCCGCCATCACAGCAAGCTACGCGCCACGCGCGCCGCGTATACGTGGGCGGATTGCCACCCACAGCTGTCGAGCAAACGATTGCGGTGTTTTTCAGCTCAGCCCTTGCGGCCATCGGCGGGAACAGTGCTGGTCCAGGTCTGTTCTAGTCAGCCGTGAATGCGACCCTGAGCGCCACAGCCAGCCAATGCTGTGGGATACTCTGTGTGGCATGCAGGCAATGCTGTGGTCAATGTCTACATCAACAAAGAGAAAAACTTTGCATTTGTGGAGTTTAGAACAGGTGAGCGCCAGCAGCTAGGCAGGCAGGCAGCAAATAGCCTCAGCCAGAACACAGCAACATGCGGCAGCGTCACAACGCAGCCATGCTGGCACGCTGGGCTCCCACCCTCCACTGCACCTCACCCTAAACTTGAGTTCCTCGACTGCTTACTGACACTGCTCTCCTGTGGTGCCTGTCCCTGTCCCCTCCTTGCCTGTGCACTGCGTCCTGCACTGCGTGTGTGTGTGCGTGTGTGTGTGTGTGCTCCCCATGTTGTGCCGTGTTGTGCCGTGTTGTGCTGTGCTGTGCTGTGCTGTGCTGTGTGCTGCTCCTCGTGCTGATGCGTGTGCGCCACCGTGCAGTTGCAACAGCTGCATCATGACTCGCATGCCTGGTTGGGTTGGGCCTGGATCAGCCTGTCAGCACTGACCCTGACTGACAAGCCACAAGGCAGGCAGGTGCAGGGGTAACCTGGCAGGCCCAAGGCCTGTGGTGCTGCCTGATGGGGAAGGACTGGGACGGCGAGCCAGCCGGCTGGGGCTGCAGCTCATAGCCCACCAGTCCCGGGCTGTCACTCACCTGCTTGCAAACTACTGTCTCCCTGGTGTTCACTGCGCCGCATGCACTGCTGCCAGGGGTGCTGCTGCTGGGAGTGCTGGCAGCTGAGTTGCACTGCATTGCTGCTTGTCATGGAGTGGTGTTGATGGGACGCCAGTGTATGGTTGCTAGGCAGGCAAGCACAGTTTCTGTGGTCCTGTAGCCTGGCACCTACATCCCATGATCAAGTGTGCCCGTGCCAGTGTAGGCATGGGCCAGCCACAAGCCATACCCTTGCCGGTGCTGCCAGTGCTGCTGCTGAAGCTCTTTGCCCACCAGGCTGTTTGATGTGTCTGATGCTCCCAGAGTTTCCCAGCACCTGCAGTCATCCTGTCACAGCTGCATGCACTGCATGTTGTGGGAGGTGCACACTACGATGCTATTAAGCTCAGCTGCTGTCACGTTGGCCAGGGGCTGTGTAAAAGGCCTTGACGGTTACACCACATGCTATGAAAGGAACCTGGTGCCAAGGCAGTGGGCAGAAGCCTGGCGCTCAGGCTAGCCTGGCCAGGGGCATTGGGGCTGGCCCCTGGACAGGCAAGCTGGCCAGGGGCATTGGGGCTGTGGTGGTGTGCGCATGCCTGCGATGTCTGCACTGGCCTGCCTGGGGCTGTGCAGTGGAAGAGACCAGCAATGCCATGGCCCTGGACGGCATCATGTTTGAGGGCGTGTCGGTGCGCGTGCGCCGCCCTAACGACTACAACCCGGCAGCAGCGGCAGCCCTCGGGCCCAGCGCCCCAAACCCCACTCTCAACCTCGCGGCTATCGGACTGGGCTCAGGCAGATCAGGTGGGAAGGAAAGGCCAGGCGGGCACAGTGGGCTGGGAAAGGCTGAGATGGGCTAGTCAAGGCTGGGGTGGGCTGCCAAGTAGGCTGGGCTGTCCCGCCAGGAGGGCTGCAGGGCTGGAAAGGAGGGGTGGCAAGCACTGGTGGGTGAAGGGAGCATGGGCTGTCAGTGGACAAACTCTGGGTTGTCAAGGTGCGCGGCTGGGTGGGACTGGGCAGTATGCCTTGCCTCTACACACGAACTGTGACCGCCAGGAACTATAAATGGCTGTCTGTACAGCCATGGACAAGAAGTCGTCAGGCTGCTGTTGACAGGGCAGGCTTCAGGCACTGCTGGCAGGCTTTAGAGGGGGGTGCAGGAGGGCAAAGAGGGGCCAGGAGAGTGAGGCAGGAGGGCGCTGGTGGAAGCTTGGGCAGAGAATGTGCATTGGTGGGGCTGGAGAGGTACAGCAACCAGCGCATGGTGGTGCTGGGCAAGTGCTGGCCGCCCGGGGTGATGCTGGTGTGCAGGTCCAGACCCGGTGCTGATGGGCCTAGGCTCAGGGCTGGGGTCAGGGTTGGGCACTGCCACGGTGCACCGGCCTCACCCCGACGGAGAGAACCGCATTTTTGTGGGCGGTCTGCCGTATTACCTCACAGAGGACCAGGTGTGCTGCTGCTCCTCCTTCTCCTCCTCCTCCTCCCCCTCCCCTTCCTCCCCCTCCCCCTTCCCCTCCTTACGTAGCTCTTGTAAATGTTCGGCTGCTGCTGCTCCTGCTGCAGGGCCATGCTGGCAGCATACACTAGCTGTCAGTACACTAACAGTCAGATCACCTGGGTAAATGTCAGCAGGATTATATGGCTTAAGGGAATAATTGGCCAACAGGATCAAATGGACAAACGGCCAAAGGGGCACGGTTGCCAGCCTGCACTTGCATGACTGCAGCGCATGGTCTGGGACATGTTGGCTGCTTTAGGCATGGGAGGCATGGGGTTCGCCGCCTTGACATTGCATGGGGTTGTGCCCTGTGCTCTATGCATGTGCAGTGTCGCGAGCTGCTGGGCTCGTTTGGTGCAATCAAGTCCTTTGAGCTGATCAAGGACAAGGACACAGGCATGGGCAAGGGGTGAGAGCCAGGTCTTACCAGCAGCAGATCCACAAGCTCAACAGCCTCTGCCTCCCTAGGAGCATTGCCTTCCTTGCCTCAATCATTACACCTCATTCCAGCTTCCATGATCATCCACTTCCTGGCTATGTCAACAAGATCCCACCCTCAGCTTCCTGACACCAGCTGCATGCCTGACCCCAGCCCCAGCCTCAACCCTGGCAACAGCCCAGCTTCCAGCTACCAATGTCATGCCTTATCTGGTCCCCTACGTCATCCAGCCCCAGCCTTCTCTGCTGTGAGCCCTCACCTGGTCTCACCTGCTTTGCCAGCGGTCACCACACTTCCATCACAGGCCTTGGCTGCTGAAGCATTCCCCCCAGGGTGCAATCAGCGTTGCCAGGTCCCTGTCCCTCCACCACCCCTACCACACCCATCATCCCTGTGCCTCAGCCCCAGCCCCAGCCCCAGCCTCACCCCTGGCGACAGTCCCAGCCTTGGCTCAACCGCAGCCAGCCCCAGCCCACCCAAAACCTCAGCTCCAGTCCCTCATGCGTGGCTGCAGGTATGGGTTTGTGACATACGCTGACCCCAAGGTGACAGACATCGCAGTGGCGGGCCTCAACGGCCTGAAGATGGGTGAACGCACCCTGACTGTGCGCAGAGCAGAGGTGCGGGCCCAGCCCTGCAGGCCGCACACCACACCATCACCCTGGGTGCCAGCAAACCACTGGAGGACCACACACCACCACCCTGGGCTCCCACACCATCTTAGACCCACATGCCACCTCCCTGGGCTGATACTGGGCTGACACAGTGCGCTGGGCGATGGGCCCTGTTGGAAATGCCCCACACCACCCACTACCCTAGGCCCACACACCACCCTCATCACCCTGCGGTACCTTGGGCATCCCACACCCTCAGCCCACCCTCCACCACCCTGCATCACCCTGCACCACCCTGAGCTCCTACTCTATCGCCTTGGGCCAGCACTTCCTAGGCGTCGTGCTCACCCACCACTGCACTCTACCAGAATCACATCTAGCACTCGCTGTGCTCTGAGCTGACACTCGCTAGGCTCTGAGCTCCAGCACCACTTCCCTGCATCGCCTGCTTTACACAACTTGTGTCACCACCTCTGCCTTGTGTGCATGCCCTGCCTGCTATCCCCTGCAGCCTCCAGGAGGGGGCTTGCCGGCAGGCATCACACCGTTGCCGGGCATGGCGCCCATCAGCCTGGCTACGCCCTCCGCACCGACCTTTGTGTCCAGCTCCTCCGCAGCTCCGGCTGCACCTGTGGCCCTAGGCTCACGAGTGGTGGTGCTGCAGGTTGGTCCCAGCCGCAGCCAGGGGCAGCAAGCAGCTGCGGCAGGTGTCATGCACTGATGAAGATATGAAGGAGAAAAATGAGCTGTGCTGCGGCGTAGCCTGCTCCACTACTTACCCTAGATGCCATGCATGAACTTTGACCCTGTCTGCACTGTGACACGAGCATCAGGAGGAGGAGGGTTGGGGTTAGGGCCAGGGTTACCATGGCTTTGTAGAGCAGTTCCGTGTGAGCAGGTGGCACCTTCCACCAGCCTGTGGAATGTCATGTCACTGCAGCATGTCGCTTAGCTTCACTCCACACCTCCTCCTCAAAAGCAACCAGGGTGCTGTACAGGCTACATTGTCGACCTCTGGGAGCCTCTGCTGCTCCAGCTGCTGATCATCTGTTCCAGGGCAAAACAAAGATGTGATTCATCATCAGCCTGGGGTCAGGGAGGCTGCGCAGCCGCCACTGCAACTCAGCCCGTGCCCGACTGTGGTGGGGTTGCTGCAGGAAGCTGTGACTGTGGAGGAGCTAAAGGATGACGAGGAGTACAAGGACATCATTGAGGTGTGTGCGGGTGGGGTTTGGTGGGCTGAAGAGCATGTGGCTAGGCCGCGAGTGGGTATGGAGTGCATGTGTGTGTGCTTGTAAACAAGTGTTTAAGCGAGGAGCAGGTAGCTAGATAAGCTGGCAGCATGGTTTTGTCTGATATAGATTTTTATGGTGATTACGTATGTATTGGTGTAGCAGTGAGCAGGTGGGCAGGCAGCAGGGTGAGCAGCAGGCGCAGGGGTCAGAAGAGGCAGCAGCCAAGGGGGTGGTGTTATGAAGGTCAGGAGCAGCAGGGTGCAGTATCAGGGCAGCTGGGCTGTGTTCTCAGGTGTTGGTAAGAGGGTCCTGGGACCACTCTGCTGCCCTGCCTGGGTGCCTGGGCGCAGGATATGCGGGAGGAGTGCAGCAAGCACGGCGCCCTGAAGCGAGTCATCATCCCTCGACCCACAGCTAGCGTCCCCAACCCGCCAGGAGTGGCCAAGGTGAGCCACCAGCTGCACAGGGGCTGCAACTCGTCATTTGGTCTAGCACATTTAGTTCGGCACATGACGGTGAAGGCATTAGTGTGGAACTGCCATGGTCGTTGCCATGCCAAAGTTGGTGGTGGTCCTTACAGCATCATTAAGGAGCCACCACAGCAATGGCGTGGAAAGGCCTAGCATGGTGCCTGCATAGATTGATGGTCTGTGTTTCTGTTCCACGAGCAAGTGAGGTACCGCATGCACCCAGCCCAGTACTCAGCCCCAACCCCTCATTAGTTTCTACCACGACCCTAACCCTGCAAGCTGCTTTGGTGGGTGGATGGTTGCGCACAGGTCATCATCGAGTATGATGACATGGCGTCGGCGCTGCGGGCACGCAACGCCATGCACGGCCGAAAGTTTGGCGGGCGCACGGTTGTCGCGACCTACTTGCCTGAAGACAAGTACCTGAGGGGCGCATTCGATGGATGATTCCGTGTTATGTTTAGCCCACTGCCCTTGCCCTGGCAGAAGAGGCAGCTTTAGCGGCTGAGGCTTTTGGCTTTTGTGTAAGCCATGATTTGCTTCTGACACAGGAATGATCTCGAGCTGTGCCAGGGGTAGGCACCTCCGGTTAAGGTCCATGGGTAATCACGGCCACCATGACACACGTCGTTTCGCAATCTAGCGATGACGAAGCCCACCCATACCAGCGATGCAAATAACGCAGGCCGGTTGTTGACGAATCCAAAAACCGTGTCACTAGCGACAACGAACTATCTGACAGCGACCTAACCGACACGTGAGCACCGTTGTCCTTGCTGTACCACCGCCCAGATCGGCTTGACGAAGCGTGCATCGCGGCCAGTACATTGCTGCCTCTCAGATATCTTACATCGGGCCGCGTCAGCTCACGACACAGCGCGGATGTCAGCAGACAGTGCAGGTACACAGAGCCCGCCCCCTTCAGCGCACTTCGCTTTGTCGTATTGAAAACAAGACCTGACCTCCCTGCCTTCCGTGTTCAATTCCCGCGCAGCGGCCACTCGCCTGGGGGTTCTGTCCCGACACTTCACTAGCGCTACCGTGGACAGCGTGTTTGCTGGCCTGCCAGATGTAGGTGCCCCGGCCTGGGTGCCGGGCATTGCCGCCATGTCTCGCCACCTCCGCACGCCCTCGCCTCCTCTGCTACACGCACCCAGCCTGCATCCCTCTCAGCTTCCTATGCCATTTGCCCTGCCATTGAGTTGCTGCATCAGATCGCTGCTGCAATTAACTGCTGCCCCAGTTTCATCAGTGCACTCCGCTCCCTTGGAACACGTGCTGCTTCCTGTTGTCATGAAAGTGCACCTGAACCTTGTTGCATACAGGAGAAACAGGTGCATGGACGCTGCAATCATGCAAACATGCACGGCCGAACACCATCCTTGCTGCACACCGCGTGCCTGCTCCTCACCAATGATTTCCTTCAGTGAAGAAGACCTGATGCACCCCTCACTGCCTTCATTGCAGGCACCCCCCGACCCCATCCTTGCAGTGGGGGATGCCTGGCGGGCTGACCCACATCCCGCCAAGCTGAACTTAGGTGCGCCTGGCTGCCCCTGCCCTCCTGCCCCCCTGCCCCTCTGGCTTCCTGCTCCCCTTGCCCCCAGCCCCTTCCCCATTAGCCCCCCTTCTCTTGCCTCCCTGCCCCTAGCCCCACAACTACCCTTCCCCTCTGCTGCCCTGCCTTCTCAGCCCTGGCCAAGGACCTTGGTTGTGTGGCACTGCTGGACTGCATGTCAGCCAGCCTTTGTATGCCCCACACCTTCTTGACCGACATGACATCATGCTGCATGGGAAAGAAGGGGTTGGTGGCAGGCAGAGCAGCATGACAGAGCAAGCTGGGCTGCATGTCAGCCTGCCCCCCCTTGGCCCTGTGTCGATAAAAAGGTGGTTTTGCACTGGGCATAGGGCCAGGGAAGGCATGGCACTGGGCAGAGGGGCGGGTCAGAGGCCAGGCTGGATGCAAGACAGCTGGTGCAGGTCCTGGTTCCCAGCCCTCCTCCTGTGGCTCCGCCCCGCCCCGCCCCGCCCTGTGTCCTGCTGCTGTGGGTGGTATGGCCTGACTAGGCAAGCAGCGCAGCTGCCCCGTGGGCCCTCATCACCCTGCTGCTGCTGCTGCTGCTGCTGCTGCTGCTGCTCGCCTGCAGGTGTGGGAGCGTACCGCACGGAGGTGAGGGTAACACCTGCTCGCTCACCCGCTGGCCCTCCTGCCCACTCACCCACTCTACCCCCTTTCTCCCCTTGCCTCCATGCAGCCATGCTCATGGAGACATGCTGCACCCCTCATGTGGCTGTGCCAGGGTGCAAAGCAGGTCCTGCTGGCGGGTGCTGCTGCAGGAGGGCAAGCCCCTGGTGCTGAGTGTGGTGCGCAAGGCGGAGGCGGCGCTGGCTGCAGACCCCGCAGCAAACAAGGTGCGCACACCCAACCCCTCCGCCCCCCTGCCCCCAGCTGCACCTCGTCCCCTTCCCCCTGCCCCCTGCCACAGATAGCACCCATCACCCGCAGCGACACCCTAGCCCAGCCCAGCCCAGCCCAGCTCATGCCGCCCTGCTGTGCCCTGCTGCCTGCTCCACCCAGCCTTCCCCTGTGCTGCCAACATGAGCCTCAACAGCTGGCAGCCACCCCTGCTGAACCCCCTATCACCTGCCATGGAGCACGGCTCCCACAGCCGCCCCCTGCACCCTGGCCCCTGGACTAGGGTATGCCCAAAGAATTCTAGGTGGCTCGGAGAATTCTAGGCAAGAGGGACTTGAAAAAATTGACAACCTAGAATTCTAGGCTAGAAAAATTAGGCTTCTAGGTCGACGGGCGCTCCCAACCCTGGACCCTTCCTAACCATGCCCCCTCCACCCTCACCCAGCCCCTGGCCCTCCCCCAGCTTCTGCCGCCGCCCCGCCCTACCCTGCCCTACATCATGGCCCCGCCCGCCCCAGCCCTGCCCTGCGCCCTGCCGCCCTCCTGACCCCCCTCAGGAGTATGCAGCCATCACGGGTGACCCCGTGTTCTGCCGCCTGGCGCGTGAGCTGGCCTTCAGCACCGCCTCACCCTCTCTCACTCAGGGGCGCACAGTCACTGTCCAGGCCCTGAGCGGTGGGAGCAATGACACCCTCCACCCCACCCCACCTGCCCCACCTGCCCCACCTGCCTTGCCCACCCACCCCCTCTCTTAACCTTCCCACCCCAACCCAACACCTGGAGGACCCCTCACCACATCTCATGCAATGGGGCCCTTTCTCCCCAGAGGCAGGATTGTGTCAGAGGGGAAGCAGGCGCAGGTGGACTGACCCCCTGTGTGCCGCCTGCACCTCCCCTGGTTCTGGCCCTCAGGCACCGGCTCCCTCAGGGTGGGGGCAGAGCTGCTGGCCACGCACTACGCAGTCAAGACCGTGCTCATCCCCCGGCCCACTTGGCCTACCCACCGTGCTATCTTTGCACGGGCGGGCATGCAGGTGAAAGGGAGGGTGACTCTTGCCTGCCTGCCAGCTTGCCTTCCCACCCACCCACCCATCCACCCAATCAACCACCCAGCCACGTACCCGACCACCCAACCACCTGCTGAACCACCTGCACACATCATTGACTGCAACTACATGTGTTTCCTCCAGCCTGCCTGAATCTCTGACCCCCACCTTGTCGCCCCTGCGCCCGTCCCTGCCTGTTTCCTGCAACCTGGCCTGCCCCCTCTCCAGCCCAGCCCCCCCTCCCCAGCCCAGCCCCCCTTCCCCAGCCCTGCCCCCCCTCCTCCCTACCCTACCCACCCTCAGGTGCTGGAGTACCGATACTTCATGCCTTCCACCAGGGGCCTGGACATCGAGGTGAGAAGTCTATACACCACTCTTTCACCTTGGGTCACATTTTATTACACCTAGTCACACTCTACCTCACTGTCATGAGGGCCGTACATTCTTAAACATCTTCAACATTACCCTCGCATCGCCTCATGGGAATCAAGGGGTGTGATGACATCAAGGGCTGAGACTTTTGCAGAACTCAACCTGCAGAGGTGCTCAGTGGCACTGTCCAGCTGGCTGAGGGGAGCAGGAGCGTGGGCAGCCCACCCAGATGCGCTGTACAGCAGATGGTGATGGTGATGGCGATGGGGCAGCAGGCGGTGGTGGCTGTTCATGGTGGCCGCAGGGGTTGCTGGCAGACCTGGCTGCGGCACCGCAAGGGGCTGTGGTCATCCTACACGCCTGGTAGGGTGGAAGGGGGAGGGAGGAGAGGAGAAGGGAAGAAGCAGGAGAGAAGGGAGGGTTGGGGAGCTTTGGAAAGGGAGGAGGGGAGGAGGAGAGATTAGGGCCAAGCCATGAGGGTGATGCTGCAGCTCACTAATTGGACCAGTGCGGCTTGGCTTGTAGTGGGTGTGGCTGGTTGTTGCTGTTGGGTTGGTTTGTCAGTTGGCTAGTCGGTTGGGTGGGTGAGGGTGGTGCCGGCCATTGAGGCTAGTGTGATGGTGTGACTTAATCTGACGTGGCTGCCTTGTAGTCACCCTAGCGTGTGGCACATGCAGCCTAACACCCTGAGCTGTGGAGCGGCCAGGGTCAGAGGGTCAGTGCAGTGGGCTTTGGGGGTTGGTTTGTCGGTTGACAGGTTGGTTGGGTGGTTGGCTGAGGGTGGTGCTAGGTGGTGAGTGGGGCAGCTGCCACCCTGCGTGTCAGTATGCCCTGCTCGCCTGCCCTGCCCGCAGCGCCCACAACCCTACAGGCGTGGACCCCTCCCCAGCCCAATGGAGGTGAGGGGCGGCAGCTAGAGCCACCTGGGAGGGCCCCCTTGTGCTGTGTGCTGGGGTGTAGGGTGCCTGCAGCTCTTCAGGTGCTGGGCCCCTCCACCAGGAGCATGGTAGGGGCAGCAACAGGGGGGAGGGCTGAGGGAAGACAGGGCGGACTGCACCAGGGGGGCTCCACTGCTGACCTCTACGCAAAGTCGAGCTATAGAAGTGAGGGTATGATGCTGGGCCATGTCAGTTGAGCTATAACTCATGCATCTGGGCAAACAAAAGATGAGCTGCTGCTGACCACCCCGAGCAGCCACGGGTCCTGCCTGACCATAGATCCTAATCAGACCTGCCTCCTGATCAGGCAATGCAACCTGCTGGCCACAGGCGCATCCTGGAGGTGGTGCAGTCTCGCCAGCTGCTGCCCTTCTTCGACTCCGCCTACCAGGTGGCTGTCTCACTGTGCATCACACTACCATGCTGGGTCACACTGTTGACATTCAAAAAACTGACCCGCTGGGTCACACCCATGTGAGACACTCAGCCACCTGCCACACTTTGCGTTGGGTCTTTGGTGACCCGGCCCTGCACCTGCTGCCCTGCTGCCTTGAGCACCTGAACCAGCAGCAGTGGGTGTGCAGGGAGGGTGGCTACTTCTGACAATGCATGGGCACTGCTCCGCTGATGCTTGCTGTACCTCTCTTCCGAACCACACACTGCACTCTGCTTGGAGGGGCGGAGTGCACAGGAGGGACGGGAGGCGGCTGTGGAGCAAATACGCTGTGGCACGCAGCTGGGCTCCTATCCTTGCAAGCACCTCCTTACCTTTTTATTGTTGTCTGTACATCCCGGCGTGCTGCGCTGTGCAGGGCTTTGCAAGCGGGGACCTGGATGCGGACGCTGCCTCTATCCGGCTGTTTGCAGCTGCTGTGAACCCCACTACGGGGAAGCCCCAGGTGAGGGTCAGGGGCAGGAGACAAGGGGTCAGCCGAGACAATGCAGCACCAGTGCTCACCCACATCCCTCACATTTTGCACACTCTTGCTCGCCACATGTCGCCTGATGGACATCCAGGGTCAGCCACTGGACCCCATGAGCTATGCTCATTGGTGAGGGACTGTTTTGCACCATGCACTGTGCTCTACTCGCTAGGGACTATCAGGGCTCAGCCCCAGTGCCCTGGTGCTGCTGACTGAGCTTAGAAGGCTACTGTTGCTGCTGCTGGCCTAGTGGTCGTGAAGCCAATGTTAAACGGCATTGCTGAAAACCCAGAGCCCAGAGCTGGTTGTGGTTGTGGCGATGGTGGTGGTGGTTGCTGGCAGCCCTGAGTGCAAAGAGCTGCTGGTGTTGGTGATGTTTGTGCAGGAGATGCTGCTGGCCCAATCCTTTGCGAAGAACATGGGCCTGTGAGTCACTCCCTTCAACTCCCACATCCTCCCAACGCACCTAAATGGCCTGGTCCCGCTGCTTCCTCTGCTGCTCGTCCACCTCTTTTAGCTCCTCACAGCCCTCCCGCTTTCCGCCCAGCGCCTTGCTGCTTGCTCTGCTGCTGACTCTGCTGCTGCTAGTTGGTCAACTGCCAGCTTGTCACCTGCCCTGCTATTGACATGGTCAACTACTGCCGCTGCTACTGCTGCTATTTCTGTCGCTGTTGCAAGCTGTCCACCGGCTGCAGCTCACTCTCACTCACACCATATCAGTCACACTGAAAGGCATACACAGCCACAGTACCCCACAGACCTACTCCTCAGCTTTGGTCACAAAGCATGTGGGCTAGTACGTCCTTCATCACACTGTGCTGCTGGCTTGCTGGCATTGTAGGTACGGTGAGAGAGTGGGAGCACTGTCTGTTGTCTGCGGGTGAGTGGTGGGTCCAGGGTTCGATCCACCCTGGCAGCAGCAGCATTGGACCAATGCACCTCATATTCGTCTTGACCACGTTAGCTAAGCATGTCGATGCAAACAGCAGCAGGGGCGGCAGCAGCAGCAGTAGGGGGTGCGGAGGCAGGTTGTGGGGTAGGGCAGGCTGGCAACAGAGACAGGAGGTAAGGGCAGGGCGTGCAGCGCACCATCTGCTACCATCGGCTACCATCTGCAGCAGCAGCAGCAGCAGCAGCAGCAGCAGCAGCAGCAGCAGCAGCAGCAGCAGCAGCATAGGTGTGCAGCGTGGCTGCAGTCTTGCCACACCACCCACCCTGGCCCAGGCCAAGGTTGCACCACTGCTGACTACACGCCAGGCCATGCCAGCCTCTGCTGCTCCCATTGGCCCTGCTGCTCTCACCATAGCCACTATCTGCTGCTGGGGCTGCAGGCAGGCCGGGATTGTGTCCAAGGTGGAGGGACAGCTGCGCCTAGTCATTCGACCCATGTGGTCAAACCCCCCACGCCATGGGGCAGAGATCGCCAGGCGTGTTCTGGGTGGGTGGCCCTGACCCCGACCTTGATCCTGACCCCATCCTTTGCCTCCACCCTGGCCCTTGATGTGACCCTGACCTTGATCCTGACCCCAATCTTTCCCTTCACCCTACCTTTCCGTCTGGACCTGACCCTGACCCTCCATCTGGCCTTGCCCTGGTCCCGGCTGCAGGGGACCCAGCCCTGATGCAGGAGTGGAGGCTCGAGCTGGCAGGCATGGCTGGCCGCATCAAGCAGATGCGTGCTGAGCTGGCCGGGGCACTGCGGGCTCTGGGTGTGCCTGGCGACTGGTGAGTGGGCGCACAGACCCGAAAACTAGGTGTGCCCGCTGGGCATTGAACCCCCCACCTCTGGCAGCACACGAGTACGACTGATGCTGAAGTGGACAGCCACTGGAAAGAACACTGTGCGCGGCTAAGTGATTTGTTGCCCTGCCTGGTCGCAGGAGCTTCATTGAGCGACAGATCGGCATGTTCACATTCACCGGCCTCACCCGGCCCCAGTGCGAGGCCCTTACCGCCAGGCATCACGTGTACCTCACAATGGTGCGTCTACTGACCAATTGTGTCGCTGGGTTCGCGGGCTAAAGTTACAGTCGAGGGTTTTGCGTGCCGTCCGAAGGGGCTGTAGATGTGTGGTGTGCTGGTTGCGGCGTGCGTATGCAGGACGGGCGCATCAGCATGGCGGGCTTGAACAGCGCGGGGTGCAAGACGCTCGCGGCTGCAATACACGAGGTGTTGAAATCAGGGGTTTGAAGACGGGTCCGCCTGATGTCTCGCTCTGCAATATGTCCAGTCGTTTTCATGGTGATGGGCATCTGTCGCTTTCAGTTTGTGTAGGTGTTGCGATATCAGAATGTGAAGCCGTTGCAAGGCAAGCATAAAGTGACAGTAGTGCCCCCCTGCTCCTGGTCTGAGTCCCAGCGCATGTCCCCGCCCATGAAGCGAGCGTAGGCACGCGACAAGGGCATGCCCACACCTTTCCCGTGAAACTGCGCTCCGTGCTCACGCGAGTATCCATATCTGCAAGCCACGCATCGATGACATGACAAGTGTGACGTACCTACGATGTTGGGTGGCGCGGGACGAGCACAGCATCTGCTCCCAACACTTACTGGGGAGCACGTGAGGCATGCGACGTGGCAAAGTAGTGCAAGCTGTGCTCCAGTTGCGCCGCCGCCATGCCGCCGCCCGTATCGGTGATCGTGACCGTGAACCACTCGGACGCAGCGGTGCCACGTTGCCCCGCGTCTTCCTTTGCCGGCGATATCGCTGCCCGGGGGACGCGAAGCCATGAAGGAGCGGCGTGAGGACCGGCGATGATGACTGACACGGGGTCCGCCTCGTCGACGTCCTGCAAACATGAGCGCTGGGTATCGAGTTCGCGGTACGCCGCTTGGCCAAAAAAGGTGTCGAGCGCAACACATTTCATAAATCTAGCAAGCAATGACAGAACAAATGTCATGTACGCTAACGTGAGAAACTGCAGGTGCCCCACGCAGTTGGCAAGTTGGGTACCAGGCACTTGCATGCAAGCATTGGGGGTGAGGCTATGACTCACCCAAGCACCCCACTTGTTGATCAAAGCTGACATTGCGTTCTTCAACATCTCTCCATAAATGTACTGCGGCACGGCAGCATTGGCCTTGTGTTCAATGCTGCCATACTTATCTACAGGCTTCTCAAGTCCTGAGTAAGCATCAGATCACAACACCGTCATAGGGCGCGGCAGGCTGAGTGCATGGCTAAGTGCATAGCATGCTGGTGACTGGCACCTTGCATTAATGGGGTGGAAGTAGGGCAGCAGGCGGGGCATGCGGTCCCCACATCAAGCAGCCAGGCTATGCAGACTCCATGCACCCCGTGGGCCCATGCACCCATGCGCCCATGCACCCATGCACTTATGCGCCCATGCATGGGGTGGGCATACATGGGCAAGGGTGCAGGAACATGGACCCTGTCTGACGGGGTCGAGGGGACATCAGGGCGAGCAGCAGGGGAGGCATGGGGTCAGGGCAAGCCACCATGCGCCCCCCCATGCCCACAGCAGCCTCCCCTGCCTGCCCACCTGGACGTAGGCGTCCATGACCAGGGGCCTCACACCTGCCCCTCCGCTCACCTCCACCGCCTGCGCTGCACAGCATGGCCAGCCACAGCATCAGGGCCGCTGGAGAGCCAGGCCACAGCCACCTCCCACACCTGGAGCTGCCTGGAAGCTGGTCACAGGTGGGTACGGCCCCTGACCCAGGCAGGCTGAAGAGTGAGCAAAGGCAGCAAGCTGGGTTCAGTGGCGCTCAGTCGTCAACACAGGGCAACCAGGAGGTTGGAGTGTGACCAATGCCCAGTGCTTAGGACAAGGCTAGTCAGGGTGTGGCTGCTCTTGTCTCAGGCAGCGCTGCTGCTGGCCCTGCTGCTGCTGGCCCTGGCAAGCTGGGCTCAGTGGCGCTTGACCCTGCTGCCTAGGAGTTGGTCCTGCCTAGGAGTTGGCCCTGCTGCTGCTGGCCCTAGCCAGAGGCCAAGGCCAAGGCCAGGCCAGGGCAAGAGAAGCGGAAGATGCAGCCTAGCTGACTTGCTAAATCCAGCTGAGTCTAGCTCAGGCGAGCTGCCAGCGCTGCATGCCAGGGCAGGCAGTACCCAGGCCTGTGACTACACGAAGCTACGAGACGCCCAGCCCAAGGCCCAGCAACAAGGAGCAGCTGCTGGCAGCTGCAAAAGCCTCCATCCAAGGTGGCAAGGGCATGGCGACCCTAGCACCATGGAAGCGCCTAACTGTGACCAACGATATGATGGAAGTAGGCCTGAATACTCAGACCTGTGCCTAAACTACGAAGCTACGAGACGCCCAGCCCAAGGCCCAGCAGCAGCAGCAGCAGCCTGCGTGAGGTGCACGGTGGGGTGCACCACTCACTTCACTGTACTCAGTGTTGTACTGCTCAGTGGGCAGGGGGGGCCAGCTCTGCCTAAGACAAGAGCCACCAATGGTTGTGAGTGCCACATTTTGGTATAACCAGTTATAACCAGTTTATAGGGTATAACCAGTTTAAAGGGTCCCCGTAGCTTATTCTGACATCAGTTAAGGGCGCCCTTAAATCCGGTATAAGGTGGAGCTGACAGCCTTGCATTCAGTGCATGGTCTGCAGGCCAGCTCAGGCTCACAGACCCAGCTCTGCTACCCCCTGCCCCCTGCCCCCTGCCCCCTGCCCCCTGCCCCCTGCCCCCTGCCCCCTGCCCCCTCCCCCTCCCCCTCCCCCTCCCCCCCCCTCCCCCCTCACCGGCGCCGTGCTATTCTTTTCGATGCAAAACGCACGCACATCCTCCACGGCCAAGGTCAGCAGGTGCGCCAGTGGAGCGTCAGGCAGCAGCAGCGAGGCCGGCGGGGGTCTGAGGGCGCTGCTGGGCCGCTGCCCCTGCTCTGACCCCTGGCCTGATTGGTCGGGGCCAGAAGGCTTCCAGGCAGCAGGGGGGGGCGGGGGGTGCAGGGGCCCAGCCATGGACCAGCGGGCAGCTGCTGCCCCTGCAGCCTCGGGCAGGTGGACAGCAGACCAGGCAGGCAGCAGAGGGGGCTCGGGTGAGCCACAGTGATGGTGGATGCTGCTGCTGCACCAGCCACCCTCCCTGCTCCCTGTCGCTGACCCTGGTCGCTGTCGATGGCCCTGGTGGGCAATGCCAGAGGCCTGGAGTATTCTGGCTGGGTGACGGTGAGCCTGTGCAGGCATGTCTTCATCAGCATCATAACCCTTACTACCTTCATCACTGTTATCATCAGTGCACGACATATGCCAGACATGGCGTGGTGCTGCAGACTCACCAGACTCACCAGACTCAGCAGACCCACCACCACCATCAGCATCAGCGTAACCACCAGGTCATCACTCTTGATGTGCTAATGCAGACGCAAGAGTAATGTGGTCCACACTTAAGAGTAATGTGGACTCAAGAGTGAGTGAACGCACGATGTGCTAGTGTGGATTGGTGTAGTCTGGGTAGGCTAGGGTAGGCTAGGGTCAGGGTCTGGGTTAGGGCTAGGGTTAGGGCTAGGTCTAGGCTAGGCTAGGCTAGGTTGAGCAACTGCTGGCAAGTGTTAGGCTGGTGTCCTACGCAAGGAGTTAAGGTCCAGGGTTGGGGCAGGGCAGGTGGTGGTGCAGGCAGCAGGACATGGTGGATAGCAGCTCTTAGGCCTGGCCATCAGCAGGTGGCTGCCGCCCCCTCCCTCAGGTGTGACCTGGCGGTGACTCACTGCTGCTGTCCTCCTCCCCGCCCAGGCTCAGGCCCTGCAGCCGCTGGCTGTGCTGCCACCGCTCCCAGCAGCACGTCAGCTCTGACAGCAGCAGCCTCTGGGCCAGCAGCCAGGACTGCAGGGCAGCAGCCAGTGGTGTGGGGTAGAGGGGCAGGGGCAGGGGCAGGGGCAGGGGCAGGGGCAGGGGCAGGGGCAGGGGCAGGGGCAGGGGCAGGGGCAGGGGCCCACAAGGAGCTCATACTCAGCCTACAGACTCCACACACTTTAGACTTCAGAGTCCAATCATTCAAAACAGCCCAAGCCCAATGTCCACGAGCTTGTGTCAAGCCTGACAGCCACTGACCTCGTGGCCATCCATGACCTGGTCAGTGGCGGACACCAGGGCGGCATGGCTTCACCTGCATTCAGCCAAAAGCATGCCGTAAAGGCAGCCATTGCAGAGCGAGCGGGCAATAGGAAGAAGCGTGCGAGCGGGCGAGAGGGCGGGCGTGCGAGCGGGCGGGCGGGCGAGCGGGCGGCAGGCGAGAGGGCGGGCGGGCGGGCAGGCGGGAAAGCATGCAAGGAGGAGGAGCCCACAGCTGGGCACCCACAGCCAGCTAGCCCCTGTCCAGTCACCCTGAGTTTGCAGCTGCAGTCAAGGCAGAGGGGTGTCACACAGGGCAATGCTGTGCACACGACCTCATGCTGCTGCCTCCCCCCCACCTGCCCGCTGGCCACCCACCCCCCCACCGACCCCCCCACCCACCAGGCGTGGCCGGCTGTGAGGCGCTGCAGCTCACTGGCCAGCCTGTCTGCCTCCGCCTCAAGCCCTGTCCTCAGCTCCCCTGCCGCCTGCAACACCTTCTTGACCCTCTGCACCTCCTGCCCCATGTCAGCATGGTGGGCACATGGCCCAAGCCCATGCAGATCTGGCCCAGCTGTTGCCGAGGCCAGGCCAGCAGGGGCGCTGGGGCCTTGAGGGGCCTGAGGTGCTAGGGTGCTGCTGCTGCTTGGGGCCCCAGCGGCAGCGGCAGCGGCCCAGGACCTGGTGCTGGCAGCAAAGGCATCAGCCAGCTGAGCCTTCCGTATGCAGTCTGACTCAACCACCTCAACTAAGTGCTGCTGGGCGGCTGCAGCCTGCTCCTTCAAGCAAAACAGTGCAGCGGGCAGCGGACCCCCTGCACTGCTGCTGCTGCTGCTGCTGCCGCCTGGGGGGGTGAGGGAGGCAGGTGCCTGACATTGCTGAGGGAGGTGAGAGAGGATGGTGCGCTGCTGCTGCAGGTGCTGGGTGGTGCGCAGGGGCAGCTGCTCCACTACGATGGCAGTCAGGTGAAGCACGTCAGGCAGCTGGGCTCTGTGCACGAGAGCGTGCAAGGCTGGAGTGTTGATGGGCTGGGGGCAGGGGGGGGTTAGGACGGCTGTCGTCATGGCGCTGAACGCCAGAGGGAGTGGGAAGCGTGTCCCGCGTGCCAGGCGGTGCAATACACAGCGGAGGCTGGAGGTGCGCGTCATCGGGCAATGCACGTTTGATCCTCCTTCTGGAAGCTTTAGTCGGCATGCCGCACATGCCACTCAAATGACGACAGGTGGTTGTCCAAGCGTGGGTCGAAACCCTTGTTCGTAAGTGGGACAGTCTGGCTGAACGGCCCTTGACTCAAGTCAAAGATTACTGAAGCTGGCACATGTGTTCATTTGATACGGTATGCATGACTCGAGCACCTGTGTGTACGAGCACGCGAGCACCTAATGTCATGCACAGTTGATGCAACGTATCTAGTAGTGTTACCATGATAAGGGAGGAATCACATATTGGGATTGCACGTAGGACCAGGGAGTTGTGGCGGCCCATGCAGAGTATGCCATTGCTTTGACCTGGACAAGCACTACAGCCTTCCATGCATACGTTGCTCGTTTTCACGTTATGTCTCCATTGAGTGCCTCTGTGCTCGTGCGTTAACTCCACAGCTGGTGAAGCAGCACTGCGGACGAGCTTTGGCGCTGCCATCGTTGGTGACAGCTTTGCGCTGAATGCTCTTCAAATGTCCAGCTGCTCCGTCGTAGCGTATAACGATTTGAGTCAGTGTTGAGGTCCGGACACATCTGCCAGCTGTTGCTATGGACCCGTGGGTTGTGGACCATTCCCCGGAAAACATCGAGAGGGCCAAGGAAAGGCTCGCAACCTATGTCAACCGTGTTGAAAAATTGGTGCGGCTGGAAGGGCTAGTGCGGCTGGCTTTTGAGACAGAAAACTCGCTTAACATCGACTCTGAAAACCTACGGTGTGGCGAGGTGCAGGCGGCAATTGGCACGGTGAAACCGGATTTGGTAGCGAACAAGGAGCTGAAAGACACGTTGCGCCCCGAAGATTCTTTTGGTGAACTACCTGGGGTTTTGGTTGGTACCGAGTTCAACAACAGGTGAGAAAGGGGTTGGAGTTTTGTTGTACATTTGACAATGAGTGCCTTCATCCATTGGCCATTGCACAGCCGTTACACCTTTTTTACACACTCAGCCTCCTTGACACTCCACAATTGCATGGTTGCAGGGGGGAGCTTGCCATCCTTGGACTTCACACACAAATACTGAAGGGCATCATGTGCAAGTGAGTGCGGCTTGGAGCAATTGGGGTTTTTATTTGAATGTAGCATGTCATCGCCATCGTCATCTGCACTTGCCAGGAACAATGAGCCACGAGGTGCACACGCCATAGTCTTGTCGGGAGGCTACCAAGACGATGAAGGTGCGAGCAATAATAGGATGCACAACTTGGGTATGAATGGTTGTAGGCAAGCCATCCTTATCCTCATTGTTGTGTTTGTTCACACCTCCTTGTGTTACAGATGGCGGGACTGAGTTCTGGTACACTGGTTCAGGAGGCCGTGACCACAAAAGCGGGTTGCAGGTCAGCAATTCATCGTGCGCTTTGTTGTTCCACTATTGCACATAAAACTATTGCACATGAGATGGAAAAATGCATGGACGCATGCTTGACATGCAACTTGCCACATTGTCATTGGACAAGGAATCATTGTGTAAGTGCAGGCTGTTAGTATTGCATATGGATGCACAAAGAGAATGAACAACATGGGTCCCGTCTTTACTAGCCGTGATTGTGAGCCTTTTTACAGGTTGCTGATCAAGAGTGGACAAGGGACAACCTTGCATTACGCAACAACCATGAAACAGGCACACCGGTTCGAGTGATTAGAGGCAGCAAAGCCAACAAAGTACTCAAGTACACTTATGATGGCTTGTACATCGTAAGAGAAGCTGTGCTCCAGGTAGGATCATGCAATGCATGATGGGTGAGGATACCATGGTGTGTGTGGAGTGTATGGTAAGAAACCCACACATTGTTCTTGTCCACAGGTAAACCCAAGCGGGTACAAAGTGTGTCGTTTCAAGTTGGTGGGCGTACCAGGCCATAGTGTGGCAAGCATGCAGGTGGGCGTATTGCAAGTGTCCATGGCTTGGTAAGCATACGGTACGCTGCGATACCAACTGTGATAGCTAAATGCCATGTATATCGTGCATTGGCGTGTGGCAGGTGAAGTTTGGAGCTACTAAGTGGCAAGTGCCACCAGCACTGAAGCCGCGACAAAGACTAGTCAAAGAAGAAGAGGAAGAAGATGTTCATGTCAAGCGCCGCAAGCGTCAGCCCAAAGGGGATGGACTTGGCGTTGGGGGACGGTTACAACGTGAGGTACGTCGATTCTCAAGAGCAAGGTGTTGTCAAGGTCGATGACATGTGGATGTATTTGTATCTCGTCACCCCGATTCTTCCTTGGTTTAACCATCATATTACATTCCTACATTCTCTCAATTAAAAACCATTCACCCTGGCTTCCACTGATTTATGTGAGTGTTGCAACCATGCTATAATGCTCAACACCCTGGCCTTGTGTGCGGTTGTAGGGATAATGTCACTAAAGCAGTGCATGCAAAAGGCTGGATTAAACCAGGCTTGTCTTACTTGTCATATTGTTAACTTACATAACGTTTTTGCTCTTCCCTTGACTATATATCTCATGTGCATACATGCAGCTACTTCTCCAAAGTGTGAAGAGCCGGCCCCACTTGGTGGCTGAAGACATCTCCTTGGGCCGAGAGGTGCATGTGCCCATCCCTGCATTCAACGAAGTGGACGACGAGCCATTGCCGGATGGTCTCGAGTATGAGCCTGACTACACTTGGGGCCATGGAGTATACAATCAGGTGGGCACAAGAACTTATCAGTGTAACGCAACCGGTGCACTAAGTTTTATTGTCACCCTTTGGGCGTGTATTTGCGTCAAACTCTATTGTCCGTGTTGGAGCCTTACTCCCATCTTTGGAGGCAAGAAGGCCTGCATGCTTTTGGGAAATGTTCTAGTTTGTAAAGGTCAAGTGGAGCCCGCCACAACCTTCCATTGCAATTATGGAGCCATGGTCAGGGAGGGTTTGAAGCTGCTCCCTGTTCTCTTCAGCAATCTTGTTGACGCACACCTAGTCCTGTGTTGGCTGTCACTTGTTGTCAAACCACTCCCCAAGCCCCAAAATGTCCCCAACAGCCTTGCACCAATGCCTGGCGCCAAGGTTGCATGTAACGGCTGGGCCTGTTCTTGCACAATGCCAGCCTTGCTACCACAAACTGGTGCAAGGCTGTTGGGGACATTTTGGGGTTGGGGGATTGGTTTGACAACAAGTGGCAACCACCACTGGACAGGGTGTGCGTCAGCAAGGATGCAGAGGAGAGGAGTGTGCAACTCCAAACCTACACGTAGTGTCCTAATCGCTTCTTCAACATGGACGAGACCAGGGTGTAAGTGGAGTGTAAGAGCAGAGGTTGTTAGCCACCCATTGGGCCAAACATGTGTTGTAGAGCTTAACTCTATAGGGTTCAGGAGACTCGTGCATCATGCCACCCCACTGTGTGTACACCGGTTAGAAGTTGAGCTACAACCCCCAAGGTGCCATCCGTTTACACTACCCACGGTCTTCAATAATCCCCTCACCTACCTCGCTTCAAGAGTAGAGCTTAGAATGCAACCGCAAGGCATGGCTTTGACCCGTCATCTTGCCCGTGCAATGTATTTTTGCTCCAGCCATGGGACCAACTGTTTGGCATTATCAAAAAATAAAGAGGTTGCATACTCGGCGGGTGAGGTGGGTTTCAACTCTTGTGTTAGCTTCTCCATGCATAGAATTTAGAATATCAACCCGTACCCTCATGCAAAATATGATGTGTTGCATAATGCAACACATCAACTAACCCAATCACAACCCAAGTGCAACCAATTGAAGGTGTATTAAGATAAGTCTAGCTTTATATGTAAAGCATGAAATGATGGTTGATACAACTTCAAATGTTGCAAGGACTAGCAAGCAACCTCTTTAGTACTAGAAACATATATGTCCTGTGCACGACTAAGAGTGCATGTGGGCAACCACTAAATTATGGTTTTGACGAGTTATGCGGCACGGGGCAGGGCAGTGGAATGGGTAGCTCCTACTCCGTTGTAACGATTGGTGTTTGGTCTCACACCAAAAGAGTAATGAAACAACAATTGACTTTTTGTTGGAAATGACAACCTATTGTTCCCATACCATGAATGTAAGTGTTAATGTCCATGCTTTCTATCGTTGCAGGACATGCAAGCCGTGATGGCAATGCTTGATGAGGCACTCGTTCAACACTTGGGTGGCTCTTTGTGCGGGGTCTCGCATTGCAAGATGATCCATAACAAGGTGCGTCCATAATCCCCCTCCTATCTCACGAATGATACATATTGAGGTTTTTTGAGCTTTGGAATTATGTGGAGCAGGCTAACATTGCAAGTACCCATGTAAAAGTCTTACCCTTCGTGTGTGTTTTACCCTTCTTATGTGCACAGGACAAGGCCATGGCCTCGCGCTACAGTGACAAGTACAAGCGCATGGCTGATGCCTACTACACAAGGCATGGCCTGTTGTGGGAAACAGACACTTGCGGCGTGTACGAGTGCCCTGCCACTTGCCAAGGCCCGGCGTGCGCTATGAATCAAGTGGTATGTGGGGTTGTGTTGCCTCTTCTTTGCTTCTCTTTTGCTTCTTCCTTGGGTTCCCAAGCCTCTCTTTCACTTCTAGCTTTACCGGTCGCCAGGATGGGGAGGTACACAACAATTCGAGGGTAGGGCGTTGTGGGCGGTGTTAGTGCACTTAGGAGGTGTGCATGCATGCATGTCAGCCATGACAATTCGATGCATGGGCATTTGGATTGGCTGATTGCAGGTGACTGAGGGCATCAAGTTGCCTCTAGAGGTGAGTCCGTGAGCAATATAGAACAGCCAGTCAGCGGGCCAAGTACATCATGCAGATATAAGGGACGAGCCTGAGACATTGTGCACAAACACACCAAGGCAAAGCCAAGCACGAACACCATCAACACCATCTACACCCCATGTGCATGCTATGTACAGGCTGGATTTGAGAGGTGCCTGTCATGTTGCTACCAATCATTTGTACACTTCAGCCTGCCATTGACCCTGGCCTTGACCCCAGGTGTTCAAGACAGTAAACCGTGGATGGGGGGTTCGTTGCCCAACACCCATCAAAGTGCGTGTATGTTGAGGTTGCTGCCTCACACCTCTCCACCCTTACACTTGCCCTTAGGTGTGGCCCCTCCACTCTATGCAGTGGACGGCCATTTGCCATGTGCAATCATGGCATGCAGATTTGTCTTGCCATGCACTTGCCTTTCCTAAAGCAATATGTATAATGGAGGCCACAAACACTGTTGTTGTCCGACCTGTTGTAAGCTGGCCGAGGGCTGCTGACAGTTGGGGACATGGCACCTGGTTGTTATGATTGCCGTGCTTCTGTTCTTCCCTTCGGTGTGTGCAGGCCGGCAGCTTCATCTGCTGCTACATTGGGACATTGAAACTTGATGCTGCCATTGAGGCAGATGACAGCAATGCGTGAGTGTGACCAAACCTGTTCACCATGGTATCCCACCTCATTATGACACACCCCACCAAGACTAGCTATAAGCAAGGAGGCACTCATGCTTTTTGATCTGTACCACACTGTGCAAGTGTGATCGCATCGCAGGTACATATATGACCTGTCACACTTCGCCCACATGTACACGGTTAGTGTTGCGGAAGAGAAGGGGGGGCGAATGGGCAAGCCCACCTGCTCACACCCTCCCCAGATGTTGCATTGTTGCCGCTAGCACCTGCTGCTCCTGCTGCTTCTACCATTGGCATGGCCACTGCCCAGCTATTGTATGCCCTTGGAGGATTGAAAGGCTGCTCATGTTGTTGTCCTGGTGCTGTGCAGGAGATTGCAAAGGAGGCTGCGCATGGCCAGCTGGAGGTAAGGGGTGCTGCTGCTCCACACAGCAGCAGCAGTCAGTCTTGCCAAGCCAGTATACTCAAAGCTCGTGTTGCAAAGCACACTAGCTGCCATGTCATAGTGGTGTATGGCACAAGTGCCAACACCACCACCAGCTTCGCTGCCGCCACCACCACCACCACACTACCACCACCACTGCTGCCACCACCACCACCGCTGCCACCACCACCACCACTACCACTGTGCCACATTTATGAGCGGTGTGCATAACACCCTTTGCATTTCAAGGTCACTCACACATGATCTCGAATGCCCAGAGAGGAATAGGCACTTGCCCAGGAGTGCAACTTGGCCAAGGGCAGCAAGGGCTTGCTTGCCCATCAGTCCTTCCAGCCCTGCTAGCGCCTCTGCCCTGCTCCACCATCTCCAACCCAGCACTGCCAGCCCCTGCTGCTGCTGCTGAACTTGCAGCTGCCACCCCACCGGCTCCCTCCTGCCCCACCGCCTACCCTTGAAGCAGCACGTCTTGCCGCAGCAGCTGCAGCAGCCAGCAAGGCAGCAGCGGCGGCGGCGGCGGCAGCAGAGACGGCACCTGCAGCTGGTCCTCTTGAAGACGTCGTGGCTGAGGCGCACCCAGAGGCTGTGTCAGCTGTCAACACAGTGGCAGGAGCTCACCCAGCCAGCCACGTCTGCTGCCAGCCCAAGGAGCAGGCAGCTCCCGCAGCCCCAGGCCAGCAGGAGCTTGGCGCGCAGGACAGCAGCCTTGCACCTACCCCTGCAGCCAGCTCTGACCCGCCTGGTCACCCAGAAGCAGCGCCACACCTGCTTGGCGGTGCCCCTGACGCCAGCACTGGGGTGCATTGCAGTCTGAACCCAAGACCAGGCAGCCCCCCTGGGGCCGAGAGCTGCTCCACACAGACCTGCCAGTCCTCGCGCCCCTCAGCAGCAGCAGCAGCAGCAGGCGGTGCTGGAGACGGCGTGGCCCTGGGTCAGCCTCAGTCCTCTGTAACCCAGCCGCTCCCCGCCCTGGAGCAGGTCATGGGTGGGGACCAGGATGAGCTGGCAGCGGCAGCAGACCTGTCCCTGCAGCAGCCTGCCCTGCCCTTGCAGGCAGGTACTGACCCACCACCCTGTGAGTCTACCCAGCCACAGCAGCCAGTGTGCTCCCTGCCCCAGCCTGGCTGTGACCAGTGTCCTCTGCTGCAGCCAGGAGAAGAGGCACAGCCGGCAGAGCTGGGCATCGACTTGACCAGCAGCGAATGTCAACCCGCTGAGCAGGCTCAGCTGAGCAGCAGCCCTGGGCCAAGCTCGAGACCGCGGCGAGGCAGCCGCCCAACTGCTCCTTCTGGCAGGTACTCCACCCGCCAAGCTGCTGGTGCCGCTGCCAAGCCAGGGGATGCTCCAGCAGCAGCCACCGTCACAACAGGCAGGGGCAGGGGCAGAGGCAGGGGCAGGGGCAGGGGTGCAGGAGGCGGCAGAGGCAGAGGCAGGGGGGCTGCTGGGGCTGAAGCAGCTGACACAGAGGAGCCCTGGCCTGAGCTGCAGATGCTGGCAGAGGCAGGGAGGGCGGGTCAGGAGTGGGACAGCTTCTTGTCGGTGGATGCTCGCACGGTGGGCAACGTGGCGCGCTTCATCAACAGCAGCTGCAAGCCTAACTGCATCCCCCAGGTGGGTGCGGCCGATGGGGGGGTTAGATGGGGAAGGGGAGGGGGAGGGTTCGTCCACTGACCACTGTCAAGTGGGTGTGACTGTTGTCAGGTGGGTGTGACCACCGTCATGTGGGCGTGACCACTGTCAGGTGGATCAGGGTTTGGGTAAGGGTCAGGGTTAGGGTGCACTGTCCAGAACACTCAGCTGGGTGTGGACGGACGGGTGGAAGTAGGCCGCATGCCTGCATAGGGAGGCCTGCTGGTAGGGGCTCTGTGGTGGGTGCAAGGGAATGGTGCTGATAATGCTCATGTCACTAGAGTGTGGCAGTAGGGAAGGGTGAGTGCTGGCAGAAGGCCTGCCTTGCATATGGGGCAGATGGGAGCAGACGAGGGAAGGTAGGAGCCGCAAGCATGCCAGTGTTCATGAAGAGATGGTTTAGGGCTGGCAGGATAAAGCACGCCACACTCAGACTGGCTGGTCGTGTGGCTGGCTCGCGTGCTGGGAAGACTGCCAGCCTTGAGACCGGGTGGGCTGCTGCTCCATGGTCCAGCTGCTCCCCTCACTGCTG